>CM052145.1:1420906-1435865 GCA_028454255.1 Halictus ligatus | reverse complement strand
GATACCGAGTAATCCTCCAGCTTTCTTGCACGTTACAGATCCTAATCAAGCTTAACCAGTTAACTGTGATCGACGAGTATACCCGTCGATAACTCTATTGCGGTGCAGTTAACGTTAATGAATTGTTCAATTCAGTAATTATTTTAGTTTAAAGTAATTATTTTTATAATAGCCGCATTTTACATACACGTACAATACAGGAGTGAATAGGGGTGCCCTGTGAATTAAGAAATATGGAGAAATCGCCTTTTGAAAAATAATACAGCAGTGAAAATGGATCCCCTGTGAATTAGGAAGCAAACAAATCGCCTTTTGAAAAATAATACAGCAGTGAAAATGGATCCCCTGTGAATTAGGAAGTGGAGAAATCGCCTTTATTTTTTCGCATTTAAATATGGATTCTTCTCGTCGAAAGGGAGAAACCGAAGAGAAAATAATTCTACACAATTCTACGAATCGCAAGCGCGTCTGAAATCGTTCGGAAATTTTTCTAACGATGTAATCGTCGGTTCGCGCGAGATTGAAACGTGTTTCACGGGAAGGTCGGTTACCGAGCGGTAATTTCCGCAGAGAATCCCCGAGCGTTCGACAGCTTTCGAGCGCAACGACCGACGCAGCCGAAGCAATTAGTCGAGAAGCGAAACGGTTCCCGTCGATCCGTGTAGAAACACACTCGAGGATTTTCGGGGTAGTCTGGGGGATGCGTTCGTGTGCAGGGTTGAAATTGACCGACGACGTTTCCAGAACGGGACGCGGATCAAAAGGGCCCCCCGAAAGCCTGGTAGCCTCGAATCCTCTTAGGGAAGAGGCTGGAAACGCGTTTCATCCGCGCGCTCGCAAGATGTCCGCCTTATTTCAAAATTCCCTTTGATATCCGGCGCGCGTCATCTCTCGGACAACAGTGCGGAGAGTCCCTCGACAACACACACCCCGGCGAAACGGGGTTGGTGGTTTCCGTCGGGGTTGATTTCTCCCGAATTCGTCACTGGACGGATTCGTCGATCTCGAAGCGAGACGATCGAAAAAGTTTGATTAGCTTTTCGGTCGCTGGAAATTCTCTTTCCTTCTGCTGTGTCAACTTTGTGAACAGGGTACGAGTTAAACCGGGGGTGGGGGGGTGGATTGATGCTACGCGATTACCCGGACATATTTGGCCGGTGGAGAAATGTTATTTGCGGAGAACGCGATAATTGTTAAACGTCTCGGAAAGAAATGACTGGACTAGGATCGATCACGATCGAACCCCGCGAGCAAATCGAGCGTGGAATCGACAGTATCGCGTGTGTTCCTTTCGTCGCAGCCTTAGCCCGGACGGTGTGCTCTATCGGACCCCAACATTTCCGTGCAAATGCAACGCTTTCGTTGGCGCCGGGACGCCAGACTGCACCGAGGCGCCTGGCAACAACACGATAAAGCTATTACGCGGAACGATGTCAGCCAGCCAGAGTCCCTCAACGATGCATTTAAACCCGGTCATATTTGTCGCGAAATGCTAACCGTTTCTCTGTGTGCAGAACCGAGTCGATGCACGAGTCTCAATGGCGTGGATTATTGCCGTCGATGGCAACCTCTGCACGGGCTCTGCCTATAGCCCCCTGTCGCGGAAAGACAAATTCGATAGAAATTTCGACGCGAAATGGATTTTAATCGCACCTCGACTCGCCGCGCCAATATTGAATCCGAGGGCCGGCCATCGCGGCAAATGGAATCCTTTTGACGATTTTAAAGCCCAGCGCGATTAAACCGCGAAACGGCACACGACGCATACCAATACCGTGCCTAATTCACCGTGAATAGAAACAATAACGCCGAACCGGGCGCTCCCGAAACCCTCCTTTCACGATCGAGCACACGAGCTGTCATTCGAGCACACGAGCTGTCATTCGAGCACACGAGCTGACATTCGAGCACACAAGTTACACACGAGCTGTCATTCGAGCACACAAGGTGCACACGAGCTGTCATTCGAACACACAATGTGCACACGAGCTGTCATTCGAGCACACGAGCTGTTATTCGAGCACACAAGGTGCATACAAGATGCACACAAGGTGCACACGAGCTGTCATTCGAACACACAAGCTGTAATTCGAGCACACGAGCTGTAATTCGAGCACACGAGCTGTAATTCGAGCACACAACTTGTCATTCGAGCACACAACTTGTCATTCGAGCACACAGGATGTCATTTGAACACACAAGTTGTCATTCGAGCACACAAGTTGTCATTCGAGCACACAAGTTGTCATTTGAACACACGAGTTGTCATTCGAGCACACGAATTGTCATTTGAACACACGAGCTGTCATTCGAGCACACAGCCTGCACAAGAGACAATTAGAAGATATCATTTAATTTTTGTCAACCCTCGCGAGTAAAACTGTGGTGCCATTGGACGTGTCGAAACCGAGACGCCTCGCGGAATCATCCCCACTAACTGGGGCTTGCCCCGTAAAAACAGGCGGTCCCGCAAAAATTAATTAAGCAAAGTTGGTGCCGGTGTACTCGTAAATAGACTCTCGGGGCGAGGGATCGCGAGATCGATCGAGAACTCGGCCGACAATTGAATTCTTTACGGGCGTCAGTCGTCGTAACGAGGGCAGGTACGTATAAAAATGAAATGAAAAAAATCCTTTTATAACCTGCCCGCCATTCGCGGCGTAAGAACCTCTATTAACCGTTCTCCTATCGTCGATCTACACTTCCCGTCGGGGGCGAAATCGCCGGAGATCGAGTAAACCGTGCCAGTCACCCCCTTCTCCCTCCCCTTTGTTCCCCATCAAGAAACCGGAGTGAATAAAAATGTAATTAAAAAGTATTTCCACCTGTGCTACACGCGCCGAGCGCGATAAATCCCGCGAACCGCGTCGCTCTCCTGCGACCTGTACCGTTCTCCGGGAAAGAATCGCGCGAAGATCTAGCACCGGAACTCGGGTTAATAAAAAGCGGGATAAAAAGATCTCTTCAGAGATCCCCGCGACGCGACAAAGCCCCATAAACTTTCGCAGTCGGACCAGTTCCCGTACAGTTCTCCGCCGCGGGAAAAAATCCGGAGAGCGGAGCGGGGTGCGAAAAGTCGGGCGGGACTCGGGCCTCGGGTGCGCCCTGGCAAAGTTCCACGGGTAAAATGAAATTCTTCGCTCTCGCCGATATTGAACCGCCTCTGACCGCCTCCTCGGCTCTAATGGAAACCGGGCGAGTCAGCGAGTGATCGCCGACCTTGGGACGACCTTCGGCCGTCATCCCCCGGAAGAAGGGTTGTCGATCGGAAACGTTGATCCGCCGCGCGGCCACGATAGATCCCCGGAGGTTCGCGAACGTGTGCTCCGCATCCATTATTCGGATGCGCAGCGCTGCCGCCGCTCATGGTTGCCGCTCATGTGTGCGCGGACGTTCCCGTGGCCTCGACTGATGACTCGTAATTCGTTAACGAGAGACTCGTGGCCCGGGGATGAATACATTTTAACGACGAAGGCTCTCTCTCTCTCTCTCTCTCTCTCTGCGTGACCCGACTTCCGGAGCGGGTCTCTTACCCGCCGCGGAATAAATTGCAAGCCCGAAATCTCAACCGAGACCCGACGGGGCCCGACCGGACGTACCGCTCGTCAGATTTGATCCATTGTGAACCGCATCGCTTCGACATCTTCGTTTGTAAAAATGGTAGAAGAAGGAGAAACTGACGCAGGTGTTAGGAGTCCCGTTGATGCTCTTTGTTCAACGCCGAACCGAATTCCGGGTTTATGGGATTGCCGGGTTTACTGCGAAGCTGTACAGCTCCGAGCTATTTCCTCGTTTCGTGCCTCTGTCACGGAATGTTTACATGCCGGGGAGACACGCAACCCCGCCATCATGCGAGTAGAACCGGCTTTATTACGGAGAAAATAGCTTTGTCGAGCACTGATGTCTTATAGGGGGGAGATAGCCTTGTCGTTGAAGACAAAGAAGAAGAGAAAATATTGCGGGGTTGTGAATTAGACACTGTATTAGCGTTATTGTTTAGAGCGACTGTGAACCTGCGTCCTGATGGACTTGAGTCCTGCGTGAAAGGACGTCTGTTTGGGCCGAAGTGTGAATGAGGAGTATTTGGGTTGCTCCCAATAATAATACTCAAAGAGTATTTGGTGACAAGAGTAACACGTTTAGGGGCGCCAAGCGCAGGGCGTACATGATTCTTGGGGTTTTCTGAATGGATGTCAAACTGATAGAAAGACAGAGAAAGAGAGAGAGAATGAGAGTGCGAGAGAGAAAGAATGGAAGAGGGCCTTATTATAAAAGGAACGAATGCGAGGGATGTTGTGTTAGTCGGTAGAGAGAGAGAGAGAGAGAGTCAGTAGAGCGAGGGTGGCTAGTGAATGAGTTGTCGAGACAGCAAATTGTCGTCGAATAAAGTATTTTATCGAAACCGATGCTTAATCATTTCACCCGTAGGGGTTCCCTTAAAATATTCCTACAATATTCCTGGAAAAGTAAAACTCGAAACGTTTCCTTTAGGGTACGAACCAGTGGGGAAACCCCGGTTTCCCAAGCGGGGTGAAATAGCGAGGGAACACTCCGTTCGCCTAAACGGGGAAAAACCCGTCCCTCCTCTCGTCCATGGAGAACAGTCGCACAGCGGCGAAAGTAGCTCTTTAACAGAGAAAAGAGTATGTATCCTCTTCTCTCCAGCACAGCGCCCCGTTTTGTAATTACAATGCTCGCAGCGAGCAGCGACATGCGTAGGCTCGTTCGCGCAACCTAAATTAGTCGAGGCAAATAAGAGAAAAATGAAATCCCCTAACGAGATTGCGCACGGCAGGCTCGTTAAGGAGCGCGTGGGCCGCGCGCACGAATTACCAATTAACCGAAGGACACCACCCCTCCCCTCCCCTCCCGTTAATAAACGATGATCGAGCCGGGGCTGTTCGAGAGCACGGAATAAAATTCGGCCGAACTTCCGCCGAAGAAACTCGGCATCTGCCTACCCGCAAGTATGGTAGTTATTTATGCGAGCCGGAAAGACAGGCCGATATCGAAACGAGCACGGGGGGGAGGGTCACCGGGGGTGGATTAAAAGCGGCGGCAATCGGGATTTATTACGTTCGTTCCAGATCTTGAACGAGATCTTTTGCGAACCGGCCCCAACCCTCCCGATAAAAACATGTTCCACTTAGGCAAACCGATTTCGAGAAAACTCGTTACAAAGTAATGTCCCGCGATATCTTTCCGTCACCCAACAGACCGTACAAGTTAATTTATCTGCGCTCGTTAACCTTGTAAAATGTAGCAATCTGCTTTGCTGTTCCCCTGCGAATTGGGAAATGGAGAAATCACCTTTTGGAAAATAATACAGGGGTGGATATGGATCCCTGTGAATTAGGAAGTAGGGAAATCGCCTTTTGAAAAATAACACAGGAATGAATATGGATCTCCTGTGAATTACAAAATGGAGATAACGCCTTTTAGAAAATAATACAGAAGTGAAAATGGATCCCCTGTGAATTATAATACAGTAACGGAAATGGATCCAGTTTTCACCACCTTAAACAAATTATCATTCCTGATATTTCTGACTCACTGCTTCTCTGACACTTTTAATCCACTGTCCTATTACAGCCCCTCAATATCGAGGGTTGTTCCCACCCCTTCAACGTGTGCGTCGAATATTTTTCTAACACCTACCCGATGATTTCTAACAGTTTCAAGTGAATAGTTTCAATTGAATAACGGGGATTTTCTTATCGGGCGTCTTCGATTTCCGGACGCGTCGCGACGCCTTCGAAGGCGGGGTTGGAACAAGGGGAAGTGGAGGAAGCCGCAAATGAAGACGCGGGGAACGTGGCGGACACCCCGAGCGAAACTTCTCCGAAAACAAGAGTGGCGTAACAGCAAAGACGAACGCCTGATTTATTATTTGCGGGGGCGGGGTGGAGGGCGTAAAACAGGGTGGGAAACCGTAGAAACGGTGGACCGTCTAAGACGTTCATTTACGATTCACCGAGACACGAGAGCCGCGCTTTTCTCCCTTTCTCTGTTCGGAGCCCTTTCCCGGAAAAATCTGGGACACCGAGGGACGAAAAACCGTAGCCAAGTTTCCCAGCAATGGAGTTCCCGTCCGTGGGGTTGTTTCGTTAAGGGAGTTTCGGGAACGGCCCGGCCGAAAGCACCCCTAAACAGCCGGAAGCCGTATCATTTCACGCGAAGGACACTGGCTCGCTTCCTGGAGGCCCGATAAGGAACACCTCCTATCGGCATAGCTCGTCCTTTTCGTCCTTCGCTCTCTCCGATATCGGATCTTCCGGCGGGGCGCGTTATGCGAATGATAACCTAAACGGGAAAACTCGAGTCGTGCCGAGAAAAGCGCAGCACCCTCCCTCTCTCTCTCTCTCCGTGTGGGACTCGCGGAACTTCCGGCTGATAACGGGATTAATTCAACCGGTGTAATTGAATCGTCTTCTTTGCATTTCAATTAGCGATAGAGCGAGAATTCCTTCTCAGGCTCGCGCAGCGCAAAAATCGCAGACGGAAGACGCTGGAAATTTGGTTTAGTCTTGGAATTTGGTTTATGACCGATGTCGAGAATTAAACGCAAAATTGACAGACGATTTGTTGCTGCAGCGTAGCCGATATAGAAATACTGTTGCGATCCACAGGTTCATTATGCGTCATTTGTCCGCGGATTTGACGTGGTTACAAGTGAAACTAGTAGTATGTTTTCACTCGAATTTCAGGGAATTTGCACACATTGAATACAGCGTTTGCAATTTGGCGAGTGCAGTTACAGAGATCAGTGCAATTAGAACTGAAGAATTCAACTGATAAGCGTACCGTTGACATTTTTATATAATCAGAAAAACCAACAGAATACGCGTGAAGAAAGCTCGAGCGGTGAGCGCGTGTAAAATGAATTCTAACATTCTAATATTCTTAATTCAGGAACATTGAGATTGCAAGCATGGATCCATGAGGAATTATTTAACAAATTGATTTCTCCAGGTATATATTATGAAAAGAATTGGCTACAGATTTTGAAAGATATATTCACGAATTGATTTCTCTAGGTATACATTATGAAAATAAATGGCTACAGACTTTGATAGATATATTCACGAATTGATTTCTCTAGGTATACATTATGAAAAGAAATGGCTACAGATTTTGCTAGATACATTCACGAATTGATTTCTCTAGGTATACATTATGAAAAGAAATGGCTACAGATTTTGCTAGATATATTCACGAATTGATTCCTCTAGGTATATATTATGAAAAGAAATGGCTACAGATTTTGATAGATATATTCACGAATTGATTTCTCTAGGTATATATTATGGAAAGAAATGGCCACAGATTTTGATAGATACATTCAGGTTATTTTTATAAGGGAATGTAAAATAGTCGTGTTTACTGCTCCGTAAGCCTGGTGTTAAAAAGAGTCGCCGTTGGCGGAAATGGCAGCGCGCGGCGCGCTTTTAATTACAGCCGTAAAGATCGATTACCGAACCCGCTTACACGCGGTGAAGAGCGCAGCTTCGAGGGCCGCGACGAAGGGCTGAGCGAGAGTCCTTAAGGGCAGCCGGCGCGTGATGAGAGTCAGTTTCGCCCCCGGAGTGTTTTGAGAGAGCTTAATGAGCGTAACGAGAGAGAGAGAAAGAGAGAGAGAGCGACCGAGGTACGAACGGAGAGGGAACAACCGGAGGAACAATAATGGAGAACGATAATAATAGCGTCTCGCGAATTTACGACGGGTCGCTATTGATCCGCGGAAACCGTTCGAAACACCTTGCGCGGATTCCGAACGCCTTCGACGACGGTTTCAAACCTTCGGGCTGAACCGTTTCCAACGAGCCCAATCTCGTTGACCTAATGAGCCTTTTTATTGGGACCACCCTATGCGAGTCCCTGATCACGCGCATGGAACATTGGACGCTTCTGCTAAACAGTTTTCCAGATATTTTATAATTTGTAAATACGATACCCCCAGTCTTCAAGATATTCCGGAATTTTTGAAACGCAAATTCAACTATTTGTATCTGCATATATTCCATTATAGCGTCCGGTATACTACCGGTATAAAACGTTGTCGGGGCCAGCAGCTTTGCCTCGGATAAACTCGGATCAATTCCCGTTGAGTTAACATGAGAGACAAGTATAACGGTTCGAGAAGGACACCGACAGCATTTGCATTTTCTTTCCCGCGTTCTCCGTTCGTGCATATCAAATTCGAACATGGTACGCTTGCCTTCCGCGCGCGAATCGAACGTCGAATGCATAATATTAAAGGGGAGTTTCAGTAGCATCTGATTTCCGCTTGCGCCCACACTCCACCGACGGAAAATCACTATCAAACGGTAGAAACAAACTCGTGTCTATTCGTAATAAAGAGCCGAACAGTTCCGAACAGAATCGTCAGAGAAAAGTGACCGAGTGAGAGCAGTTGACCAAAGCGGAAAAGGTCTGTAAAGGATATTTCCATTTTCAAATATTCGCGGTATCCCCCTCGCGGCGTTTCATCCCCCTGTTTGCCATTCGAGCGTCGCACGCGAAGCGCGCAATCGCGCACTTTCTCCTCCCCCAGTTTTCTTTCTCCATCTTTCTTTTTCCTTTTCTCCCGGGGCTCGTTCCTCAAGCATATTTACCCGAGAACGCAAACAGACGCGGCGAATATCGGCGGCGGCCGCGAACGCACTCGGCTTGCAAATTTTTCTAACCCCCTTCCGAAAATTCAGAGACACACACGCGCGCGCGACCCCCGGAAAGTTACGCGATCGCCTAACCCGACACACAGAGCGCGCAGCTTCTAAAGATCCGGGAGTTTACACGACTCGTTTATCGAGCGTAGAATCACATCCTCCCCGGGTAAGCAAAACTTTGCCGCGAGGGAACGCGCGCAGATAAGGGATGGAAAGCAGTCTTGGAACGTGTACCCCGTGTGTCACTTGCGCGTCTCATTCGTGGAAATTCTGCCCCGAGAATCAAACAGATTCTGATGAATCAGGAACGGATGAACCGAGTAGATTAGTATGTACAGAATAGTTGCGGATTTTATGCGTTCGTGACAAAAATGGGCCAATCTCAGCCCGTTATTTTCAGCCTGATTAACACTTTGACTGGAAACCTAGAAAATTCCATGAAATCGAAGTAAATTATTTAATGAAATAAAAATTGAAAGAAATTAGATGTACGATACCGAGCATTCCCCCAACTTGTTTTTACATTTTACTGATCCTAATCAAATTTGGTAGGATGAATACATTAACCCTCAGCACTCGAATGGTGGCACTAAAAATTCCTCTATAATTAAATTTGTTAGTATTTAATAAATCCCTGAACACTTCAGTATTGTACGAGTAAATTGCATCATTTTCATATGTATAACATGAGAAAATATATGTAGAAGGGAAATATTCTAGGTCGGAAGAAATGTTTCGTTCTGGAGTTAGCTTCGAGTGCAGAGGGTTAACATAAAATAATTAATTTTAAAAGCTAGCCGAGTAATTCCGTCACCCACACATGGGTCACATGGCAGACACCGTGTTAAACTGGCAAAGAAAGGAGGAACTTTTTCGAAATATTTATTTCGCATCCTGGGATCCGCAGTCTCTTAAAACCGGAGCACCTGCGCAAGTCCGTCGTGCTCGTCTGGCAGATTTTCCGTTGCGGTATTTTGCATAAAAGGAAAATATTGTCGTGGTACTCGGCGATACGGGAAAGCTCGCTGTTGCCGGCAATTCGGAAATCTCGTAGCGAGCATAATGGATAAGGAATAGTCGAACAAACAAGTTGGCTCGCCGGCGGATCCTTTTCCATTCGGTTTCCTCCATCGAGATTCCGCTTGCGAGGAACGCGAGAATATGCTGGGCCACCCTCCATCCGCTCGCTCTCGAGCGTCGATACGATTTTTCACTCGGTCGGTGCAATTTTTCATCCGATCGAGTGCACCTAAAGAAAACAGACGGTCGCGGGCCGCGCCGCTCCGCTCCGCGCCGCTCCGCACCGCGTCGAACCCCGTATTTCTTCCGGGCCGACCATAAAAGAGTCGGATGAGCGTCTCGCAGCCGGATATCGCGCGGCTTATCAATTTTTCGGCGCGTTCCTTACACCGAAAAACCGCCCCTCTAATCCCCCACCCTCCCCCGCGTATAAATATACTGTCCGCATAGTTTATATTCATGAAACCGCCCTCCGACGGGGGCGCACAGAGGAACCTCATTATTTCGTTAGCCCCCTCGCGAAACAATTTTACGAGGGCCTCGGGAAAATTGAAAACCGGAAAGGAAAACACACACACACACCTCCGCGGCCCGCGTCTACTCGTGCTCCATCTTCTCGATTACGCTTCCCAGAGCCACGCTGTCAAAATGTTGTTTAACTCCAAATAATACCTATGCGCAGCCCCGGCAATATGTTTATCGCGATTCCAAAAAATTCGGGGTTTCGCACCCCGGTGCGGTATTTCATGTCCATTTTTATGGATTTCCGGTGGTCGGTCGCGGGTTATACTGCCAGCAAGATGGCGGAGGGTGTCGGGCACGCGCGCATAAACTTCGCGGGCGCGCATCCGATCGCGTTCAATTTATATTCTCCCCCGGCCGGGGATCGTTATTGTAATATTAGCATTCGCCGGACCGTGGAAAATGGTGAAACACTGTCTAATATTCGCGGCACGTTGTTTAGGGGAGGGACGCGCAACGAATAAAACGAACGGGCGAAAATGGCGGCGGCCATTTAAAGAAATCGACTTTAGCCCTTTGAATCGGATTGAAAATCAAAGAACTTTCGACAGAAATGAGGTAGAGTGATGAAATTTTTTTTAAATTAAAGCTGAAACTTCGTAGAATATGGGAAAATAAGGAGACTATGGTACGAACGTTTTCTGGCCTTGAGAAAATTCGTTAAACTTGTACAATTTCAATTTAAAATGAAAACTAAACTTGTACAATTTGTACAACTTGAAAAATTTTTGTTTAACGTGTTGTACATCATTTCCCATGGATTTTTTCACGGTGATTTCAAATCGGGTCTCAAAATTTGTCCACGACGTCAGGAGTTTGAAAAAGGCCTCGAGTGCAGACGGTGAAACCTGTTATCGATTCAACGGGGGACTATTTTTCCTGTTAAAAACTTGAAATAGGAAGGAGTGCTTGCAGGTCAGGTGGAAGATCTGTTCGGGAATTTTTCGCCGGTCGTTCGACAAATGGCGGAGGACAGGAGAGAAGAGGCTCGCCGGCCTCGAAGTTAACGTGTGCTTTCCATTAGGAACTTCCTCGGAGGGTTGATCTTCCGAACGATCGGTTCGCCATCGCCGATAAACTTGTTCGCCGCAACTCAAACAATAACGTCGTTAACGGGCATCCCCCGTCCCGGGGAGGCGACGTCGACGGTGGCGGTGGAAAAAAAAATAGAAAAGGAAAAAAAACGTCAATTATGCGAAACGCGGGCAACGGCGAAATAAAAATTGAAAGACCTGCGGCGGAGAGAAGAGCGGGGATCTCTCTCTCTCGCGGCTGTCCCCGTTGAAAAGCGATGCGTTCCAGTAATTAGAATCATAATTCCGGTTAATGACTGGGAGCGGCAAGCGACAATTTCCACGCGCTCGCGTTCCTCGTCGCCTCGAAAACCGGCGTTTCTTCGCCGCGGTTGAACAATTCGATTGGAACGCGTCGCGCACGCTCCCGCGAAATGAATAACTTTCTTGTTCCGGAGGAGAGAGCCAGCCAGTCATTCGTCATTCCGCGAGTCATTCACGGCCGTTCCGTGCGAGCGAATTGAATCGTCCGTGAATTGATCGACGATTCGCGTCGCCGGCGGTGGTTTTTCTCCGCGCGAGTCGATGAATTTATTAAAACTTCCTCGCGATCCGGTTATTCCACGGGGGGAAAACGTCCTGACCCACTTCCCGGCGCCGTTTAACGTTCGCGGGGGATAATTAATTGAACGAAGACGGCGGGGATTGGTCGATTTCGGACCTCGTTCCCGACGAAGAATGCTAATCAACGAACTGCGGATTTTTTGCGCGCGGATTCGAGCGAACGGATCGAATGCAAAACCCCGTGAATATGTTAGCAAAGTTTCGGAATTTCATTTAACTTCGACCCGGGAACATTGTGATTCCGCTACCGGTGATTTCTCGCGATACATGTCACGGAGACCTGGCTGACAATTGTCGTTACCGCGTTGTGTCGGTGACACGTATCGAGAGTACGCTGTGTAAATGTGAAAGGTGAGGCGAGACCCGTTCGAGCGGTGAAATGTCAAAAAATTCGACGGGCGATTAATCGATTAGGCGAGCGAGCGAACCGCTCGAACGACAATACACGCGCGCAACTGGAAGGCGTGTGAACGCTTAACAAGCGTACTCTCCGGCGGCAATATCTTGGTCGATTGTTCGTTAAGATTCAGCGTGATTAAAGGTTAATCCATCTCGTCGATAAATGCCGACATCAAAAGGCCTATAATTAGGCTTCCGGGTAGAATGCCGGGTTTAATATCGAGTTTTTGCACCCTCACGAGCACGGAACGGCCGTGTCGCCCTCGTTAAACTGCGCTTCCTTTGTGCCGCGATTTTTATGCGCGCCGCACGTCCAGCCCCGGTCCCCACCTTCTCCTCTCGTCAAACATTTAATTATCGTATAAATGTTTCGAAAATAATACTGCCCCGGTGCGCATTTATTCAAGAATCGCCGCTCGAGGCGATCTCCGGCTCGAAAATGAACCGGAAACACCCGCGGAATAACATTTTTTACGGCCGAGCCTCCGTTTCCGGGGAAATCGAGTTTGAAAATTCGCGAGGCTATTCACCGGCGCGCTTCTCGGCGAATTTTCAAACTGGATTTTCAGGAAAACCGAGCCTTGAAAAAACATTATCGATAACTCCCGATACTTGCGCGCTGCCGGTTTGCCTTGATCATTTATTTTTCCTTTCGGAATGGTGCGGGAATCACGCTAAGAAACAGTTTAGTGTTGGAAAACGTATTGAACCAATAAATTTACAGTATGTAAAAATCGGGACCGTACAAAGAAATCCAAGGGCTAAAAATGGGGATCGAACAACCCCTCCAAAGGGAGTTCTCCGTCCCTGTTTTAGCTTTAAGAACAGCTCGAGGACAGGGGAAGGAAACTAATAATTAGATATCTCCAATTAGAGGTCTCGAGGAGAAATATTTCTTGCAGACGCGAGAAAAGTCGACCTAACTGATCTTTTGCATTTTACGCACGTACACAGTAAGTAGCGATGAGAGTAACAATTACGTTTTCAGTGGGAAATCCGGAAGATTTCCTTCCGCTTAAAATTCCTCCGTGACGGTTGCCCTAACCGCGCTGTAACGATTCGGCGACAATGTTCTCGGTGAAAACCTTGTAAAAAGGAAGGAGAGGAAACTATTGTCGCGGGGAATGGCGCGCTGTTTATTCGCGGAAAGGTTTCGGGACGGCGTTTACGCGAGACAGCGTGCGAAAACGCGTTCCGGGGACTCGGTCGTTGGTCCTCGAACAAAGACGCTTATCGCGAACGACCCGACGCGACCCGACGCGACCCGTCGCCGCGACAGGATCCCGTACAAGCGTACGCGCCGCGCGGTTACTAATTCAACCGTGGGGGGGAGCGAACTTAAGCAAATGGCGGCGGAACGAGCGCGGGTGGAACGACGGGCCGTTTCGAAAAACGAGAACAATCGGCGGGGAACACCCTGCGCCGGGGAGATTCTCGTTTCGATAAAATCCATGTTGTGTCGCAGACGGTCTCTTTATCGTCCCCCGGTCGCGTCCGCTCCTTCCTCTCGCTGCTCGTTTCCGTCTCTCGTTTCAGCCTGGGACCTGACCGACCTCCTCGGCCATTCCTATTTTTAAAGCAGCCCCGATGCACGCCGCTATTCTCCATTATTCTCTCTCCCCCTTACGCGCCGTCGATGCCGCTGTAAAGTCGGACGCAGTCCTGCCAACGGACCAGACTGGCAAGGTTGAAAGATCACCGGATTCGCGAGCAGAGGAACGCCGAACACGGGACACAGAATCGCGAGGAACCTTTCCTCTACACCGACGTGGCTTTCCTGGAAGTCGAGGAGTCCTCGTTTCCGATTTTTAGAAGGATTTTCTATGGGGATTTTAATTCAATTTAGTAAATTTAATTTATTGCAGCGAGGAGGATTTGATACAAGAGGTTGAAGAGGACGAAGAGGTCGAATTTCCCGGTGAATTTTTCCTAAACAAGTGGGAAGAGCAATCGAAGTGTAATCGATTGCTATTTTAGACGGAAAAGGTTACCAATCAGCGGATTTTACAACAACTGTTGATTTTACGACAATTGTCCGCGGTCTATTTAATCACTGTAGACACGTCGGAAGGTTTCCCGGCGAACCTAATAAAACACGAAAGTTGTCAGATAAAATCGCGCGTAAACATACGAGTAAAATCGTGGTATAAAATGATGTGACGTTCATGAAAATTGTCGCGTATAAAATCGTATATAAATACACATCAAATCGTAACGTAAACTGGTGACGTGTACGAAGAGTGTCATACATGAAAATATGCTACATATGAACGTAATATATAAAATCGTACATGAGATATCCTACATAGGAACGTAACATATAAAATCGTAACGTGAAATCATAACGTAAAATGGTGGCATAAAATTGTCTACATCAATACATGTAAAAGTCTACATCAATTCGGAGAAATAGGAGCCGGTCGAGGTTTCATTCTTTCTTTCTACGATTCTGATGACTCGAAGGTACATCCGTAATCTTTTTATTTCTGTCGTAGACACGTAAGAACCGAAGTCTACTTTATGACTGTCCTGGTTCGGATGAAGCAGCAGCGAGCAAAGATGATGAACAGCGGAAAGAGTATGAATGACTCGTGTAGCCGGAGGCTTCGAGGCGATAGCGCCCCTAATTCATTGAAACCACCTGATCCTTCTGTCGCTCGGAAGACAAATCGACTCGCGGCCGAGAGACGAGGAGACGCGCACAACTTTTTG
>CM052145.1:1048437-1420806 GCA_028454255.1 Halictus ligatus | reverse complement strand
CAATTTTTCTGTAACCCTCTTTTCTTGTAATCGATGCCGACAATTTTTCTGCAAAATTGTCCCAGTCAATTACAAGAATTAACAGCTATATAGAGAAGCTTTCCTTACTCTTAAAATAATTTTAAAAGTAACTTGAACACCCAACGAGTGTAACATTGCTGGTACTTTATTCGCGTCACGCTAAATTGTAAGAGAAGAAGTGGAAGAAATCAATTTTTCTGTAACTCTCTTGTGATTGCAGAAACTAACAGCCGTACATAGAAGCTTCTCTTACTCTACAGACAATTTCGGTAATTTTATTCGGATGCAGAAGATACGCGGGAGTAAAAAATGCGTGATCGCGCGATTGGTCATTTCCCCGGGATAAGGAGACCGAGATAAGGGTTGAATGCTGTCTTATTGGCTGGGACCGGGGCTGTTCGACGGGATCGTTTCGTTTTCATCAGGAAGTTGTCTTCCGATGGGACAGGGTCCCGACTCTATATCCGGCTATCAATCTCGATTCCCGTGGCCTGGTTTCCCGGTTTCGGCTCGAACGGACACGCCGGTCGCGTACTTTCGACGCTTCTTATTTCTCCATTCGACGAATAGGTAAGCCCTCTGACGGGCCCTCGTTTCGATCTTGATCTTCCCCCTTTCTTTTGCGATCCGAGTCCAACGAAATCGTCGCGAAATGGAGTGCCCGGATTAATCCGGGCCCCCAGGAACGTTGCAAGATTGCATCGCCGTCGCGACACTATTGTTTGCTTAGCAATGCCACCTGGTAGTCGCATGTAATCCACGGTTAATGAGTTTTGCGGGCTGATTGCCGCTTCTGAGCCACTTAGCCGAGCCGTTTCTCCGTTTCCGAGGATCTTTTGCCGGACGCAAAATTGTTTTCATTCGATTCCGACGATCTGAAATCGAGTCGTTCGACGTTCTCCGAAACAACGGGTGATCTCGCGGTGAAAATCGTGTCGTCGATTACTATGATCTCCGGGGGAAACGCGGGGGAGAAAGTCGGGTCGGCGACGGGCTCGGCTCGGAGCTGGCGCGCCATTATGAAATACTTTTCCGCGGAGAATTATGGAATACGAAATAGCTCCGCGTGCGCGTGAGATTACAAGGATACTTTGTAGAATTAATGGCGCGGAAATTAATTACACGCCGGGACTCGTCTCGCTGAAACGCCGGGGGCTGATAAACGCTCGCGAGTTCACCCGGGAAAATTTCGAAATTCGCGGGAATTTTCTTGTAAAGCTTTTCACCCCCTCGATTTCTTAGCTTCCGGTTTCCTTTTCGCGTCTTTTCCACCGGCGCGTCCCTCAGGAGGAGGAGTAGGAGGAAAATCCGTTGACGATTTCACGTCGAATTTTCATCTTCAAAGGGAAAGCCAGCCGGAGCGTGCAAGTCGCTTTCGTCTTGGGCGGAACTTCGTTTGCGTTTCCCCAAGAGCGAGCGAGCGGCGGGAAGCTGCTTCTTTTCTTGGGAACACAATGGGCGTGAGCTCATTACCGTTCCGATTCGCGACGACGGGCTGTCTCGGTTCTCTCGAAATTCCTCGGCTAATGGAAGCATGTGACACCGCTTCAAGCATGATTGCCGGAGCAGCGGACGGTCGGTGTAATAGACCATCTTCCGTCGAAGTATTCGCCCTCGTGATTCCGAAACGGGAGACGAATTAAACGCCGTCGTCATTGTCTTCGATCTTTCCCCCCCGTCGGGACACTGTGAAAACGTTCGCCATCGATCCGAGGAAATTATCGGGCCGAGCAACCTTTCAACGGATTAGCCCCTTCTTTTTTGGACCGAACGCTGGCTTAAACTCTTCCGAGTAAAATCCGAGAGGTCCGAGCTCTTTTTAATAGAATCTAGCTCTCGAAACACGCGAAATCCTGTTAATCGTCCTGTAAGATATTCTTACAGTGGAACGACCGAGAAATAAATCCGACCAACGTGTATTGCTCTGTAACAGTGACAAGACTGTGCCCATTCAGACTTCATACAACTTTTATTCTAACATGAGCTTCGATGAAGAGGTTCGTTCAAACATTTCCGATGAAAACATTTTTACAATTTCAGTAATTGCAAGAGAAAAAATTAGGAACCAGTCGTTTCGACTGCTCCGGTCGTTCTAGCGTTGAAAATGATTCTCCACGAGGGGAGGGTACAAAAAATCGTGGCGACTCAAATAGGGGATTGTCGATGCAACCAAAATTCGTCTGCGATGTTGAATCCTGCCGGAACACGTAGCAAAAATTTGTCCAGGCCTGGATCGTGCAGTTCTCCCGTAATAAATTCCTTAACCCTTTGCTTCAACGGAATACTGCAACAACCTGCAAAGTATCGAATTACATCCGCCCGAGCGCTTTCGGAGCGACACACTTAATTTCAAACGTTCCTTGACTCGACGAACGGATATAAGTTAAAGGTAGTCGACGACATTTCGCGGAATCGAAGGCGATCCGGTTGTGAAATGTGTCTCGACACACAATCGATAGAGTACACGTCAAAAATAGAAAATATTTCGCAGAACCGAAGCTTATAGCCTTTGAAATGTCACTCGACCCAACCGAGTACGAGTACGAGAGTTGGAGATCATTTGAATACAGTCAACTCTCGATATATGTCACTGACACTCTCGATATGGTCGTGCCAGCGTCATGTATCGTCGAGGAGCCGTGTTACGTTTACACTCCTCGATGTTCAAGGCCTCTCGAGCTTCGGTGCCACTCGCAGGGAAACTCTGCGGTAGGGGGGATAACTCCGCGACGTTTATCGCCCAGGCCTCGGCGACATGTATAGAGAAATCTCTGTATACACGGGGTACAAATTCTTTTGCAGAATAGAAGCCCCCTAGGGAAGCTTTTGCCTCGTCTTTGTTTTCGGAAAATATTCCGCAGAAGCCAGGGACGCTTGACCTGACGTTTATCGCCCAGGCCTCGGCGACATATATAGAGAAATCTCTGTATAATGATAATGGGGTACAGGTCGCAAAATTCTTTTGCAGAATAGAAGCCCCCTAGGGAAGCGTTCGCCTCGTCTTTGTTTTCGGAAAATATTCCGCAGAAGCCAAGGCCGCTTCACCTGACGTTTATCGCCCAGGCCTCGGCGACATATATAGAGAAATCTCTGTATACACGGAGTACAGGTCGCAAAATTCTTTTGCAGAATAGAAGCCCCCTAGGGAAGCGTTCGCCTCGTCTTTGTTTTCGGAAAATATTCCGCAGAAGCCAGGGACGCTTCAGCTGACGTCTCCGCGCTTACACCTGACGTGTCAAAGTTAAATACCCGTCTACCCTTTCGGCGTCGGGTGTTTGTAAATCGACGCTTTGAACTTGAGCCCGGAGATGCTCGTTGCCTCGGATCCCACCCTCCGCGCCGCCCACCCGGCAAGATAGCCAAAGGCCTTTACATAATTAGAGAGGTTCGAAAACGATCCGGGTGAGATCCGTAGCCGGGCGTCTTCTTCAAATCTCCGCCGGCATCTCCCGATGGTATTTCGTTCCCCGAACCGTCCCCCGCTAATTAGCCCCTCCACTTTCGGAACAATTAAAACCTCTCTCCAACCGATTTCATCGCTTCCCTCAACTTCTGTGCTCGTCCAACGAACTACCCTTATCGTTTCCCGCGAAGCTCTTCGTCATTCTCGACGTCGACAACCGGTCAAAGCGATCTCAATTTTTTCCGAAAAACTTGCGGAAGGTAATTCGATTCGTTCGTTTGTGAACGATCGATGCAATGAACGTACACTCTCACAGACACACAGTCAGTCCGATAAGTATCCGTACGCTCTTAAAAATCCCATAACTTTGTCAATATTGGACTATACTACCTGAATTTTTTTGAGATGTTAGGACAATTGGTTCACTATATAACGTGAGAAGAATGTTTGATTAAAATTGCAATTGGTCGAAATTACAGAGAAAGTACTGAAAAGGTGTATTTTTCAACTTTCTTATGCGGGCTTACTTTTTACATTTTTATTATAAGCCCGCATAAAAAAGTTGCAAAATACAACTTTCAGTATTTTCTCTGCACTCTCGACCAATCGCAATTTTTGTAACAAATT
This sequence comes from Halictus ligatus, assembly GCA_028454255.1. Classification (NCBI taxonomy): domain Eukaryota; kingdom Metazoa; phylum Arthropoda; class Insecta; order Hymenoptera; family Halictidae; genus Halictus; species Halictus ligatus. Next base: position 1,416,755 of record CM052145.1, on the reverse strand, counting down.
GGCTGGTCATGATCATACACGTCAGACGATGAGTATCGAACACGTATTCGCTGCGTTTTCAAACTGGATGCTCTCGAAAACAAAGCTTCGGATGAAAAAATTCTATTCTGTGTTTTTTTCTTATTTTCTCACAAGGTATCGCCGCGTGCCCGCTTGTACGTGTTATTCGGCCACACCCAGTATATTACTGTATCATTTCATCGAGCGAGCCGGTCTATTTCCGCATTTTCGCGGAGGAGGAGTTTGTTTTCCCGATGCGAACGAATAAAAATCATGGGGAGGCTCGACGGGGCTGAATGACGGTCGTGTCATTATCGCGTCCATCGGCACGGTATGATTCGGCGATCTTTAAATCCGTCGATCGACCGGTACAGATTGAATATCGCGATTCATTTCCGGCCGATTAAACACTCGGGGAAATGGAAAGCGAGCCTGCGGTTCAGCACCGAGCCGGGAGGAGAGAGCTTTTTCGCGAACAACGGCTCCTCGAGACGCCGATCCCGACGTTTCGATCGGCAGATAATGATCGGCGAAGAAGAACAGTTTCGTCTCTCGTCTCTCTCTCACGTCGACGTCTGGAATCGATTCGGTCGCAGAGCCCGCTGTAATTTTCCAACGTATTATCATAACCGACGGTCCTCGTAAATCGGTTCAACCTGAAGGAAGTAGGTTACCAGAGGCGGATGCCTTCAAATCAAGTTTTGTAACCGAGTCGTTTATTCATAAAAGTTGTCGCGATACCGTCCGGGGATGGATCGGTGGCGCGATCGCAAATCTACGACTCGTACGATAACTCGGCTGCGACTGGACTCTTACGCGACAGCGACAGAACGCGTCTCTACTCTGATTCGGCTCGACTGGACTCGTTGGTGACTCTACCAGCTTTCTCGCGTCGGTGGTCCGCCTTCTTATATTTTGGAAACGCGTGTCGACCGATTGGCGGAAGTCCTTTCGAGGAACCCCCGCCGATCGGTGAATTTTGCGCAACGCGCCCACGTTCCGCGCCCCTCGCGCGTTAGAAGGGCGAGCGCGTCGTTTCGTTGAAAATCTGATTTTGGTGACGCAGCGGGCTGTCTTCCGGGCCCCGTGCTAAGCGCGGTACGCGACCGCTGGCTTACGTCGACGGGCCCAGGTTTCCCGGTTGATAGAAACCGGGCCCGCGTCGCTGGGACACTCTAAGCCGAAGACCCTTCGACCACCCAAAATTTATGGCGTCCACTCGCGCTATCGAGTTCGTCGTTGGGAACCACAAAGGACACGTCTGTCCGCCGACTGGCCAAAATCGTTGAAGACGGTTTCTCGCGAATAGCGTCTTACGCTGTGCAAACCATAAATCTCCGGGTTTTCTGGAGAAACTCGCGAGAGCGATATTTCACGGAGAAGCGCGACGCGAGGCCGACGGTCCCCGCCTGCTGTTATCTGATCGGACGGTCCGCCATTTTCGGGACGCCGGATACACGCGCTTCCTATTGCGCTTCCGATTGCCGGGAATATTTATGGCTACCGAAAATTTTATCCGTCGAAAATACTCGCACGGTGTCGCCCGACACTTCTCTCCCGACGCGCACGGTAGATAAGCGTAATTTTATGCATGGAAATATTAATGCGATAAACACCTTTTCCCGTTCTTGGGACCGACGCGCCGGTTCCGAACCTAACTCGACGCGTCGAATGTCGCGCGTCCGCGATCCTAAACACTCCGCAGAGAATTATTTTAGCCGGGACCGGAAAGCCGATATCCATTTCGGTAAATCGAACGGGGGAACCTAACCGACCCGATCTCTATGTTATCAAGTAATTTGGCCAATAAAACACCGAAATTGAAATGCTGCGTGTATGTATATATATCATAGCGCTCCGTTTTAAGCGTTTTAAACCGCATGAATAGTAACCGAATTCGGCAGGCTCGAATATACTCTGCAATCATAATTAATTCCCAAAATAGGACACGGAATTGTATCACTCGACGTTCGTACAATCGCAACGAGAGAATGGTTAATTCAATGGGTTGTACGTTAAAATGGCTGACACACGTTCTCGATAATAACGCACGCTAAGTATAGTTTCTATTTTACGGATTTATATGGAGAAATTTTGGTCACCGAACATCGGTCAAGCTTTGATGATCGACGATGACGTTAGGCAGTATTTCGTCAATATGTAAACTCGATGATACCGACATGCTCAAACGTGCATTCGGAGGATCGAAACGGGGCAATTATAAATATTAATACTATGCTTGTTTAAACTTCCAGCTTGCGTTACGGATCGTTAAATTCTTTTTAACATGCGACCTCTACCTCAAAACACGTAGATACAGCCCTAACCCCAACCCCCAACCTCCATCCCCTCTACCATGTGTACAGGTTTTTGAAAGTTTAACCTAGTATGCACTCATGAAGGTCGTATAGACCCCTCCCCATCCAACACGCAGCCATAACGCCCCACCTACTCACGTCAGATACAGGTTAAGGGGAATCTACTCCCCAGGTACTGTACAACCCCGTACCCAAGTGAAAAACAAGTAAAAGAAAAAGATGCTGTTTCAGTCGGTCGGTCGGTCGGTCGGTCGGTCGGTCGGTCGGTCGGTCGGTCGGTCGGTCGGTCGGTCGGTCGGTCGGTCGGTCGGTCGGTCGGTCTGTCAGTCAGTAGAGCGAGAATCGCGAGCGAGCAAGTTGACGAGATATCGAATATTGAATTGTAGTTTGAGAATGGAGTTGTCGGAATAGAATAAAGTATTCTCGCGAAATCGGTATGAAATCAACTCCACCCGTTACGTCACGCCTAGGACTTAGGGGTTTCTGTTAAACTATTCCTACACTAGTGATACTGTACTGTGATGACCGTACAGTAATCGCAAATGTCGACGAACGTAAATTCGAGAGAAATATTCGAGGAGACACGCGAATACCGAGGAAGGGGTGAAAAAACTGTTCATTTTCGGATCCGCCGATCAATTTCGATGCTACTTCCACACCGCCGGAGGAGTGAATTCGTCGTCTCCTCTCGGGTTTCGTTTCCTCGGGCGTGTTCTCGCCGCGCGTTGTTGTTCGAGCAACGGAGGGTAATTCCGCGCGGAAATAAGGGTGGCGAGTAGAAGGATATTTTACGACAATCGGCGAGAACCCCCTCGCATCCCCTGGAGCTGGGAGATTCTTCGCGGAGAGAGAGAGAGAGAGAGAACGCGCGTCCCGAGATTACAATGGACGACTCACTTCCAGCCAATCAGCCGGCATCGGTGCGCACGGTTACCGCCGCCGCCGGCAATTTTGAAGAGGGTGTTATCAGCGGCGGAGCACATGCCTCCGCGTTTGCATAAAATTACGCGCGAGCTATCCTCCCGCCCCCGGCGGAGCTCCTCGGCCGTTCCCTCGCCGGGCGAGAACGAGTTTAATGAAAATTCGACCGGCCTCTTCGAGATCCAAAGGGAGAAAGGCAAACGGGAGACGACCGCCTCGAAAAAAAGAAAGAGAAAAGGGAAGAGGCCACGCCGGGAGAGCAGGGTAGCGAACCCGGCGACAAAGTCCTCGAGCCTCCCCCGGTGTCTGGGATCCCGGCGGAAGATTAAACAACAGAAAGATCATTTTAATCACGGGGAGAGTACGATTGAACGCAACAAAGCGAGAACGGACGATCCGGATTAACCGCGACGCGCACGTATGCTTTCATTTAATTGAAACACAGCCGCCGATTTTCATTCACCTCCACCGGCAGATTTAAACCTCCCGCGCGAAATTCCGGATTTCCGGAGGCGTTCCCTTCTTTTCCTTCCTTCTTCCTTTCGTTCTCGTTCCGTCCCGATTGGAATCGACGGAGACGCACTGCGAAATTTATTCTTATTTATTCTTTGCTTTATTTCTTTAAAGTTTTGTTAAAATTAAACCGCAGCTTTTTCCTTCATTTGCAGCCGGAGAACCGCGTATTACGAACTTACTTGAACGATAGAAATTCGTGTGACGTATTTTACTTGAGAAAAATTCGCTCGGGGATGATTCGAAGCAACGATTCAGAGGATCGATGACGGTCACCGAAAACGACTTTCGCCCAGACAGAGATTCGCGATCCATTACGCCGCGTGTATCACCGGGAATCGGCGTGCGATCAAACGCAAAACGGATCCCGGGGCTGTGAACACAGGCGAATTAACCGGACCGTGTACGCGCGCGGTTTTTTCGTCAAAAGGAACATCCCCCGCTCGCGTGACAGCGCGACCCCGTGCTCTCCCGCTCCTTGCACTCTAATTAATCACTTCGCGTACAGTCGCGTCACGCTCGATTGAAGCTCCAAAGCGACGGGATTATCGTCGCAAAGCAACCCGGGAAATCTCGCATCGGGCCTGCACCGCCACACGTTCGCTGCACAGTCATCGCGAAACGGAACCGTTCGAGCTGCGAAAATAAAAGGGGGCAGAGAAGAAAGTGTACAAACGACTTTTAATCAGGACCGATTCGCTGGTAATTAACTCTGCGTTATCGCGCCGGCGCGACCCGCCTCAAAGTCGAAGAAACTTTGCATTTAAATGAAAAAGAAGCCGGCCCACGCGCGACGATTTTCCCACGACGAAACACGGCTCCGAGAGTTTTAATGACACGGATAACAAGGATAATTTAGTTTGAAGAAACAGTGGCGAGCCTCTCTATACACGTCGCAGAGAGGCCGGAAAGAATTCTTGAAAAACACTCGTCGCGCGAGAGGTCCCCTTTAACGGAGAAACAAATTCAAGAGCGAACTTTCGTTTCGCGAACAAATTGCGGATGGATAAAACGCCTGATAAAACAGAGGGGATAAAAAGCGCAGCGAGAGGCAAGTTGCGGCACTCGCGTGTTCGATGGCTGTGAATAATTCCGCATTGATACACCGGCAGCGAGTTCGAGCGAGCGAAAAAATTACGGGCAAGTTCCGAGCACCTTTGGGAACGCGTCTCGCGCGTTCGGAAGTTGAGAGGGCTGCGTGCGTTGCGGGGAAAAATTCGCGTAGGTTTCGAAAAAAAGTTCCATTCGCCGTGGACGAGGAGCTGAGGAGTTGCAACGAGGTTGTTCCCGAGGAGACAACCAGCTCGGAGGAAGAGAAGGAGGCGTCTCCTTCGACCTTGTTAAATGGTCGCGCGCGCGGAAAGATTAACGCGCCACTTAATTTCGGGGGACTACATTTTCTTAACCGTGTAATCACGCGAGAGACAGAGAGACAGAGAGAGAGAGGGGTGGAGAGAGAGAGCCCCGAGAGAGTGAGGCGCGAACGCACTATTATCCTGTAATTGCCTGCCATTACCGGGAAATTTATGCGACCGCTTGTTGAGTTAGGGAAAGCCGCGTCGACCCCCGAGGCCGTTCGCATATCCGACGACACCGGCCGATTGATAAGAATGTAGTCACCCCTATATAGTCACCACGGTCGTCTATAGTCATCGGCGTCCCGTGCCCGCCAACTTCGCCGACTAATAAACGAACTTTCGGTAGCCCGAACGTCCCGGGCTTAGCGAAACTTCCTCGAGCACCCCCCGCCATCTTTTCTCCGCCGACTACCCTCTTAAATATTAATGTCCACCCTCCGTCCCTCCCCTGGTACTATTTTCTTCGGGACCGGTGCGAAACGGTTCTCATAACGAAGCCCGCGTGACACGAACTCGACCAACTGGTGTTCGAAACAACATCGTGCCTGACTCGTCGTCGAGAGAATCCCCTGAATTCGCATACCATCAATTCCCTTCGAACCTAACCTAACTTAAAAGTCACTGGCTGTCTCACAAAAATGACCAGAAAATGAATTATCTACCGGTGATTATTCCATAATTGTTGAAAGACCGACTTTCGCCTCGGCGGCCATGGCTGAGGGGTTTTTTAAAGAATCCTTTAACACTAACAGCAACAACTCACCCTCGATAAAAGAAATCTAATCATCTCCTTCGGGATTATTGTATAAAAGAAGATTTTTGAGCTTCCATTTGGAACATCACAATTATTGAGAAGCCTATTAACAGGCTTCCGGTAAAGTGTTGAAATATGCGCCATTTCTTACGAAAATATCTTTCCGATTTCGACAAGCCTAAAATTTAAAAAAAGACCCGGAGAACCGCTCATTGCACCGGTGCTGGTAGATTCAGCCGATGCTGAATTTTGATAACTGTCAGTTTGATAACTGAGGCTTAATTATACGGAGCGAGGTTCATTTTATGTTGCTTCGTGAAAGGAGGAAATGATTAAATTAGAGTTACTGAGATGAGGTCCATGAGAATGTGATCGAACGAAGGAGAGTGCGAGGTAGCACGTGCAATTATTGCAAAACCGTGTTCCCCTTTAAGCCTGAAAGAATGAACGATCCAAGGTGCCACCTACTCCTGAAGGATCGACATTAATATTTAACGGGTGTTTTCGCTCCGCTCCGAAAGCGAAAAAGCTAGAGTTCCGATAAATAATCGAGAAATTAGCTCGAAACGACACGCGGCGCGTCGCCGGCTACCGATTCGAAGCAACAATCGATCGCGTAAGAAGAATTCCGCGAGAAGAAAATAAATCTCAATCGACTACCATTGTTCCCCTTTCTCCGCTCGACACTTCGATCTTCGGGAATTTCATCAAACTGTTCCCGAACGATTTAAATTACTCCCGAGGAGAGTGCGTATCGGAAATTCTACTAAGTAATTCAGGTTCTGGATACGGGGAAAATTAACTCGAAACACGCTCGAGCGTCGATTCAATGTAAAAATCGGGTTCCGACTTCGAAGAATAAACTTCGCTCAACCCGATTATTCTCGCCCCGTTCCTTTCGTCGTCCCGATCCCGGGAAAACTTCGTCAAACCGTTCCCGAACAGTTTCAGCAACTGCGAGACGAGTATCGGAATTTTTTAACGAAATGATCGAGATTGCGGAAAAAATCAAGTCGAAACGCCGCAACGTCGAGCGAAGACGGAAAGATCGCGCGTTTTCCATCGGTAATCATCTGTTCGCAGATTTTCCGCGAATCCGAGGCGATTATTGGAAATTCTACGAAATAACTGAGCACGTAGGCGCGGCGAAAATGAACCGTAAACGCTGCAACTTCCGGCCGAAGGCAATAATCGAGTACAGCGAATAAATTACTGCCCGATGTTCGCTTTTCCCTTTAATCTCTAAAAATTTCTTCGAACAGTTTAAGCACTGATACCGGGGGTGTATCGGAAATTCTAAATAATTGAGACGCGGGATAAAATTAACTGGAAATACTGTAGCATCGACCGAAGGCGATAATCGGTTCCGTATACAGAGAATAAATTTCGCTTCGACACTTTAATCCCTAAAAATTTCCTCGAACCGTTTAAGCAGATTAAACACCGATACGGCCGAGGATGAAAATCGGTTCCGTACGCAGGGAATCCATTCTCCTTTTCTCTCGACGTTACATAATAATTTTCCGAAGCGAGTATCGGAAATTCTGAGAAATAATTGTGGATGGGACCGGAAACGAACTCGGCAGAAAATCGGCACGGAGAATAAATTTCGAGTCGATTGTTCGCTTTTCCAGTCGTTTCACTGCGAAACTAGAAGCCGAGATAAAAATTGAAAATAATTAAATGTACGATATTGAGTAGTCCTCCAACTTTCTTGCACATTACAGATCCTAATGAAATTCGGTGCAAGGAACATATTCACCCTCTTTGCACTCGAAGCAATTTTAGCTCTAAAACGAAACATCCCTTGCCAACAGGAGGCAGTATATGTTATCCTGCAAAATTTCAATCGGCGGCCGTCTCTTTTGACAATTTAGATAGCCTGTTTTTCGCGGTAACGAACGCGCAGGGGTGCCCGTCGGCGGATCGATCGGTCGACTGCCGGACACCGTCGATACTCGTTACCCCCGATTTTTTTTTTTTTTGTATTTTTTCCCCTCTCGAAAAACGAGAAGGTGGCCAATTATTTTTTGATAAACTCGTTTCACGAGCTGTTGCCGCTGATCTTCCGGCGAGCGAACAACTGTGCGCGTTTTGCTCGTCCGTCCGCGCGAATAAAAACGCTTTCGCGCGCGTCGAGCGACGTTTCCGCCGCACGGATTACTTCTTCGCCTAATTCGATATTAGTACGCGGAACACACTCCGCCGCGTTAACGACCCTGAGACGTACAAATTGCCGCGGAGTTCTCTCGCCATTTATAATCGAGCGAAACGGGGGGGGGGGCCGCGCGTGCTGTTTACGCCCGGCGTCCCATAATTCCTGCTCGCGTCACACTTAAGTCTCTGCCCTCCGTCTGCATTATGCCGGCCGCCGGACTCCATTGTTGTTTCGCGCATTCGAAACGACGAGGCGGCGAAAATCCTGGCCGAAGCGGCGCTGCTGCGAATAATTATGCGAACGAAACTAAATATTTTCTCCCTTTTCGGAGAGATCCAGAAGATGAATCGCGCGAGAACCGAGCGATCTATCAGGGCTACTGATCTAATCCGCCGATCTAAGCCGCCGATCTAATCCGCTGATCTAATCCGCCACTGTATATATTATTTCATGTGTTATTATTCGGTATATATGTTCATGCTATTGATAAAACAAACGTCGAAACAAGACGATAAAAGGACGAGCAGTCTCGTCAGGTCCGACACCGGATAAACACGTGTCGTTAATAAGTCTCCCCTCCGCTTAAATTCCTTACAAATTTGATATTTTTTCTTTTCTTCCCCCTCCCCCGTTCGCTCTTCGCTGCACAATGACTCGGGGGGTGGGGGGTTCGCGACGTCGGGGTCGGAAAAGAGCAGACCTCGTAACTCTGCAGTAAATATTTGCCGGTGAATGAAACCCGCGTCTTTATTCGCCGTTTTCCTTGTTGCCTTTGTCTTCGTCCGGGCTGGTTTGCTCAAGTTCCTCCGAGCGAAATCGTTGTGCCCAACGAAAGAAACGAATTACTTTCGAGGATGGTTCATTATTTCGATTATACCGAGGCTAATTTATAAAAGGGAGCCGCCGCCGCCGCCGCCGACGCCGACGCTGCGCTCCGAGGAAATAGAAAGAGAGAAAGAGAGAACCCGACGGACATTTTTCAACGAGAAAAGCCCGCCCCGCGCCCGGAGTCCTCGAACAAATCCGAGCCGAGTAATTGCTCCGGCCCGTGTCCTCGACAGCAGGGAAAATACTTTTGACACCGCGGCCGATCGAACCCGTCAAAGGCGCCGACCGTTAACGTCGCTGCGAATCGATTAATTAAATTAACTCGTCCGAGCCTAGACTGTGTCGAGATCCGCGGGAACTCGGACCAGATTCGTTAATTAATGCGGACGGAGATTGGTGAATGGAACTCCGAAGACGGGAAAATTATTTAACACGTTGTATGCCACCGGTGACCAGTGACCACCGGTGATCAGTGACCACCTGTGACCAGTGACCACCTGTGACCGGTACTCAAATTGTCAGTGACGCCACTGGGGTCACCGGTGACGACTCACGACTCACGTGTTAAACATGGTTACACACTGTAATCTATTTGTTGTTTGTAACATTTCAACATTATACGTATCGTATAATAGGAAATTCATCGTGGTAACCCTGTAAAACTGGCGTGGCGTTCGACGTGTTGACACCGAACCTAGTGAACATGCTGAACCCAGTATGATTCGCGAACGTGTATCGTCGTCGGCGTACAATGCCGCTCGAAAACATTTTATCACCTCGAACATTTAATCCGGCGAACAATGAACTTCGCTTTTGTCTCCGGGGGAAAAAAACACACACACACGCAAGCGATGCCGCAGCTTTTACACATACCGTTACGATTATTAACGAAACGGGAACAGAGAGACACACGAGCAAAAACAAAAAAAGAGAGCGTCACCCCAATTCTCGATAACAATGAGAGAATGTCGTCGCGCAAATTACGAACATCGAAACGAATTAACCCGTTTGCGACTCGTCCGACCGGGCAAAACGCAACAAAATGTACAATTCGTTTCGAGGATTTTATCGGCAGATACCGGCCAGCAAAAATGAATTTTCGGATGGTGAAACGAGCCACGGTGTCGCGTAAATACGACCGACGAGGTATTCAGCGTGTTAACGAGTGGCGATAGGGAACGCGAACGCGAATAGAATTACACGGGGCCGGTTATGGTCGCAAAATTTGCTTGCAGTTTCGAAATTCAACGGACCACACCGCCCACCGGGTACACACACCTCTCTCTCTCTGGTCGGAGAAATCGTCTACGATAATTGCTAGGGGCTGGAACACGCGCGTCGGCTGGGGACGGTTCGCGCGCATTTGTTTTTCGCTATTTACACGCGGGCTGAATGAAAATCAGCGGCGCGGAAGCGGTTGTGCCTCGAGTACAATCGACGATCTACCGGCCGCCGCCGATGAGACACTCGAGTTACCACTTGCCTTGTTAAAGCTATTTTAACCGATGCAAAACACGGCATTATTTACGTCCTTATTTCCCGGGGAGCTTGCACAGAGTGCAGACTCGTTACGTAAATAACTGTAGCGACTCGACGGCTCCCGGGAAAAAAAAACCCGGTTCGGTCATGTGACCGAAATTAACCCTAGGCCCATTACGAACCAGAAAATCCACTTAACAAAGTGTTAGAGTTCAAAATGTTAGAGTTGACCCGTGCGAAACAAAATCCCCGTGAACCCTAATCAGGAAAGTTGCGAGTCGCGGAATAAAAATCGTCATCGTAATTCGAAGAAGACAGAGTTTTGTCGCAACAAAACGTTTTCGCGTACAGTTCGCGGCCGAGGGGTAACGAGAATTTGCCTTTTTGTCGGCCCGAAGTGGACGGGCGAAATTTCTCTTTTTACGCCGGCCGGAGAAATTTAATATCGCGGTCGCCCGGCTAATCCGGAGCAGCTTAAAGGGGTGCGAAGAGAAAAAGGAAAACAGGGGAAATAACCCGTGGGAACGCTAGGAGATCTTTGCCCGCGGATTTACGGTGGTGGCCGAGCGAACGGGGAATTTGCGTCGAAAACGCAGTGGCTGCGGCTGTGCGGCAGCCACCGCAACCGTGGCCGGGGTCTCCGAAAACCTCTGGATTCTTTTTCACGCGATCTCCCTCTCGTCCGGGGAAAGAATAGAACAGAAACAGAGGGGTGGTCTCCACGGTTGACCTGCTTGCTAAACGCCGTCCCTCCCCCGTCGAAACGACAAGCAAACTCTATGTGATCATCATCGTCGACCCGTGAATCAGCTTCTCCCGCGGATTTATGCGCTTTTAAACATCACTATCGCAAATTACGTGTACTTCTGTGCGTTCGTGCTCCGAACGTATCGATCGCTGCCGTTAAATTATCGCAGGCCCTGCGAGCTACGATCGTTGTTGTTACATCGTTGTTGTTACTCGATCGCGCTGCTCCTAATTGCCGGCTAACAATGCTACTTCTCGAACGCCGTCGTTCGAGCACTCTGCACGATTCCGGTGTCCCGGCGAACACGGTGCAAAATTGCGCGAGTTAATTGCAACGATGGATCTGCGAATAAATTGTAGAGAGCGTCCCTACGTCGAAACGATCGTTGTTCGAACGATTTCCAGGTGTTGCGGACCGGGAGTCGAGGGTTAGAGTGATCGAGACCGCGGTTTAGGGGTGGAAGGACCGGCCGAGGCTTGGATGATGTTTCGGTGTAAGGACTTAACCCTTGGCACTCGAATGGTGCCTGTAAAGCACCACTAAAAATGTATGTAGATGTATCAATATTCAAAATATTTGTTACATTACTAAATTTGTTTGTATTTCATAAATTACTAAACATTTCGGTATTGTACCAGCAAGTTGCACCATTTTCGTATGTATAACATGAAGAAATATATATGTATAGAAGGGCAATATTCTAGGTCGGAAGAAATGTTTCATTTTGGACTTAACACATTATCTACCGGTGACTATTCCATAATTGTTGAAAGTCCGCCTTGCTTCTCAGCGGTCATGGCTGAGGATTTTTTTAAAAGAATCCTTTGACGTTAACAGCAACAACTTACCCTCAACAAAGAAATGTAATAATTTCCTTCGGGATTATTGTGTAAAAGAAGATTTTTAAGCTTCCATTTGGAACATCACAATTATTGAGAATCCTATTAATTCCGGTGGATAAATTGTGTTAAAATAGCTTCGAGTACAAAGGGTTGATAGCAACGACGTGGAAATAAATTCTATAAAATGTCCCTACGTTGTCCAAACGATTTCTACATGTCGCGGACCGGGAGTCAAGGGTTCGAGTGATCGAGACCGCGGTTTAGGGGTGGAATGGCCGACCGAGGCTTCGATGACGTTTCGCGGCGCACAGATCGAGGGTTTCGCTCGCATTTTCCGCGGGCTTCGAGCACGAGGAGCCGATTCGAGGCTGGCGCGTGTCGGAAAATTGTGACCTTTCGGCCTCCCGATGATTTTCCAATGCCGGCCGTCTATCCGCGAATGCGCGACCGTTCTCCCGAATAATAGAACGAAAATGAGAATTCGTGGCGTATTACCAGGGCATCGATCAAAAGCGCGGACGGATTTCATCGGCGAGCGCCGGGGCCAGGGGCGTGTGCACGCGCGCGAGCCGAGGCTGGATGACAAACAACAAAAAAAAATAGGAGACAGATACAGAGAGAGAGAGAGTGAGAAACGAGCGGCGAGTACGAACGAGAAAAAGCGAGAGGGAGACCGGCGATTTTTAAAGAATCGCGCCAGCCAGCGAGCGAGCGATATTTACGCGTCTCCGACGGCTGCTCCTGCAACGATCGGTTATTTATAAAGCCATTCACGATAATCAATAACCTGTGCCGTTCTCCGTTGCGCGGCGAAAATTCACCAACACCTCCGAACACTTGCAAAACCCTCTCTCGAACGGTTCAACCGGGGAATATTTCATCGACGAGCCTGTGTGCTCGGTCCGAGCGCCGAGGGGATGAAAGAGAGAGACCGAGAGAAAGAGAGAAAGAGAGAATTGGAAATGTAAACCGCGCTCGAACTCGCTCGACGATTCGCGAAGCGTGTCCGAAAGTTCCGCGTCGTAGATCGCCGGATACCTGTTCAACCCCCTTTCACTCGGTTAACCCGACGCCCCGGGGTGAGTGGGAGAATGTTTATTAAATGATAACGCCCTTCCCCGATCGGTTCAGGGGTGCAGTGGACGAAAACGTTTAATTATTAGCCGGCCGGATTACGCCGAATAATTTAACAAGAACTGCGTTAAACCGAGACCGAGCTATCGAGAAACTCAAAGGGCACAAGGGCCAGGGGTGGGCCGAGAAGAGGTAATAAACACACCCCCTCCACTGTCGCAGACAAAAGTTTCACCGGATCATGCCGCGACTAGTAAACAAGAGCCGCGTTAAACCGAGCTATCAATGCCGGCACGAGGGGCACAGGGGGATGAGAAGAGGTGATAAAAGGCGGGGGGGTCTGTCTCGCACCCCCCCCCGCGTGTTACAGAGAAAAGTTTCACCGAGGACAAGTTATATACTTCGTAAAACCGGCTGAAATGGGTTGTAAAGAAGTTTCGATGGCTTAGAAATCTATTCTTTCGTCGCACAGGGGTGGCACCCCCTCTCATTCGCAATGCGAACGATATGCTGATAGTAATTGGAGCAACGACGGTGATTTTATGTGCTGTTTCCATGGGAACGGGGATCCCAAGCTGTTCTTACCGATTGTTGGGGGTAGTTTGCGGTTTTTGCGGGTGCTACACTGCGTTCGGCGGGCTAATTGTACCGTCCAATTAACACCGCTGTACTATTAATGCGTTTCGCGATGATTGCGCGCTTCATCGAAAGGCGACTCGATCGTTTCCCTTTCAACGGACGAGTTTTATTACGAAACGATCTACGTTTCGCTCGTTAGTCCGCCTTTGGGATCGACGATCGAGATTGCTGTCGAAGAATGATCGATCAACGGTCCCTGTCTCCAGTTAATTAAATCGGACAACTAACCTTTCGCAACGCGATGACGATCGGAATATTTCGGAACGGCGAATATAGGTCCTAAAATTATTGTTCAATCTTTCCGTCGTGTTTCTCCCGATTGCGTCGCCGATCCGAAAAGGAAAAACAACGGGAAAAATTGATCGATACATAAAGAATCGAGTTGTGTAAAGTTTATTCGAGAGCTCCCATTGTGCACGGAACAACGGTCTCGAATTTCTGGGATCGAGCGGACAAAGGGATCCCTGAGTGTCAACTAAACCCTTGACCGTTATTAAAAACATTTCACCCGAGAAAAACACGAGAACCGACCGAAGATACAATCTCTATCGAACGGGGCGAGATTTATCGCGGAAAGTTTACGATCTTTCGGCGGTACACGTTCACAAAAATCACAATACCTCTCGTCAACGGACCGAATCACTTTTGCCGAACGTCGGTAGGCTTTCTGCGATAAATCCGCAACAGATTGCAGTTTCGAAAAATCGTTCGCTGTCCAGCGATTGCAACGATCTCAACTACCGTGCTGTCACAATAATTTGATAAAAACCACTTTCTAAACGCAACATTCCGAACTTCAAGGCACACTTGAATCGTCCCGCGGCCGCACGCACAAGTCGCATAATCGCCGCGAACAACACTCCGCGCCGCTCGTAGGAAGAAAATCATACTGCTCGGCGCGTTACCTGAGAATACTCGGCGTGTCGCAATCCCCCTGAATCCGATGAAACACGCCGGCAGATGAAACCGAGACGACGCGAGCCAGCCGCACAACCGGAAGTCTCTCGAGCCACTATCAACCCCGGTGTAATAGTTATTTCACCGATACCCTGGGCCGCGATTTCTTGCCGCCCGGGGTGGGGGATGAAAACACCACGGGGGAGGGGACAGGTGAACCACTCCGGAGAACGACGGGGGTAGGGATGGAATTCACTACAGTCATTCACGTAATTGATCATACACCCCTTCCTCCCCTCCGTCCCCTTCCACCGGGGTGAATTCCCCAACGCGGAAAAAGATGATTTATCCGCGCTTCCGGGCGAAACGCAATCAAATCGCGACCAAAAAGTCGCTGCTCAGTTTTTGAGGGGTGACTTTCTTATCGCTAAACCCACCGCGGTCAAAAGGACCTGTACCAGATTTTTTATTCTACAATCACTGGAATTGTAAGGCTGATTTATATAAATATATATAGAAGGGAAATATTCTGGGTCGAAAGAAATATTTCGTTTTAGATTTAAATTTGTATTTAATAGATCACTAAACATTGAAATAGTACATGTGGAAATCGGATCAGTTTCCTATGAATAAAACGAAAATATTCTAAGACGGAAGAAAAATTTAGTTTTAAAATGAAAACAGCGCCGAGTGCAAAAGGTTAACAAATATTCAGTAGTTTCAAGATATAGAATATATTCTGTTTCATGTCTGAACATAATATTTTAATATATACTTTAATCTTTTTGATATTTTAATATCGACTTGACTCCGTTAAAATTGCTTCGAGTGCAAAGGGTTAAAAAATGTTAGACTCGTTGACCCGATCGAAAACGCGACGCCGGTGGGCCGAGAAAACCGAGTCACGACTACTGGCAGGCGCGCGGCCTCCAGCGAAAAGGGTTAACAACGCGCGATTTACGGAGACACGGAATTTCGTCCGGGTTTCCGCGATTCCGCTCGACGTCGCGAGACTGAACTTTGTTTCGGAAAGCCGTCCGACCGAAAAGTATCCCTCTCGGAACCACCCCCGTGCGGTTGGTGTTTCTGTGCCATTAATCCGGTCGCGGCGCCGCGCCGCGCCGGTGCGGACGAAGGCGCGGGCGCGGGCTGCATAAAGGCGCGTGCAACACCGGGAGTGCGCCGGCCGACGTGCAAGAATAACTACAGGAATCCTCCTAACGAGACAAGACGGGACGAGCATTATTTCCTGTCAGCGAAAAATATTCGAGCCCGTAACAATGAAATATCGTATTCCGTGCCGCGCCCGAGATACTCGTGCAAGCTCCGGCACGTATCGCTGTTCCGTAACGAAGCGAAAAAGAAAAACAACCAGACGTTGTTGTTTTCTAGACATTTGTTGTTCCTCCATCTTCCTCTCTCACTCTCTCCCTTTCATCCGCCGGAAACCCCGGAACACGGCCTTCACTTACTGACGGCTTTAAGGTCCAGCTTTCCCGAGTGGCACATAACGCTAGATCGTACAAGGTTGCAACTCTTCGGGAGGCGACAAATCATTGTTCGATGATGCAAAGATGGGGCTCTTCAAGGGTGAAAAGCGTTAGATAAAGGATAAATCTAGCGCGCTCGCTGCCAGTTAGGTCCTACTTTTGCGTTTTCGAGCAACATTTTGCATCATTCGGTGACATGATGCTTGTCGGAAAGGCGATCCGAGCACGCGTGGCCGACAACGTAAACAATGGCGCTGCGGTCTTCGACCACGCGCGCTCAGATCGCCTCTCTGACGGGCATCGTGCGACCGAATGATGCAAAATGTTGCTCGACAACGCAAAAGTAGGAGCTGCCTGGCAGCGAGCGCGCTAGATTTATCCTTTATCTAGCGCTTTTGATCATTGACAGGCCCCATATTTGCATTATCGAGCCGTAAATCCGCGCCTCCCGAACCCTTGCAACCTTGTACGATCTAGCGTTGTGTGCTGCACACCATGGCACACGCTCACGGCACGCACACTGGGAAAGCTGGGCCTTAACCGTGAACAGGCCGGACGGCTTTAATTGGCAGTTTGATAGTTTTCGTTTCTTTTTGTTTTTTGGAAACCGAGCGATCCAGCCCGCGTCTCGCTTTCCTCCGGAGCCGGTGCTCGAACTGCGGAAAAGATCAAGGACGGGTCGAAACACTCGAGAGATAGTTTCGCAGCAACGGTGACGTCCGCCGCTCTCCTCGTCTCTCTAGAATTCTCTCTCCTGTCCACGTCATTTCGCCTGGGAACACGCGCTCCGCTCGAACAGCCGCGTTTTATTTAGAATGTTAAACACACAC
Source organism: Halictus ligatus (assembly GCA_028454255.1). Classification (NCBI taxonomy): domain Eukaryota; kingdom Metazoa; phylum Arthropoda; class Insecta; order Hymenoptera; family Halictidae; genus Halictus; species Halictus ligatus. Next base: position 1,399,906 of record CM052145.1, on the reverse strand, counting down.
ACACACACACCGGCTGCCGCTTTGACGCCGCCGGTCTCCCGGCGACGGAATTGTCCGCTCGGACTTGGAAATGAAGTTTCGCGATCCGACCGTGCGAAATTCCCTTACGGTCCGCGATATAAGGGAGGATTAGAAACGCGTCGGAGAGAGGAAACGAACCTGAATTCATTTCGCGAGGAGGCTTTTCCTTTTATCGGCCGGGGGTATGCTGCTGTTAGGTCGCGCGACGGTACGGGGTTCAATTAAAACCGTAATTATCCACGTTCCGAAACCCCTTGCGAACGAAACCCTTCTCTCTGCCCCGTCTTACGCGAAACCGTATTTGCGAAAAGGGAGCACGACTTGTCTAGAAAAAATTACACCAGCTTAACCAGTTATCTGTGATCGTTAACGAATTGTCAAAATATTATCGAATAAAAAAGTAATTCTTCAAGGGCTTTGGCTATTATAATAGTATATTCGTCATTGCTTGATTTCAATTCCGCGCCGTGAGGGATTTTTCAAATTAAACTCCACAGTTAACTGGTCAATCAGTGGACTTCGCGGTCCTTCGTGCAAAATGAAATTTGTTTAAACGATCTTCTCCGACGCCTCTCCCGTGTTTGCAACTTTTCCCCGACGCTCGCGGTAATTTATGCGAGATGGAAATGGAAGTTCAATGAGAATGTACGGAAGCGAAATTTTTAAACCAACAGCCTACCTACCCTGAATTCGCGTAAAGATGCTAGAAGTTCGTTCTCGCGTTTGCACATTACGGAGGGTGAGTTTCGAAGTACGCTAGTAGACGGTATCCTCGCGCAAGAATCCGATAAAACTCCGATAAAAAAATTTGAATCCGATTTTGTCGAAATCGCCCACTGTGCGGCGTAAGAAAGTTTCAACTCCGGCGACAATAAACCGGTCCGAATCCGAGCGATCCTCACGATCGCCGTTAAAGGGAGAAGGGCGGAAAGTTTGATTTCTCGGAGAAAACGTCTCCTCTCGACTCTCCGCTCTCGGTTTTACGTCCCGCGAAAATCTATTAACCGTTTACGCGAGGAGACGAGCACGGGACCGATAACCTTTCGCCGACCCACTGAAAACTTGCGCCCGTATCGTCGCCCCGTGAAACCGGGGAGAATCGTAATTCGAGAAAAACGGTCCCGCGAGAATGCGACCGTAGGGAGACTCGAAACAGATACGATTCCCTGCTTTTCCCGAAGAAAAAGGGAAAGAGAGAAAAAGGGGGTGAGAGAAGGAGCAGATATTTGAAACGTGGCCGCTCGTGGCCTGGCGTTAATTAACGCGAGCCAAGCGGTGCGGAGCGGTGCGGAGCGGTGCGGAGCGCCGGTTTGAGAAGCCGGCTGCAACCACGCGCGGCGCCGCGACGCTCAAACAAACCGTCCCCTCTAAGCCTTTAAGCGAGGAGAAAATCGACGCAACCCCCGAGAGCTGGGCAAAAGGAGAGAGAGCCTCCTCTCGCCGCGCGGCACCATTATCAAAAGCGTCGCTCTCCGAATCCGCTGGATATCCGGCCGCCTCGCGATATCTTCGCGCCTTTGATCTGCGACGCGCGACGACCGACAAACGGAGGGTTCTCCCGCGGGTTGCCGGAGCGGAGGCCGCGCGTTTCAATCGTTTCACACCGGCGCGCGGTCCCGGGACGTACACAAATCGCCCCTAACGAAGGGAGACAGAGAGAGAGAGAGAGAGAGGGTGGCGAAAGACCGTCGTCGTCGTCGTCGTGTGTCCCACCGCACCGTGAAACCTCGAGGGCACACGAGCACCAACAGCACGCGCGCACCGGCTGCACGCCGCTTCGGGGCTGACTCTCGGCGACGCTTCGAGCGCGATCCATCGCGATCGAACGGCGGCTCTATGGGAAAGGAGGACACCGGGGACGCGTCCCACGGTAATAGCTTCCACCCCTCACCCCCCCGAGTCCCGGTTTTCTTTCCTCCCCGTCGTCGCCTTTTTATAATTAATCGATAATAACCGATCGATCGCGGCGCGATCCGGTTTCAATCTAGAGGTCCTCGACGGAGAGAGAGACTCGGTCCTCCGGAAGTCTTCGTCGACGATCGAAGGACCCGGCGAGGGAAGCCTTTTGTCTCGAGGTCGTTGCGAGGACACTGATTAATACACGGGGCCTGCAGAGTTCGTCGACGGTGACGACGATGGCGAACGTCGTCGTCGTCGTCCTCGTCGCGCCGTCACAATCACAGTGATCGCGTGTCTCGCGTTCGGAGGGACACCGGCAGCAGAAGAGGGGTACACGCGAAGAAGAAGATGAGAATCCTGGAGATTCATCTCGGTCCCGCCGGAAGAAGACGCGTTTCGAGGAACGCGTGAAGCACGCGGCGCGTTCAAGCGTAACCGGACCGGCACGCGATTCGTAGATGCGAGAATCGGCGCGCCGATTATTGCGATTGGGAATGATAGTGAATCTCGCGTACCTGAGATCGTTGGATCGGTGGTGCAGGGCGCGGCGGCATGGTCCCGTCGCAACACAGCGCCGTTCGACGAGCACTGAGCAGCTATTCTGCGCCAACGGGGTTGCGTCGACGTCGAAAAGACGTGAACGGTCGCCCCGCGCCCCTCGACACCCCCGTCTCATCCCCCCGTAGCAGAGTCGAGACTCGCCACGCCGCGCCGTCCCACCCACCCCCCACGGTATACTACCGACGCCACTCTTCAGGGTACTCTCACACGTATCTCACCCGGCGGCCGTCCTTCTTCCGCTAGCGCTGCATCCCTCTCGCAACCCTCTCTCTCGCTTTGAAATTCTCGGTGTCTCTCTCTCTCTCTCTCTATTTGAAATCCTCGATCTCTCTTTCTCCCTCTCTTTCTCTCTCGTTCCCACCCGCTGTCTCCGGCGCTGTTACCGTCCTCGAGGCTGCCACCCCTGTGGCACATGCGCGAATCCCCCCTGTCCAACAAAACTCTCCTCGTAGAGCTGCCAGAATTGGGAAAAACGGGCCGAGGGAAAAGGAGGAAGAGGCCACCAGAGGGGGCACTGGAACGGGCACGATGTGTTTTCGAGAAAACGTATGTTACCCCCGTCCACCCTCCCCGCCACCCCTTTCGCGACCCATCTACCCTACGCCTTCGTCGTCGTCCCCCTATTTACCTCGTTCCCCACTTTCTCACGGTTGCTTGTTTTGTTTTCTTCGCTCGTATTTACTGTCTAGCGATCGTTTAGCTAATGGTACGCGATATCGATGACCTTGAAGCCTGATGGAAATGTCAACGGCCGGGACAACCCTCCCTCGGTTTCGGCCCCGAATCTCACGCAACTGCTACGCTATGATCTTTACGAACATGTCAAGTCTCTCCTGGATTATTTTATAAAAATTGCTCGTCGAACCGTTGAACGATCCGTCTGACCACCGCCTACCTATTCTACTTGTTCCGAGTGCAGGAGAACCTGGCGAATTTTCAAGGCCGTTCTTCTCGAAAATGCAGCGTTAACTAAACAAATTTTACACAGAATTTACCCCGACGCATTACTTTCTCCTATCGCATCAAACACAGCTATAGTATTTCGCAGTTTCGCACCGTGCACCTAACCCTTCCGCGGGCACACCAAAGTATACAAACAAGCTTAGAGCTTAAGCCTCGGCGAACCAGGCGGGGTTAAATTAACCCCGGCGGTTTTAAAACTGCTATTTTGAGATACACGAACACCATGCTTGCGGTACAGCGGTACGCTTGCGGTTGTCTACACGGTGGTTGTCGGCGACCGGCGTATTCGGGTCGTTTATCACCGAGGCCTTGGCGACATACATCGAGGAATCAGTGTAACTCGGAAAATTAACGCGATTCTCGGCTTCGGGCTGGATCGCACGGTTACATCCTCGGCCCGGCGTTTCACCTGCGGCCCCTAAATAGCCGATTAGAGTTGCGCCTCGGTGGGCACGGCTCGCGAGCGCAATTCCGCCGTGGTCCGAAACCAATTCCGCGCGTTCCCGTCGAAAGGTCCGACGCGACCGCGGAAATCGAATAAAAGTTTTACGTTCGCACACAGAGAATTCGACTGACCGAATCGGTCGGGGTCACACCACGCGACCGGTGTAAAACTCCCCCGTCCGGGGTGGAACTTTTACGGCCCGGCGTGGACCCGTTCGGGCTGCAAAAGGGTGGTTAAAAAAATGGATTCGCGCGAACGACGAAGCGGGACGCCGTTGCTCCGATTTCTATTGTGGCCCGTATTAATCAATCGTCCCTTCCAGGCCGTCGGGGGAATTGTTACGGCCGCGTCGCTCAGCCACCCCCCGTCGCTCTAACATCCCCCGCAACGAGTCCCCTCAGCGACGCGATCTTTCGCCGGCTCGCATAAGGGTGAATTTACAAGAGAATCAACGGACTCAGGGTCGGCCGCGAGCTCGAATTCGGCAGACTTTGATCGGCGACAATGTCCGAGCGGCGATCTCTCCGGGTTTTATCCCCGTATCTCCGCCCGCTAATCTCGCTCGCCGAAAATACACGCGCGATAACCGTCGTTTCTTCGTATTCTCCCGCGGCGATAATCCTCCCGATTCGAGACGCGTTCGGCACGATAACGCCTCGCCGAACACCGCGCGATAACAATAAAGCTGACAGAGGAGGAAGGTGTTGAGACGTTTGATCGTCCGGGAAACATTTCTTGCAGACGCGAGAAAATTCGACCTAACTGATCTTGTCCACCTGCGCACGTACGTACAGCAGGAAGAGAAGGAAAGCCTGTTTCACATCCCCTCGCAATTTTCTCCTCACATCCCCTCGTAGAGCATTTTGCATAAAAATCCACGCGGATACCAGTTCGTTTTCTAAGTCAGTGAAATTTTCGGGAAAATTGTCGATCGAAATTGGAAGATCCAGAGGGAGGGGAAGCGTGAAAGACGGAGGAATCGCGAGGGAAGATCCGGGGGCGTACGTCTCCCTTCGTCGTGTCGGGTGATTATGCTGCCGGAAGTATTGTTCCCCGGGACGGTGTCTCGCTGTTCTTTTCGGTAATAATTATTACATTGTGACGCGGCGCGGCATGGCAGCGGTTGCGCGAATTAAAGGCGCGGCCGGCGAGCGAGCACGGGGAGGAATAAAGTGCTCGGCTGGAGCGGAAAATGAAAAGGTTTTGCTCCGGGAACGCCGGGCTCTCGGCCGAGCCTCTCTCCTTTTTCGCCCCGTAATCACTCGACGTGCCCTTTGTGTTTCCGCGAGGTCGTCTAACCAGACGCGCGGTTCCGGGCGCTCTCTTCTTGGCGAGCACCGCAAACAATACGGATCAAGATAGAATTTACCGGGAACGAAGGTGTGCGCGCACTTCTCTCGCTCTTCTTCCTCTTCTTCGTCTTCTTCTTCTTCCTCGTCTACCGAGGATCGAAAGTCGGTTATTCTCTCGTGCCGCTCCCGTTCCCGATCATCTCGAGCGAATCGTGTTTCGCGAGCGGACAACCGGAGCGGACGGAATCATCGCGAGCGCGATCCTCGGCCATCAACGGCCGACGTTTCCTTAATTTTAAGTGATCCGAACACGGCGCAAGGCGGACGGAATAACGAACGATCCCCCGGGGCAACTTTAAATGGCTTTCGAAAGTTTTTTCGCCCGCCACCGACCGGAATTACTGTGCTTTAAATGCCCGGCGCCACCCCTCGCCACCCCCTCTCTCCTCTCTCTCTCTCTCTCTCCTGTCCGTTCGTGCCAGATTGATCGCTTTTTGAAGCCGATGGCGGGCATTGCAAACGAAATAGCCGAAGCTTTTCAGCCGAAAATTAACACGCGGACACGCGTCCCGAGCGAACGGAATTTTTGTTAAACTCTCCGGGGGATGATTCCGCTCGCAGTTTCACGTTACGTTGTCAACGCGGATCCTCGGGCGCCTCTTCGTCCTGTGAAACAAACAACAAAAGGTGAGCCAGTGGAACAGCTACTAGAACACCGCGTCGACTGTTAGAAATATTATTCGTGCTACGATTTACCCCCTCCCTGTAGTCTCATCGATTTTTATTAACACTAGGTTCACGTCCAAATGACGGGTTCTAATATTTTTAATTTAAAATGATTAAGACTCTAAGGGTGCGTACGTGAGAAATTATTTAGCAAATTTACTTCTTTAGGTATATATTATTCTTAAAATATTTCTAAAAATCTGGGTTGCACGTTCTCGTTATCTTTATAAAGTAATGCAAAATGGTCGCTTTTAGTGCTCCGTAAACCTAGCGTTAATTGACCCCGTTGTTCTCGCCACCGTTCGATGACATTTGCGGCGCGCGTTCCCGAGCGTGATTAAGCGTGCAGCGATTGGACGCTCAAAGTGATAAGTGCAATTAACGATAATCCGGGCGCGTTCGGACGATGCAGACAAAATTTATGTAGAAAACGGGAAAAAATCGCCCGACACCGTCCCGGTTCCTGTTTTTCCGGCGGCGCCTCTTGGCTCTCGCGCGAGCATCGGACAACTCGCGCGGATTAACCGTGAAACAGACCTGTAACCGGTAGCAACGACTAGTCGATGGGCTGGGCAAACGCGTATTACCAGGCCGCGGATGTTTATGTCAGTGAAATACGCGAAAGTATGCGGGAAACGTGTACGCGAAACACGCAATTAGAGTGCGTCGAGGCTGCACGCGCGTGACCGGGCCGCGGCGACGTGCATATCCGCGTTATTATTTAAACGTTACAACGAATAATTATGGTACGGCCGAACCGAGAGCCGTTCTCTCCCCCGACGCACATTGTTCGCCGATCGAACGACTCTTCGAACAGCACGTGAATCAGCTCGAGTCCCTGTGCGATTATTTTTGCGAGAATCGAGCCGATCGTTTCGAGCTTAACGCCAGGTTCCAATGTTTTTAATTTACGATTATTGTGATTCTGAAGATCCATCTGCGTGGAATTACTCGACGAACTTATTTCCTCGGGTATATATTTTATAAAGCAATGGAAAATACTCGCTTTTAATGCTCCGTGAATCTAGTGTTAAGTATCGCGTGTATCGGTCTGCGAGGGCTTTCCAATTGATCGGAACGTGTGACCCAATTTTCTGATCGGTTCGCGTCGAGTTTGTACGCGTGCAACGACAAAAACAGAAAGTCTTCGGTCGGCGCGTTCGAGCGTGTAGCCGGGCGCAGAAAACCGTCGTCGGATTTTGTTAATTCGATGTGAAATTTCCCGGTGGCGTGCTGCTTCGAAACGGCCTCGCCGGAAATTGAATAACGCAATTACGAGGGACCGGCTAACGAACAAACGGAGCCGCGGCAACTCCCGGCGAGCGAAGACGCGTGTGACATTCGCGCGTCCGATAGAATTCACCCCCCGGGTGGCCGTTGTCGACCGAGAGATATTGTTGTATTTTTCGGTATTGTCGGTGACCGACCTTTCATCCCGAGCCGGCATTAATAAGCACAAAGAAGCGCGCGGACGTCACAGGGCCGAGAGCGGAGAAGAAACCGAGTTTTGAAAGCCGCGATTCCCCCCGGTGAAAAGAGACCCGAGGTCGGAACGGTTCCGCATTTGTCACGGTAACAAACGCGTTTCTTCCGCGACGGATCCTCGACGAACCTAAATCACGTCGACCGACGATATACCAGAGCTCGATCCCCGGCTGTGTTTGTCATTCCCTCGGTCAGCTCCATTGTTCCTGGCGGACTACTTGCTCGTCATCAACAACGATTCGACTCGATTGATCGCGCGAGCCTCTCGTCACGGAGATTTATCTTCCGCGCGACGCGGAATTTAATTAGCCGGTACCATTCACCGGCCCCGCTGGTAATCAGCGATCTTCGATGTCTCGATATTTGATATTTGACCGTACGAAATAATTTAACCCGCATCGGTGGCGCGTCGTTCGACGAGTTTATTTTCTTTTTCGATCGACAGCTCCGGTAAGACCGTCGAGTTTGAGGCATCGCGTCGTCCGCAAGCTGCAGCGATTCCATTACAAGTTATGAAGCGTTACCTCGGTGTTACAGCCAAGCTACGAATGGCCCCAGGGTAGCGACATATTTCCTGTTGATGCATAGCTTCTGTCGCTTACGTTTCAAGCGCAACTTTATCTTGGAAATAAACTTCTGTCATGTACGCGCTCCACACGCCATTACGGCGTTCCGCTCCTCGAAACGCGTCCTCAACTTCCGGATCCTTTAATTAAAAGTTTCTTTCGTTTCGGGTTCGAGAGCCGTGGAACTCGCAGGAGACAATCGCTCTCGACACGCTGTTACGTTCGAGAGTTTAATCGAGCGAAGTAACGGAGACTGCCGGGGACGTTCGAGCGATCAAAATGGCCGTTCTTCGAACGAGGATTCTTGGAAGCTTCTGCAAATTGTAATATTCGGTGTTGAGGAAAGAAAGGGTCTCTCGAATTTGTCAATTAATTAGCCTAAGAGTCGAAGACATTTTCTTTTCCATCTACGCACGTCCACACATTCGGTTTAGTGTTGGAGCGATGGAAAACGTATTGAACCAATAAACTTACAGTATGTAAAAATGGGTCGACGGGGACCGTGCAAAGAAATCCATGGGTTAAAAATGGAGATCGAACCGGCCAAAGATAGTTCTCCGTCCCCGTTTTAGCTTTAAGAACAGCTCGAGGAAACAATTGGATATCTCGAGGAGAGATGTTTGATCGTCCGGGAAATATTTCTCGCAGACGCGAGAAAATTCGCAACGCGAGCGACAGAGGAGAGCGCCCACACAATTTTCCGAGACACGTCCCGGAAGTATCCGGCAACACCTCTTTTTCCAATGCTCCCCATGGTCCGCGGAGATCCTTCAGGTTTTGTCGCGCGAGGATTCCCCGCCGTCTGCGAACTCCGTGGTGCAGGATCGCGGAACTTCTTCTCGGATGTTCCTCGCGAGTATCGGTAAACGATTCGCTCTGCCGCTTCTTCCCCCGACCCGAATCTATATTCAAAAGCTGCTAAAACAACGAAAAAATTCAATTCGCCGCGACTTCCGCTCGAAATGAAACTTACCGCGAAAACGGTTCCCCGATAGAAATAGTCCTTGCGTTCAGGTGAACCGGCTCGAATCGATTTATCATCGCTTTGACCGCTGCACGCCTCGAAGAGCCGTAGCGAAGAGTCCCGCAATTTCGATGTTTGTTTGTTCACGCGTTGCGAGCCGCGCAGATCAGCCTCCAGGTGCCGGCGTCGCCATAAGTCGCGCGGAGACAAAACGCCGCTGATAACGCGAGATTTCTCAAGCGCTCTCCGTCCGCGTCGTCCGTCGAGCTTCCGGGAGAAATACACGGCGAGCGCTACGGATAGACGGAGACAGATCAAGAGATAAACGTATAGGAACGAAAGAAGAGAGAAAAAATGACGCTTCGCGACTCGCCGCTTTGTCTTCGGGAGGAGACGTCGCAACGCGACGGCATTCTTCGCCAGCAACAAAGCGTCTGTCGGCCCGTGCACGCTGCGAGATTACCGGAGATCCGGCCACTGTCAATGGGTGCATCACAGTCTAATCCTTCGAATGGCTCGGTAAGATAGCCAGGTGTCGGCCCTCGAGATTACGCGTTGCGACGATTAAGGAGGCAGCCAGACATTTGGCCTTGAATGTCACGCTATGCTAACGCTGTGCCTCTTTTTCTGGACATTTTAAGTCTGAAATGAGTAAGTAATCAATTAGAAATGCATACCACCGTGTTTCCACATGTCTTTGCTACGTATGTATGGAGCCTTGTTCTCGATACGAACACTAAATCTCTCGAAATTAAGAGAATCTCTCAGTGGCAGCCATCTTGTCACGACGTACTTGCTTCAGAATTCGAATCTTCTGCCGAATATTGCAAATTACTCCACGATCAGGTGGAAATTCGCAATTTGGGCTCCATACAGACGTAGATCGGACTTGTCCTCTCTAATGAGACATTATGAGTCCAGAATCGATGGCTCCGAGTGCGAAGGGTTAAATAAAACGTAACAGTTTTACGGATTAAATTCGAGAAAATGAGAGAAAACTCTTCTCACTCAGAACCATGTACGTCGCGAATTTAACACTAGGTCCACGGAGCACTAAAAGCGACTATTTTGCGTTACTTCATAAAAATAACAACGTGCTACCCACATTTTTAGCAATATTTTTGATTTTGATTTTGAAGAAATAAATTTGCTAAATAATTTCTCATATATGCATCCTTAGAATCTTGATGACATTAAATTAAAAATATTAGAACCCGTAATTTCCATAAATCCAGTGTTAAATCCGCGGTCGGTGAATTACAAATCGTATCGGCGATATTCCGAGACACAGAAAATTGTTGTCAAGGACGTTTTAATGAACAAGAGGCGGCTCGTCGGGGTCGCAATTCACGCCGGGGGAATAAATTGAGCCCGGCATCTCGACCATAAATCAGAATATTACGTGTAAGACAGCGTCGGAGAACGTATCAATGGCCAGAAGAGTAAACAGCGTCGTTTTCGCTTGCCGCAGGAGAGTGCGGCCGAAGCGGAGACTGCAGGTGTATCGCGAGAGAGTCGTCGGCGTCGAGCGTCGGCGCCGTTTCTGTTTCATTGAACGTCGTCGTCGTCGTCGTCGTCGTCGTCGTCGTCGTCGTCGTCGTCGGCTGCAGCAACAACGATCACGTTGAATTACGAACGCCGGTGAAATTTAGCTGGCACCACGGTTCCCATCCGGCCGGTGCTCGCGCGAATTTTAATTACGGCATGGACGCGCAGCGTCGCGTCGCGTCGCGTCGCCCGGAAAACCGTACACTCCTTCTCCGCGTAGCGGAACACAACGACCGGCCGTATTTCATACTTTCCGACGCGCAACCGTCCTTCCGTGACTCGCATTTCAGAACGCGCCTACGCGCCGATCTTACTTAACCCCTGACCCGGCCCCGTCATGCACTCCGACAAAATCCCGTCCCCCGTTGAAACCTCGGCGTGCCTTCAAAAAATTCTATGCGCTCGCGGTGCACGGTGCAGCTGGAACGCATTTGTCAGCCGAAAACGCAAGGCATTGTCCCGCAGGTTTCTCAGAAATGTTTGCAGAAAAACTACTAGAAAACAAACTACTAGAACAAATCGGTCGTTCTCGAATCTCCGCCGCGCTTTCAATTACAAAACAAGCAGAGGTCTCGACGGTGCGGGGACTAAATAAACATGCGCATTTGCTAATCGTTTCGATACGCCGATACCGAGTGTTTCGTATCAATTATATAACCCGTAATCTCGTTTCAGCTTGGAAAGAAGCTGACGGAGATTGCGAGAGAGAGAACGAATCAGTTTACAATGGACGTCGCGTGGTCGAAACCCTCTCTCCGGCCATTGTCCGGACAGGAAAAATTTCCGAAATTGCTCTCGAAACCGGATGCTCCATTGTCTCTCGAACTGTGGATACACGCCGAAACGAACAAGCAGTTTTGGCGAGGCCGGACGGCAAATGAAAGCCGGCGAATCAACAATCGGAAACAATCGAGAATCGGCATTTCCGATTGCCCCGGCCCCGCTCAAGTTTGCGAAGTGAAACACCGAGGGGATCGTCGTCGCGTTCTCGTCGGTTGAACCTCGGTATCGGACCCCAGTAACCCGTCGTCTGACGCACGCGAGAAGAGCACCGGTCAAACGGGAGGAGAAGACGATAGCGATTCTGTTTGCCCCGGGGTCACAGTTCACCGACACGGACTGCACCGCCACGACGCGTCGCCCCGTTACAGAATCTTTGCACAAAGCGGCGCGCGGACTTTGCGTGGCCTTGGATCGCGAGGAGGATCCACGAGCTGCCGTTTACAGTCCGAGCTGCGCCGCTGCGGACCGCAGTACCAAGAAAAGACTATAGCGAGTTCTCCTGTTACGTGAACGGATGACTCGATGATACGCGTCGATTGTCGCGATAATCGAACGCGTAACATCCTAACTCTCTTGAACCCAAGACGACCTCAGCGCTAGATTCACGAGACCCGGACGACGGACTCGGGATTTGTAAATTCACGATTATTAAGAGTGCAAGAACGCGCTTGCGAAGAATTCTTTCAACACATGTTACGATAAAGATGGCTACAAACCTAAGTAACCAACATTTTGTTATTTTAGTAAACCTAGTGTTAAGAAACATTTCCTATCGTCGACCCCATGCCCCGCGAGTTCCTCCGCGAGGGACAATCGTTTCCCAGAGAAGGAGAGGAAGATTCACGGGGCGCGACGCGTTATCGATCGTCGCCGAGCTGTTCGATTTATCCGCGGATCGACCTCCGAAGGTTACCCAAGAGCCCCGAGGAGTGACGTGCCCGAAGACGATCGTTCTCTACGGACAAAAAGAGGAAAATTCACGGATAAGATTATCGATTATCGCGAGCGAGATTGGCCGGCAAGCTTTTCGGTTTCCCGTCGGTGCGTAACCGCTCTAAAGGTCGTCCCCGTCGTCGCGGAGGAATCTCCTTCGCTCCCACCAGGCCCCGTGTCTCGGCCGGCGAAGTTTACCCGAGGATCGGCTTTTAATCTCGCGACCGATAACGTCGTCTTTTCTGCGTTGATTCGGTGACGCTCGTGACAGTAGTGTGTCGTTGACCATCGCGCGGCGTCCGCTCAGCCTCGGCGCCGAGGTCCACCTACAAATCCAGTCCTATCAGCCCGTCTTCCGAGATTCCCAGGTTTCCAGACCCTCCACACACTCTCTCTCTCCCTCACACACACTCTCCCTCATTTTCCCACCAATTTTCTCGTCGTCCCTCCGCTCGAACCTCTTAAATCCGCGCGGATTCTCCGAGCCTGCGAGTCTCGCCGAGGTTTCCCGACAATTCCCGCCACTTATCAGATTCCCACCACCTAAGAGAGCAGAGACGTCTCTTTCCAATCGGTAATTAACTTCTCCCTCCAACCACTCCTCTATCTACCTCTCTCTCTCTCTCTCTCTCTCTCTTTCTCTCGCTCTCTCACAATCCCGCGAGAGAAATAGCGAACGGTCGCGAGGAGAACGATCTCGCGTTCGTACAATTAGGAAAATCGTGATTTGTGTGTTGCACGCGGGGAACAGCGCGGCCAGCCGAAGGAGACCAACAGCCAACGACCATGTACTCGGCGCTGTTACTACTCAGATCCACGAAACTTGGACGCTATCCAAGGAGATTGGCTTCGTCCACCTCGGGGCTAAGGATTCCCGAGCCAACGGTACGTGCTTCCTACTCTTCTCTCTCTCTCTTTCTTTCTTTCTCCTCGGCCCGAGGCAAGATCGTCGGATCGATCGATCGCAGGGTCGCGACCGACAATTGGGTGCTCTCCCACGGCCGATTCAATTTTTAAAAGCGCGTTCGACCGGCTCGCGCGGCCTTTTTTAATCGACTGTCGCCACTCGAGGAACGCTTTTCCCTCGCGCTTTTTTCTCCTTCCTTTCATTTTTCGTTCGACGTCGGTCTCTCGCCGACGCAATTAATAAATGTTCGAGCCGAAGCTGTCCGAGCCGGTCCCTGCCCGCGATCGATTCTTATTTCTCTTCAGCTTTAGTCCGCGATTAACCGGCTAAATGTTTGCCAGCCAGCCAAGAAACGCTCGCCGGTGAGAGAAAGAAAGAGTGTGACAGAGAGAGAGAGAGAGAGAGAGAAAGAGAGAGAGAGAGGAAACCGATCGACACGGGAACGTCGACCGAACTTCCGTTTGAATAATTTAACCCGGTAGCCCGGTTCTTTCCGGCGAGGAATTTTCATCTCGCGTCGCGACACGAACGACGACAGAGTCGACGGTTAAATATTCACGCTGTCCCTGCGATTCGGCCTCGCCTGCTGCAGCCGACGCCGCCGACGCGGACGCCGACGCCGCGTCCTGACAATCCTCGGCACGGAGGCAGATCCCACCCTTGCTGTTTTCGAGCTCCAGCATTCGACGCTCGTTTTCTTCCGGATTTCGCGCGACCTGCTCGCCCCGCTTTGACTCGCTCCTCTTCATGGTCGGCGACGTGTCGCGCGTGTCCACGCGTGCAACCACACGCGCATCCTCCGAAAACGATTTCAGCATCCTTCGGAGCGTCCCGCGGTACTTCTCCGTGACATCTGATAAAAGAGAAATATCGTTAAAGTATTGCAGTGAACAGACTATCGCAACTAAGCCGAGATAAACGCTGGCGCGTTGAGCATTGCGCAGCGTTTCTAGAATGCAAATTTTGCCGATATTTCTGCGGTAATTGCGCATCGTTGCGGCGGAAAACGAATCACGCCGAGGTATCGAGGGGATACACTGTTTTCGGCCGGTGTGAAATCGACGCGAAGGGGCGAGTTAGATCAAGGGAATCGGGGGATGAACGAGCCCCGTCACACGGTCGTCCGGGCCGACAATAATTTTCTAATTGCGCCGCTCGTTGCCGATGATCGCCGGTTTAATTGGCTGCGCCGTAATAAATGTAACGCGGACGTTATCGCGACTGATACCGCGCGCGTGCATGTGTGTACACGGGCAACGAAATAAATATCGTTCGCTCTCGTTCGTTGCTATCTTGGCCCGGTTGTCCCGTGTTCCATTCCAACCTATCCCGCGTCGAATAATTCGCCGACGCCGACGCCGACGCCGACGCGAGGGAGAAATTATTTCGGACAGGCAATATGAAGTGATCCGACGTGCAGCGTGATCGATGGATCGGCGACCGGTCGATCGTCACGCGAAACGACGCCTCCTCGGGACACACTCGACCCCGTCCGGAAAGCAGCTTTCTGGGAAAGTGACCTTCAATTTTCATACCGAACCGACAACTTCATCACCGCTCGAAACTCGAACGCTCCGCTCGGAATACTGCGCTTGGAAGTTTCGTTAATTTTGTTGCCGGCTTAATGGAGCCCTTCATAAAACACACGTTTTTTTCCAGTTCAATTATCGCTGCTGCATAAAAGTATATGTCGGCAACGAAACGACGCTTGTCGAGGTTGCAATTACAACGTATTCATTCTTCGTTTGGCCTCCGAATCTTTTCGAGAGCCGAATAGCGGGTTTAGGATCATTTCGTTTGCCAATTTTTTCAAGGCATTTTCCCTTTGTTCCGGCAAGAATTTTTGTTTTAAATTTTAGCAAACGATGGACGAAACACCTAGTCTAGTCGATCTTAGACGCCGCTAGAAGCGTCTAATCTTGTTATCCTGTACTCGAGCGAGTACAACGGGCGCTGATTACGGTCGAGTACAGTCATTCGAGGGAATCCACGAAGTTTGGAAAATTGTTTCTCGACGTCGCGGTAGACGTCGAGCAGTTTCGGTTGCAACAACGATCGCGATTGCGCGCGTTAGAATTCGGAACCGATACGGCCTCGAGAGCGTACTGCGACTTAGACAGCAGATAAGAGCCGCGCGATGTGATTTACAACGCGCAATCGGTAACCTTCGCGTTGCGAAACCGCCTCGGATCTGCGTCGAAGCGGATGCAGAATTCGAGACTGTCTCCGTGTCTTGGCAGCCCTCGCGGGATCGCGAGAATACGGAGAACGTGCTTGCGCACATCGCCGCCATTTTATTGTGCACACACACACACCCGAGAAATCCCCGATTCTCTCTGACAGATCGATGGCAAACAAATGACACGATCCGACGATAACTCGGAGCTGATAGCGAGCGCGCGCTGCCCTTCAAACGACTCGATAGAAAGCCAACGCTTAAAAGAACGGATCGATATCTTTTGTAAATGATTCGCGCGATACGTTGGCTCGACTACTTTCCCCGAGGTGTTCGACAAAATGGCCGACACTTCAAGTCGTCGCGATTCCCAACAACAAAGTCGTACGTTTTTAGTAAAGAGTTTTTAGTAAACCACCGTCCTCGTTCGAGGACCGAGATAATAATCTGGAATAAGCTTCTCTCGATTTTTCTCCGGTTCTTCCGATCGGAAAGACACCGATCTCCAACTTTAGTGAACTTGTTCTCTCGGCCGACAGGCGATAATGGAGTATCAATGCCGCCGAGAGCTCGCTGCCCTGCCTGACCGGGTCTATCAAAATTGAGAACGACTTCCGTCGCACTTCATTTGATTTCTCCGATTCTTTTTCAGCCTTTTAAACTTCTCGCGATTCGGGGGAGCGCATTCGTGAAATGGGCTCCGCGTAACGGTCGAAACTTTTCAATCGTGCCGGGAACAAAATGGTACTTAGGGGATTCTTCTTCCAACAATTTCCGTCCATTACGCGGGAACATTTTCGAAACCTATCAACTCCGTCGATTGTTCGAATGCCAAAACTGTGCTCCCGCGCGCGTTCTCTTTCGAGAATCGATCGTTTCGCACCTCGATCCCGCATACTAGGCCGGATCAAGGCCACCTGGGAAAGCTGGACCTTAATCTGCCTAGCGCCGTTCGAGCCCGATAGTGACCGCCCGCGAACTTATCTACGATTTTACGTAACCGAGCGCTTGCACGCAGGAGAACCACACGTGGCCGTTCCGAAGTGTGTCGAGTGGCAATCGAGCACGAATTGGCCCACGGGAATTTTTATTCGCCGCGTCGAGTGTTGCACGGACGAGATAACGGAGAGAACTCGACGATAAACAACCGCGAGCGCGCGTCTAATTGTCCTCGGATCGGCGGGGACACTCTTCGAGGACGAGAGGAAAATCGGCGACGCTTTCCCCGAGTCCAATTATATTATCCGGCGAGCTTTGAACGCCGCGAAAGACGCCGGGAAACCTGTTCAAGGTTTTTCATCTGCAAATGGGAGAGACGACGGTCTTCAATTTTAACGACCATCCCTCGTGAATGCCGTGTTCCGATGGACAAAGTTACACAAACTCTCCGTTCCGGGCGCAAACAGAAATTCGAACGCGTAAATTAGCGCGTTTCCCGACGTCTCAATGGAGAGGGAGCTTGCCTCCGGAATACGGAACATTCGCGATTATTAATCCTCCGACGCACGCTCTAACGAAGACATTTGTTGTTATTTATTTTATCATTGCTCCTTCGGTAGCTCCGTTGCACCAGGGCAATGTTCTCAACGCAGACTGCACGCAATCGCTAAAAATTTCGCCGGACATTTCAACGTTCCGTGGTCGATCACGTGCGAGTTACACCGGAAGCGATTAGATTCGTCGAAACAGGAGATTACATCGAGATTAATCGAGTCATCCTGTGATATATTAATCGCGACAAGAGAAACTCGCGCAAACTGATTTACCGAATAAATTCTGTTAAGTCGAGGTAACGAGGAATCGATCGACAAAGAGAAATCCGCGTCGCTGCAGCTTCCAGCGGTGAATCCGTTGAATTAACCGGTTGATTATGTTAAGAGAAGTCATGCGGACTAATTTGGCGAACGAATACTCCATGAAACGCGGCCACGAGGCTCCGAATTGATAGATCGAGCAACCGATCGACAAAGAGAAATCCGCACATCGCTGGAACTGTCAGTGATGGATCCGTTGAACGAACGGGGTTATTGTTAGACCGCGGATTTTGTGAATCGATGACGAAAAGCAAAAAGAATTGAACATGTTGCCCTCGGTCCGGTACAATCATCGACGCGTTGACCGTCGCGTGAATTTTCTACGACTCGTCGACAACCATTATTAATCACTCGACAGTAGAGCTTGCACCGTTACAATTTGTTTAGTCGCGGAACGTATGCATTGATATCTGGTGCAACTAATTTTGTTGTGAAACGAGAACATCTTTAAATTCATAAGACTATAAATCCAGGTACTATAATGGTTTACCGTTCAGCATGTGCTAAGTTTCACTCGGATTTTCCACTACGCTAAATTGTGCTAGGTTTTTTATGCCGATCATGGTTATTATGCCCCGCGGGTGGCTAGTCGACCTTCGAGGTCGTACGGATGTCCCTTCGCAGAGGGTTTTTACGACGGAACAGTTTTGTATTTCATATTTTTGTCTTTTACCGAAGATCCTAGTGGTTCTACTGAGAAAATTCGCGTGAATCCTGTCAGGAGCGTAGATACTTACATATTGACGGGCTCGATTCTGTTCAGGGGAACCGCGTGGACTTGCGGAGAGAGCTGCAGACGACGGAGCGGCCGAGAAGATCGGCGACCTTCTCCGAGAGGAGCCAGCTGAAGTACGCGCGTCGGTTGGTGGTGAAATTGGGCAGCGCTGTTATCACGAGGGAGGATGAACACGGATTGGCGCTGGGCCGGCTGGCATCCATTGTCGAGCAGGTCGCCGAATGCCAGAACGAAGGTCGCGAGTGCATTATGGTAACCAGCGGGGCGGTCGCATTCGGTAAACAGAAACTCACGCAGGAGCTGCTGATGTCCTTGTCGATGAGGGAAACCCTGAGCCCCGCGGACCATACCAGGGAACACGCAGGTATTCATACTCGAATCAATAACAACCGCGATGCCGAACAATCGCGGTCCCGAAACACGATATCTCTCTCTCTCTCTCACACACACACACTCTCTATCTCTATCTCTCTATCTCTACCTCTCCCTATCCCCCTCACTCTCCCTACATATCACTGTACGCGTATGCCCCGTTGTGCTCTCAAGGCCACGAGGATTATCTTTCGAAAGTCGTGTTTACTCGAGAGACCCCAAGGTCCCCGGTATTTTTCAGACACAGCTGATAAAGCCTCTCGTCTTTCTCGATCGGACGGAAAGCTCGATCGCTCGGTAAACACCTCGCACGCGCAGCTTATGCAGTCTTCCAACCGGCCGGCGGATCTCCCGGAATGAAACCTTGTTGCATCGTCGACCGCAACAACCAGAAAAACGCATCTCCCTTTCCCCGATGAGCTGGAGACACAGTTCAGAACTGTATGACAGCACACACGAGCCTGAAAAGCAGAAAATTATATAAATACAGAGAAATGTTTAATATACGTAGTTAAGACGGACTAGAAGGTAAAAGAAAGCGAGCTGATAAAAACGTGGCAATAAATAAACCCCCTCCAAGGTCAGATTACACCAGGCAGGTAAGAATCTGAGGGCGTAAACAAATTCTATCGGTGGAATTTTGTCTGTTTTTGCATCTATCGACCCTCGGCGTCTTAGCTGCCTAGTATAATCAGATCCAGGAGGGGAAATATTTTTTACTTTTTAATCCGTCTTAAAGCAAGTTGGCGCCATTTGAAACAGTAGCAATATTACAAGAATTTTAGGACTTTAGAGTCGAAGAAGAAAGTGCTTGCTATTTCTTGCAATAGACGCCAACTTTATTTTGCGCAAAGATCACAAGCCTAGCCGTCGCTATTATCACTAGGATTTTCCATACAGACGTAGATTGGACTTTTAGGAAACGCAATTGAGCACTTCTACACTGCTCGTTGCAATATTCAAGCGGCAGTTTGTCTAGATCTTGAAAGGGGGGGATTTCAGAGACTTTTCCCTTCCGTTTACGTGTCCGACTCGATGTTACAGGGAAGGGGGTTAAACGAATTAGGCGTCGCGTTCGCAAAGCTCAGTTTGAACGTCCGCGCGAAGGTTAAAAGGCCGATTAGCAGGCTAGTGAAACCGCGAAACCGCATCGAACCGGTGAAAAGCAACCGGAGCCCAGCATTTCGCGTGTCTTCCCGAGCAGTGGTTCTTCCGACGATCGAAGCTTCGCGGTTTTCGGGGGTGGCTGTGCTCGCAGGGGGGGAATACTTCCGGGAGTGTTGTGCGCGGGTTACGACAACGGGAACAAGCTGTTTCGCGGTGGGATTCCTCTTATTTCACGGCCGGTGAATGGGCGCGAGCCAGATAGCCGTCAGTAATCCTAGGCTTTCAGCATTTCACCGCGAATTTCATTTTTGGTATATTATCAGCTAACTGCAAATTGGAGTACACGATCCCCGGACGGTTGTGCCTCGTCCTTGCCTCGCCCTCGCCTCGCTCGCGCGATCTTCGCTTCTTTATACACCTCGCACGCTAATGAGTTTCGAGGATGGCGCGAGCGCTACTCGAGTTTACCATTTGCCGGCCCCGCCGTACCCTTTCATTATTTCCGCAGATTCATCCCGGGCCCTCGGTGCTCCATTAATTAATCATAATTACGTGTCGCGAGGCCGACGAACGACCGCGCGAAACACCAAGAATTTATTTCACCGAGCCTCCCCCACCCCGCCGCCGCTCCTCCGCCGACCGTCATACTTTAATTGTCCCGCGTCGAATCGATTTAAGGAGCAATTTCAGAAAGTTACCGCGATTATTCACCCCCCGCGCGCGTGTCACCCTGCAACCTGTCCGCGTAATTTAAATGCCCTCGATTTCTTGTTTCCATAAATGCCCTTTCTCAAATATTCTCGGCCGAATTGCATCGTTCGACAATTCTTCCAATGCACTTTCGAAGCCGCTTCTCTTCTGATTAGTCCCAAAAATACGTTTCTAATTCGCAAAATTGTGATCGCTGCAGTTTTGCGCCGGTGGCCAGTCCACCGAGCCAACGACGAGGATTATGTTAAGAGACAGCTCGTGCCGGCATGCTTATTCAGCAGATTCTATTTAAATTACACGGCGAACGGTCGATTTGACTTGCGAAGCAATTTCAGAGAGTTACCGCGATTATTCTCACCCTCGTACATCCACCGACGTCCCTCGCATGCCCCTTCGACGTTAAATTAATTACGCTCAATTTCATATATCTTTCAACTATGCGGTGCTACGATTATAGGTCGACCGTTCGAAACTGTTACACGATCAAGGACCGCCACCTTTCCGATTCAGACGAGTGTTAATTTATCGGTGAACCGCCCACTTTACGATTCCCAACCACTGCGCGCTGTTGACTTCGTTGGTCGTATAGAACGAAACAATCTAGACGTGTAAAATAGACTAGCCTCGCAATCGAACTTCGACGTCGACTCGCGTTCGATGGGGAACTCGATGGAACGCGATGTTCAATCACAGTGGACGCAGGACCGCGAAGGTTTCGAGTAACTTTCGGAACGATTCGAGGGCGGCGGTTTCACCGCGGCTGCGGCGCGGAGGGCGGATTGTCGACGGCACGAGCCGTGTAAAGTGCAAGTGTAAAAAAATTTGAAAGTATTTACGTCGCGGCGGCGGCGGTTCCCGGACAAAAGAGCCGGGAGCGGTGCGCGTTCCGGGATAAAGGGCCGGCAAATTGCTGACATTCCGCGGACACAATCATACCGCTCTCTCACTCTCTGACTCTCTCACTCTCTCGAGAAACGAGCGTGCATTTTGTAGCGTGCGTGAACGACGCCGTTCCCGTTTTATTATTATTCCCGTGTATTAACAGGGAACGCTGTTTCGCCTTTCGTTTTTATCAGCGAAACGGTGGCTGCCGCAGCCGCGTGTAAAACCCGATCGATCGACGCAGGCGATCGTAAATTTAAGCGGGTCGAACGATCGAGAACACGTTCACGAGCGAGTAGGCGTCCCCGAGGTGCTTCCGGTTATCCACGGAGGCTCCTCGGCAGCTTGACAATGTCCGGCCGACATACCCCGGCCCCATGTAGGTTAAACCAACAACCGCGAGCCGCCCAATTCTTTTAGACGGCAATTCCTTCGAGATTCTATTTGCCCGGGAAAACATCCGCGGTAATTCTCGTTTCGGTCGAACACGATCGACAGACATCCTGCGGAGAGTACTGCGGTCCCTCCTTGTTTCCTATCGTTCCCCGGAAACCATCGTATCGTCGGCGTCGAGTCATTCATTCATTCATCTTCATCGATTACCCGGCTTTTGAGGTCCAGCTTTGCCAGGTGTGATCTCTCCTTCTTGTACACAATTCACCGACTTGGGAGTCCGGTAACGGATCGTTCGCCTAACAATATCGTCGCGCCACATGATCTACTGACCCGACGTCGTCCTTAGGTTCAGTAGTGGTCCGGTAATTCCGATCTCGTGTTCACGCAGGCACTCTGTTGGAACCTAGAGCAGCAGCGGCGGTGGGCCAGTCGGGCCTCATGTCCCTGTACGACGCCATGTTCGCGCAGTACGGCGTGAAGCTGGCCCAGGTACTGGTGACCAAGCCGGATTTCTACAACGAGGAGACGCGTAAGAATTTGTTCAGCACGCTGAGCGAGCTGATCAGCCTGAACATCGTGCCGATAATCAACACGAACGACGCGGTGTCGCCGCCGCCGCACGTCGACGAAGAGGTGGCCGGCGGTGGCGGAAGACGAGGCATCTCCATCAAGGACAACGACTCGCTGGCGGCGATGCTGGCCGCGGAGGTGCAGGCCGATCTTCTGATACTGATGAGCGACGTGAACGGGATCTACAACCTGCCGCCGTGGCAGGACGGCGCGAAGATGCTGCACACGTTCAGCTCCGATCTGAGGGGCACCATCAAGTTCGGGCAGAAGTCGAAGGTCGGCACCGGCGGCATGGACTCGAAGGTGAACGCGGCTCTCTGGGCGCTCGACCGAGGCGTCTCCGTCGTCATCTGCAACGGGATGCAGGAGAAGGCTGTCAAGAGCATCCTGTCCGGCAGGAAGATCGGCACGTTCTTCACCGAGACGACCGGCTCCACCACGCCCGTCGAGGTCGTTGCTGAAAATGGTAAGCCATTTTCTTTATCGTATTTGCGATACTGTGTCGATAGAGTCGGTCGAAGAAACCGCGAGAAAACGAGGGAAAAAGAGCCTCGCTGCGGCGTGCGCGACGACGTTCTTTTTTTTTCGACGAGGGTACGGTCACCGCGTCATTTTGTTCTACCGACCATAGCGATATAGGTCATCGATTATCGAAGGTATAAATGAAACGGCTCACGGTCGCTGTATCGTGGCCGTTCTACAATTATCCGCGACAAGCATCCGAGTAGTCTTCATGAAAGCGTCGTACTGCTCGGTGCCATGTTTAATTCAGTCTTTCTCCCAATCTACGACGACGCCCGCAACTTTCAGCGCGCGTGGGCAGCAGAGCTCTTCAAGCGCTGCGCCCGGAAGAGCGAGCAGCCTGCATCAACACTTTGGCCGAGCTGCTCGAGACTCGTCAAGCGGGAATCCTGGACGCGAACGCGAAGGATCTGGAGGCGGCGAAGAAGAGCGGCCTGGCCAAGGCTTTGCTCTCGCGATTGTCTTTGACGCCGGCGAAGCTCAAGTCGCTGAGCTCCGGGCTACGACAGATCGCGGACGATTCCTTGACGAACGTGGGCCGCGTGATCCGCAGGACCAAGCTGGCGGACGGTCTGGAACTGAAGCAGATCACGGTGCCGATCGGCGTGCTGCTCGTCATCTTCGAGTCGAGGCCCGACAGTCTGCCCCAGGTGGCAGCGTTGGCGATGTCCAGCGCCAACGGCCTCCTCCTCAAGGGCGGCAAGGAAGCGGCGCACAGCAACAAGTATGTCACGGTCATTTAGTTTCCAAAGTTCTGCTGTCTTCCGGCAACCCGCTCTTCTTCTGTTTTCGAGTATTATCTGGTGGTAGCGGGTAGTGGATCTCTGATCTAGATCCCTGGGGAAAATATTAGGTCTATCGGAAAGTTCTGTCCGTTTTTGAATTGAAAGGAAATAGCACAATTTTATTGTAGAATATACTTTCCACCGTTTTAGGAGAGTACAATGTGTGTAAATGCAATGATAAAGAGAGATAGTCTTTCCGGTAGACACCTAATATTTTCAGTATTTGTCATTCGTTGTCCACGAAGAGTTGATACTGTAAGGGTATGGTTGGGTGAGGTTTTGACTGAATCTCCCCAACGTGTTCGACCAGGAACTTAGGTTTGTTCACTCTGAGTTTACAGTTGAGGTTACTGTTGAGGCCGATGGTAAAAATCCAATGGCCAATACGTGCCACAACGAAAACTGCTAAGACGACTAACGGCTTTCTCAAAAACAGTTGTGGGTTCCATAATCTCGCTGGACCACTTGCGCGGCAAACGTTGCTAAATGTACGTGCCGATGGCCGCTACAATACTAAACTTGCCAACAGATATTTGATGGACCTCGTGAAGGAGGCGTTGAGCACCGTGGGCGCTTCCGGCGCGATATCTCTGGTCTCGACCAGGGAGGATGTCGGGGATCTCTTGTCGATGGAGAAACACATCGACCTGATTATCCCGCGAGGTAGCTCGGAGCTGGTTCGCACGATCCAGGAGCAATCGAAGCACATCCCGGTGCTCGGACACGCGGAAGGTATCTGCCACGTGTACGTCGACAAGGAAGCGGACCTGGCGAAAGCGTTGAAGATCGTCAAGGACGCTAAATGCGACTACCCAGCCGCCTGCAACGCCATGGAGACGCTCCTCATCCACCAGAGCCACATGAACGGCACCTTTTTCACCGACGTCTGCAACATGCTGCAAAAGGAAGGAGTAAGTTGACTGTTTTGATGGATTGCGACGGCCGACGATACCCCGAGACGCCCATTAGGCTCGTCCCAAGGTCCCTGCGACATGCGTCCCGTTGCCTAACGGGCGTCCCTCGACCTGTGATTTAGTCGTTTTAATTAAATCAGAATGAAAGCAGGAGGAACGCTCCCGAAAGGGGAGGTGTGAAGTGGTTTTAATTTTTTCGAGTTTGGTAGTAGAGGGTAGTAATGATATTTTCGAATTCCAGGTGAAAATCAATTCCGGTCCAAAATTGAGGGAGCTGTTGACGTTCGGGCCACCAGCCGCGAAGAGCATGAGGACCGAGTACGGCACCCTCGAGTGCACGATCGAGGTCGCGTCGGATCTTGATGACGCGATAAATCATATTCACAAATACGGCAGCGGGCACACCGACGTGATCGTCACCGAGGACAACAAAAGGGCCGCCCACTTCCAAAGGGAGGTCGACAGTGCGTGCGTGTTCCACAACGCGAGCACACGGTTCTCTGACGGATACAGATTCGGTCTTGGCGCGGAGGTGAGTCGTTCAAATCGAACGGGATCGAACGACCGCGCTTTCGATCCCGAATCGCATTAACGAAATGTTCGCGGCCGGGCCCGCACGCGTATTCCCCGTCCAATCAAACCCGTAAACTACATCGCGCG
The DNA here is from genome assembly GCA_028454255.1 of Halictus ligatus. Lineage (NCBI taxonomy): Eukaryota > Metazoa > Arthropoda > Insecta > Hymenoptera > Halictidae > Halictus > Halictus ligatus. The sequence continues at coordinate 1,375,168 of CM052145.1, read as the reverse complement.
CCTAACGACGGGGCTAACCAAATCCGAAATAAAACCGATGCAAACGGGAAGATTGAGCGTCGGCCGATCAATCCTGATTTATACCAAGATTTATGAAACCAAAGCTGATTTATACCGTTCACGCGTTGACGCTGTTGGGACATTCGGGCTCGTGAAGAATTTTTATTGGTCGGATTTTCGAGTGGCGTTTAGTATCTTGTACTCTGTTCCATCTTGCACGGAGAAGCCAACGCTGCAAGCAAATTTTTATTCATAAGTTCAGCATTGTAATGTATAGTCCGGGTAGAGAGGAAATTAGAGTGCTCACGGATTTTAGAGTTCCCGGTATAGCGCTGCCCCCTAGTCTGCCATTTTTAGCCCGGAACAGAACCTGTGTCCTCTTAGACCGGACCGGAACCTGCGTCGTCTTATCTGTAACAGTGTCGGTTTCGTGAAATGGCGGGACGTTAACGGAATAACTTAACGTTAACTTTTCTGTTGGAAAAGGTTGGAATTTCCACCGCGAGGATCCACGCGCGTGGCCCGGTGGGTGTCGACGGTTTGCTGACCACGAAGTGGGTGTTGCACGGCGACGGTCACGCAGCTGCCGATTTTGCCGAAGGCGGCGGCAAAGTATGGCTGCATCAATCCCTGCCGCTGAACGAGTCAGCATGAATCGAACCGGCGGAGCCGAACAGTTTCGAACGAGCTGGAACGTTTACCGCCGCGACTTGGAGATCATGTCACCGAGGGTCGCCGTCGAGGAGAACGACCCGCAAATTAATAATCACCGTTCGGTCGTTCGTCGCGAAATGTTCGCGGATCGTTAAAAATCTGATAAGCTAGACCTTCACCGGGACACAACGAAATCTCTTGGTCGCGAGGTCGATAACGCTAAATTCTGTAATATCTGTCGGCACGATTTGCGACCCCTGTCGGGCTGTAAGCTGAAACGAATCGCGGAATGTAAATTATTTTTTTAACACTAGGTTTACGGGGGCCGGCATTGTTTGAAATTGATTACTTACTTATTTAAGACGTGAAATGTCTAGAAAAAGAGGCACAGCGTAGCATAGCGTGACAGTCAAGGCCAAATGCCTGCCGGCCCCCTGAAAAGCGAAACTTTACAAAAATAAGAGGAACGCGTCTATCCAAGTTTTCAGCCATTTTTTAAATAATAACACAATCTCGATAATCGTGAATTAAAAATATTAGAACCGGTAAACTTAGTGTTGAATAGTTGTACAGCAAAGATATTCTTCTAGAGTAAGTATTTAATGATAACTGCCGCATTGAATTTGATAGGAAACTATATTTTAGCATACCGAGAAAGACCAAAGAGTACTGGAAGCCTGAGATGAAACCGTTGTGCCATGTATTTTCACTGTTGCAAAGATGATTTGTACCATCGAAAAGATTTCAAATATAACCCCGTTGACAGATTTTCCTCTCGGTGATTTCCTCGCGACACAAGAACACTTCGGTGAACGCGTTGTAATTTATCTACGATTCACGACGGTAGCCAACGCGGGAATGATCCTTCGATTTTCGATAGCGACAGTAGCGACGCGTCGATCCTTATTTCCCCCACCCTACGCTTTATCCGCGACTAATGGAGCGCGCTTCGCCCGCGAAATGACATACGCCATTCCCACTTGACCCCTTCGTAGTCCGTGGAACCATTCCCACTTCCTCAGCCCCTTTATTCATTAACCCACTTCTTTAATTCCCTCCTTCTTCCTTGACCCCTTCTCTATATTCCCCTACATTCATCCCTTCCCCGAATCTTCCCTTTCCCAATCCCTCCACTCTCCAATTTCGAAAATTGGAATATCAAGCACACGTGTAGAAAGTGCTTGGCAATAAAGAATATCCTTTTATTCGTTTCTCTTACAGTATAAAATCGTGTTTCTCCTTACACAATAACATTATCGAGATGGCTCCGGTATAGTTTACATTTTATTCGATCAAGTCTTTTTACATGTTCTCGGGTGCCCATAACTTGAACGTTCTGTCGTACGAGCTAGTCCCGATGAACTTATGGTCCGGCGAGATATCGACAGACATGACTTTACCGTCGTGACCGGGCAGCGTTTTCAGCGGTTGCCAGGTTTTGTTCGACCAGATTTTCGCCGTGCTGTCGTACGACGCTGTCACCAGATACTGACCCTCCACCCTCTGGTACTTGACGTCCGACAATAAGTTCGTGTGAGCGGGTATCGTATATATACAAGATCTCTTTCGCAGGTCCCATATCTTGCAGGTGTTGTCCTCGCTCGCGGTGGCTATGTGAAACCCGTTCGGGGAGAAATCGATGCCGAAGATCGACTTCAAGTGACCTTCCATAAACATGATACACCTCCCCGTGCGAAGATCCCACACTCTGCCGAAAGAGTCGTGACCACCCGTGGCGCTCACGCTACCGTCGCACTGAAAGCTGTAACGTGACGAATAAATATCAACCCTTTGCACTCGAGCGGCGCCGATTTTGATGATCGAGGCCTCGAGCGCAAAGTATACCTAATACAATGCACCGCCCGTGCATGACCCTCCTGATGCAACACCTCTGCCTGCTGTTCCAAGTCCCATAGTCTCCAGGACGCGTCGTAGCAACAGGTGCCCAAAAATCGACCAGAAGGATGGAACGCGAGCCTCGATACTCTATGCGGCTCATGCCCCTCTACCTCAGCTAACGGCTCCTCGCCTAATCCTCCACTCCACAATTTTACCGTTCCTAGAAATGCATTAAATGTGTTAGATTTAGCGCGTAACTCGCTAGAGCATAAAGAGAAAGAATGGTGTACCATCTGATGCACAGGATGCCAGTACACAGGTCTGTCCTGGTTTGTCTCCTACCACCTCTTCGGTAATGGTAGCTTTTGGATGAAAAACAATGCAGCCAACATTACAAGTATGCCCTTTAAGGGTTCGCAACAGTGTACAATCAGGTACAGACCATATTTTACACAAGCCCGACCACGAGGCCGTCGCGAACAGCTTAGAGTTCGGGCTAAACTGACAGAATGAGATCGGTCTGGTGTCGCCGATTTGTGAACAGTAGATTGTCAGCGCCTGTAACTTTTTCAGAAGCTCTTGGCGACGTGCCGTACGTGTAGCTGCTGGCAGCTCTAAATCCTGTCTCGCTTTGTCCAGTCTAGCCTTTGCTCTAGGCAATGAGTACGCTGTGAAAGAAATCTATGATTAATTGTATACCGAGTAGCGTGAGACATTATTAAGCCTGTATTTCTGACTTACAGGATATCCAAGAACGAGCTATTTGAAGGGATTCTGGTCCTTCGTGGTACCAAGTGGTTTCCGTATCTCTTTCAATAGCGTGCAAAGGTTTCTCTTCCTCTTCATGCTTCTTTTTAATAGCATCCTCCCCGAGACTAGCCAACAATTCTCTTAATCGTGTCCTTCTGTCCGCCGGGCCTTCGCCGAACAAGCAAATCGGTTCCCCCAATTGTCTCAGATTCTTTTTCACTTCGGAATCATCGGTGGAGACGTTTATTTGACGAGCTTTTTTCCTACGCTCAAATTCTTCTAGGAGAGCTTGTCTGTCCTTGGACATCTCGTCCTCGAGCTCCATGTACTCGTTGGATATGTGGACATTTCCCAATGTAGTGACCGCACCGAGACCGTCTCCCAAGTTCGTTGAATCTTTCTCTTCCTCGGAGGACTCCGCTGCGGCAGCCAATCTCGCGCGCTCTGTTTCTTCCAGCGATCCATAGTGAACAGTTTTCTGCTTCTTGACATAGACCAAGTCCTCGTCGTCCGACATTTTGTTCAGTTATCGGTGATATACGGCTGATCTGTCGGAAAGAGTATACGTCTGAGAAACATAATCTATAACTAAGGTTATAAACAACGAGGAACTAACCTATAAACTAGGAAAACGATGGAATCTCCGATATCATTAGATGTGTGGCATACGCATCGCCAACACGTGAACAAACTGTCAACACCTTTACCGTTGCTATCTAATCCGTCACTGATTCCTGATATGTATCCTGAACAGGCATAAACAGGACGAAAGGTTCCCTTTCTTTTTCCTCCTCTCTCTCTCGCACAATTTAGCCGCCACCAAAGATTCCTCTCACGTGACACGAGAGAATCGATGCCCGAACGTTAACGGAGCTCTTGTTTATGTTTATTCAATCGGTTTCATTCACAAAATCCTTCTTGTTCCCTGATCAACCATGCTTCCTATGACCTCAGGAATGGTGTACCAAGCTGAAACTACATTTATGGTTTTCCTGTCCCACGACATGTTTGCACGGAGCAGAGAAATTTGAAAAATCTCATAAGGTCCCTAACTAGGTGTAAGACACAATACCTATGCAAAGTATTGTATTATTGTTACATTAGCATTATTCGCTAACTATTGACATAGTGTCGCGGTACGGACGCGAATGATCCGTGCCGTTCTCACCATCAAATCTAATGTATATTCCGGCAAGAATTTTTTGGCACAGTGTGGGTGCCGCCATCTAGCGGAAGAAACTAGATGCAATCGGCTACAAGTTTGGGCATTTTGCCACTACATGAATTAGCGTTGTACGGACATTTTTTTTATAAATTGGTTATTACTTTTGCTGCTAACGTCGCTGCAATTGCTCATCAAAATCCTGCCTATATTAGATCAGGATTTGCTCTCAAGCAAGTTATGACAACGTTCAATGGAATATTCTCTCGAAGAAACTGAGCGAAATGGGTATAACTATTAATACTCTGAGCTTTATAGCTAATTGGTCTTACTACCGTTTTGCTAGTTCTCCAAGCTTCCAAAGAGTGAAACAATATACAAAGGTCTGCCTCAAGGTTGGGTATTAAGCTCTTTCCTGTATTTATTTATTTAAAGGTGTCCCTAAAGAAGCGCAAGTCGCCGTAGCCGCGCTCTGATTGGTTTGTAGTCGACAAAGCCGCGGAGAACAATTTCGGAAAGGAAAATGTTACTTCAAGGAAATGCAACATTTTTAGGATGCCCTGTAATTCAGTCAGAGGAAATCTCTGTTTCAGTAAAGTCGACTGAAAATAGTAACAGCTACTATCAATTTAGTCGATAGTGCCCATAACTATGGCTTCAGTGCATGGCGGGACAATATTACTAGGTTTGATACTATTTCTTCATACTGCTTCAATTGACAAAATTACTAATTACTCTTGAGGACAGAAACATTACTTTCAACCATCTTTCTTTCCTCTGTTTCATGTTATGGGTTCTTGTCGGAACATGTGATATGAAGTTCCCTAGGTTTAGCAAAATCTGTTAGAAGCAATAGGAAAAACCAATAGAAGGTAGTTTAGGGAATCCCATTTGTGAACTGTGACGTTGTATACTATGTTAAAACAATTGTGGCCCTAAAAAGGGCCGGTTGTTAAAAACTGAATCGAGCAAATTAAGCTCTCTCTCCACGAATGCGACGTGCCAGCTGGATGTCCTTAGGCATGATGGTGACACGTTTGGCGTGGATAGCGCAAAGGTTGGTATCTTCGAAAAGACCAACCAAGTAGGCCTCACTGGCTTCCTGAAGGGCCATAACGGCTGAGCTCTGGAACCGCAGATCGGTTTTGAAGTCCTGGGCGATTTCACGAACCAGACGTTGGAAAGGCAACTTTCTGATCAGAAGCTCGGTGCTCTTCTGGTATCTACGGATTTCACGAAGAGCAACGGTTCCAGGCCTGTAGCGATGAGGTTTCTTCACTCCACCGGTGGCCGGGGCACTCTTACGAGCTGCCTTGGTGGCCAACTGCTTACGTGGAGCCTTTCCACCAGTCGATTTACGAGCGGTCTGCTTGGTACGAGCCATTTCGTAAAGGGTTGTAGAAAAACGAAGAACAGATGTCCGCACAGTTACGTAGTTCAACGAGAAGTAGGTTCAGCTGGCCAGAGAGCCCTCGTTTTGTGCGCTCCGGTCTCCCGCAGGGCGACTCCGATTGGCTGAGCGCGTAGTGAGGGGGGAGACGACGTGTGGAGTATAAAACACATATCAAACCACCCAAAGGCATCAGTTTCTCTTTGGAACTTGACGAGAACGCATCTTAACCGAGCATCATGACTGGCCGTGGAAAGGGAGGAAAGGGATTGGGAAAGGGAGGAGCAAAGCGTCATAGAAAGGTTTTGCGTGATAACATCCAGGGTATCACCAAGCCCGCCATCCGTCGTCTGGCTCGTCGTGGCGGTGTCAAGCGTATTTCTGGATTGATCTACGAAGAAACTCGTGGTGTACTGAAGGTGTTCCTCGAGAACGTCATCCGTGACGCCGTCACCTACACCGAGCACGCTAAAAGGAAGACCGTGACTGCAATGGACGTCGTGTACGCCCTGAAGCGTCAAGGAAGAACCCTCTACGGTTTCGGCGGTTAAATATCCATACCCGTCATCATCGTTTACAAATCGGCCCTTTTCAGGGCCACCAAATGTTTAACGAAGGATACTCGCCATTCGCTAATAGTCTCTTCCTTGTCTAAACGTTTATTTAATATTTTACTAAAGAGTGTAAGATCAGATTTCTTAGTCTGTCTTATCATTAAAAATGAAATCTTTTAATTCAAAAGATCCAGTGTAAATTTTACTTAGATTTGTATTTGTGTCTAATTCTACGAACCCATTTTTAATGAGCATTCAGTACTTTCTCTGTGCATAGTTATTTTTACTCTCTAAAATAATCAGTACCAGATATGAGTTGGTTACGTCAATGACCGATATTGCAGTCGAGGATCGCAGCTCCTTCCGCTCTTAGACGCCTCGAAGCAATTAATAATGCCTGCATCAAATGAAGTTTATAGTTCGATTATTCGTTTGGTCATCTTGACAAAAGCTTGCTACATAATATATATACATACTCAGGTTGAAAGGGCAACGAAATTCGCCATACGGCCGAACCTAACCTCAGCATGAAAAGCCTCTATAAGGATTCCTCCTCCCACAATCGATACGGGTGCCCAAGAGACTAATTTATGGGCTTGGACTAGCTCAGCCAAACTCTATTTCTTGAATTGTTACACAAAGTATCGACGAAATTAATTAATCATAAGATTTTACTGGGAAACCCCTTTGTCAGAATTTTATTTAAGTCTTAACTCAAATATCTACTCTTCTATACTGTTCCTTACACAAACGAAACGTTTTCTCAATGCATAATGCCAGAATTACCAAGAATCAAACTATATCTAGAAAATTACTTTTACAAAGAGAACAAAAAATATAAGGAACTTCAGTTCGAATTACTCTCACATAAAATTAAAACCATCTCAAGAAGCATGAATGAATTTCGAAAGCAATTTAAAATATCTGCAAGAGATGTAGGAATCATTTATTCGACTATCCTAATGTAGTTGTAGACGGGAGATCATTTTAATGTATGGTAAGGGTTGAAAGGTATAGTGAACGACATTTGTCTGCGTAAAAATATTTGTTGGCCCTGAGAAGGGCCGTTTAATCAACTTGGAGGAGCCGTTTACTTCGAGCTGGTGTACTTGGTCACAGCCTTGGTTCCTTCAGAGACTGCGTGCTTGGCCAGTTCACCAGGCAGGAGGAGCCTGACAGCGGTTTGAATTTCCCGAGACGTGATGGTGGATCTCTTGTTGTAATGAGCCAAACGGGAAGCTTCGGCAGCAATGCGCTCAAAGACATCATTCACGAAACTGTTCATGATGCTCATGGCTTTGCTGGAGATTCCAGTGTCAGGGTGGACCTGCTTCAACACCTTGTAGATGTAGATTGCGTAGCTCTCCTTCCTCCTCCTCTTCTTCTTCTTGTCAGTCTTGCTGATGTTCTTCTGGGCCTTGCCGGCCTTCTTCACAGCTTTTCCGCTCGCTTTAGGTGGCATCTTCGTCAATTCGGTTGTATGGTTCAGATGTACAAGTCACCTCGATGAGAGTTGGATACTGAATGTGCCGTAACGATGAAAACGCCCCCTTTATATGGCGAAACGCTGCGCGGCGCGACGGCCAATCGGGGACGAGTTCGCGCGCAGTTGGTTGGCGCCCGACACATATGGAGCGTATATAATAAAAGCGTTTCCTGCACCGGCATCAGATCTCGTTCGAGTTTCGTTGCGTTCGTTTCGATTGAACTCTTTCTTTCAAATAAAATATCATGTCTGGACGCGGCAAAGGTGGCAAAGCTAAGGGAAAGGCGAAGTCCCGTTCTAACCGAGCTGGTCTTCAGTTCCCAGTCGGTCGTATCCACCGTCTTCTTCGCAAGGGCAATTACGCCGAGCGTGTTGGAGCTGGTGCCCCCGTCTACTTGGCAGCGGTGATGGAATATCTGGCTGCTGAGGTGTTGGAATTGGCAGGCAATGCAGCTCGTGACAACAAGAAGACCAGAATTATCCCGAGACACTTGCAACTCGCCATCAGGAATGACGAGGAGTTGAACAAACTTCTCTCTGGAGTGACCATCGCCCAAGGTGGTGTCTTGCCGAACATCCAGGCTGTTCTCTTGCCCAAGAAGACTGACAAGAAAGCTTAACTACACAATAGTACTGCACATATTCGAAATGGCCCTTTTCAGGGCCACAAAATATCTCATACGAAGGAAACCATCTGATTAACTAACACGAATATCCTCCTATTCTTACAAATCCAAAATGAAACTAGCTTTTAGAAATGTTTTTATAGTCTTTATAGATCTATCTATATACGTAACCTCACAATTTTTCGAAAGCGTTCGGGCACTTTATCTCGCGTTACCTTTCTTGTATTATGCACATGTGTTAATGGCGTCTGCGCAATTTCGAGTTGCCCGCCACCATATGGGGCTTGTTCATTTAACATGCCTTGAAAATTCTCTCAATCGACAACTCTGATCCTGTAACAAGTTAACAAGTATGATTCACGAGTATACTCGTCAATCCGAAACTCTATTGCGGTGCAGTTAACGTTAATGAATTTTTATCGGATAAAAAGTAATTCCTTCTCATTTATCTTTACAAGGGCTCTGTGGCTTTTATAATAGGCTTGCGTTCGACGCGTATATTCGTCATTGCTTGATTTTAATTCCACGCCGTAAGGGATTTGTAAAATTAAACTCCACAGTTAACTGATTAAGCGAGAGCGAGATAGCATCGAGTTGCAGAAGGCGGTAGCATTTGCCTTCGATTTTCATAAAAAATAAACCGTTGTTGACCCATACATGCACCCTATATGCACAAGGAACATTTTTGTTTATAACGAAGACATCGATATCATGACTAAGCCCTTACTTTAGATAAATGCAACAATTCACAAATATAATACTATAAAAACGACAAATATTGCTGTATCTGCCGTGAAGCAAACCGTTAGAAATTCAGAAAGGTGGAACGGAGAATATTTTCTGATGTAACCCGCCCAAAAACCTTGTGTTCTTTGTTCGCCATCGGAAGAATGCACAAGGCGGGAACCCTTCGCCTATAGTCGTGCGTCGCTAAGGCTGCGCGGAGGGTTCTATAGAATTTGGAGGGAAAGCATAATGGCGGAGCGCGCCTTCTTCGTATTCTTCATTGATCCATAACTCAAAGAAAAGACCGTGTAACGATTAACAATCGCTTAATACTGAATTGTGTAAGGCTTCTGCGATTGCGGTTCCTTTCCCTGTTATTCAGTTGTGGCGGTAACGAAAAAACTAAACGAGTAAAACTATGAATGCCGTAATTGCACCGAAACGCTTGTATTAGCATACCACATACATAAATATTTTGGCCACGGCTCCTATCTCTGGTACTCGTACCACAACGATGCCCGCGTGAAATACAAACATGTTACGACAGAAATACTATAGAATTAGATGTACAAATATTATGAACGAAAGTTATGAATAAGAAACACTATGAATTCGGGAGTTCAGTGATCTAGGTATACATTCATATAGTTGAATTGCTGCGTGTTGCTACGTTTAACCAATTTTGGCCCTGAAAAGGGCCGTTTGTGTAATTGAAGAAAAAGAAATTAAGCTCTTTCTCCACGGATGCGACGAGCCAGCTGGATGTCCTTAGGCATGATGGTGACACGTTTGGCGTGGATAGCGCAAAGGTTGGTATCTTCGAAAAGACCAACCAAGTAGGCCTCACTGGCTTCCTGAAGGGCCATAACGGCAGAGCTCTGGAACCGCAGATCGGTTTTGAAGTCCTGAGCGATTTCACGAACCAGACGTTGGAAAGGCAACTTTCTGATCAGAAGCTCGGTGCTCTTCTGGTATCTACGGATTTCACGAAGAGCGACGGTTCCAGGCCTGTAGCGATGAGGTTTCTTCACTCCACCGGTGGCCGGGGCACTCTTACGAGCTGCCTTGGTGGCCAACTGCTTACGTGGAGCCTTTCCACCAGTCGATTTACGAGCAGTCTGCTTGGTACGAGCCATTTCGTAAAGGGTTGTAGAAAAACGAAGAACAGATGTCCGCACAGTTACGTAGTTCAACGAGAAGTAGGTTCAGCTGGCCAGAGAGCCCTCGTTTTGTGCGCTCCGATCTCCCGCAGGGCGGCTCCGATTGGCTGAGCGCGTATTGGAGGGGAGACCATGTGTGATGTATAAAACACATGGCCAACGGTCCAAAAGCATCAGTTTCTCTTTGGAACTTGTTGAGATCGCATCTTAATCGAGCATCATGACTGGCCGTGGAAAGGGAGGAAAGGGATTGGGAAAGGGAGGAGCAAAGCGTCATAGAAAAGTTTTGCGTGATAACATCCAGGGTATCACCAAGCCCGCCATCCGTCGTCTGGCTCGTCGTGGCGGTGTCAAGCGTATTTCTGGATTGATCTACGAAGAAACTCGTGGTGTACTGAAGGTGTTCCTCGAGAACGTCATCCGCGACGCCGTCACCTACACCGAGCACGCCAAGAGGAAGACCGTGACTGCAATGGACGTCGTGTACGCCCTGAAGCGTCAAGGAAGAACCCTCTACGGTTTCGGCGGTTAAAAATATCCATATCCGTCATCATCGTTCACAAATCGGCCCTTTTCAGGGCCAACAAATTTTTAAACAAAGGAAACTTGCCAACACTAAGAATTTACCCTTAAGAATCCCTGATCCTTTCACCGTGTTCGAATATTTTGTAATAAATTAGCAAATTTCTGAGGATGGTAGACACTTACGTCAACATGTTTACAAGTAGTTGTGTTCCAATGTTTTCATTGTCTCTACGTTGCAGAATTTTAATGATTACGTCGTATCTATCGAATGTTTATCATTACACATGCGTTCTTAGAATTATTAAAGCTACTTGTATATTGCATAACTTGAGCGACCATCCGGATTATCATTCTAACTGCACGAAAAAAACTGCAATAACAGAACCTGTTCCTCACTGTATCTGTACTGAGTATCTTTTTGACCATTCTCTCTTTACTGTGAAAGTTTCGCTTGCTTTTTTGAGCATTCTTTTTATTGTGAAAATGTCTCGGTCGAAATCCTGAAACCGTTATAGTTCTTACTTCATTCTTACTGATATATTCCTACTATGATAGAGTTTATAACGAACACGTTTTGACATGCAAAGTATACGAAGGAGAAAGGATAGTATAGGATGACGATCTTCATTATATTTGAACTATGACGCTGTTTTTCACGTTGTAAAAAAAGTGGGGGCCCTGATAAGGGCCATTTTAGATAGGTTGTTGTTACTGCTGTTACTGGGTTATTCTCAATTTACTTCCTGCTAATTTTCCCTGATTTACGGACGATGACTTTCCTCGGTTTTGGCGCCTTGGTCCTCGCAATTGCTCCCTTGACGGGTTTTTTAGCTTTCGAGATTGTTCTCATTTTTATGGCGGTAGTGGCTTTTGCATTTCTCTTCAGTGTTGCGGGTTTTTTGTCAAGAGGCTTCTTTAAAGCGGCCGCGGTTTCGGTAGCCTTTTTGACGGCACCAACCTTCTTCGCGGGCTTTTTACGTTGGATCTGCCCTTTAACCTTTGTGCTGGACGATTCGACTGGCAGTTTGAATGATCCAGAAGCTCCTTTGCCACTTGTCTGTACCACAGCACCAGATGTCAACGCTGTCTTCAGATAACGTTTTATTAAGGGAGACAATTTGTCACCGTCAGTTTTGTATGTGGTCGATATGTACTTCTTTATGGCTTGAAGGGACGATCCCTTGCGATCCTTCAATTCTTTGATAGCGGCTTTCACCATGTCTGCTGTCGATGGATGATACGGTTTTGCAGATGACACTTTCAACTTGGACTTCACGATTTTCAACATCGGAAGGACTTCTACAGCAATACCAGCAGAGACTTCGGTTTCCATTTTTTCGTATGCAATGAAAAGACAAACTCGATATGCGAAAGTATTGTAAATCTCAACAGTAGACTTGTCAGTGTACTCTTAAGATCCCGATGCGCCGGTCAGAACGTTGATAACGCAGCAAAGCGCGGACCTTGTAGAGAGACCAATGCATTTTGTCAGCCTACTGCGCCGCTTGCAACCAAGAACCTGCTAAACGAACTTTCCTTTAATATTCGTTTACCTCGAAATCGTAACCTGCTCGGACCAAATTGTTGCTTCAATATACACCGATAAGCGTGTAGTTCACATCTTATATCATATTTTAGAGCTACCTGTCTGCAATGCGCCGCGTTAATGCATTTTTTCCGGATTACTCAATCGTGTCGAGACTACAGTCGTTACGAGAATTGATAAATAATGACTTTCCACGAGTGAATTTCGATCTACTTCACTCGGAACAGAAAGAAAATATGTTTACGTAGTTAATTCGATCACCGTTCGGGCCAGATGTGTTCGAAACAATGGAAAAACTTGCACGAACTTGTCCGATCGCGGGTGCTGCGAAACTAGCATAGACTATACTTCGCTTTTGAATTGATTTTTATATACTTCCAAGAGTGCAGTGGAAACATGCGAGTAGAAGTTATATACTTTCTGTAGATCCTGCAATATTCGGCATATTGTCGAATAATGTCTAAATTAAACGAATGTACCGCGAGAAACATCTGCGTGTAAATTATTATACTGAACCAGTGCACGCACCGACGATCACAATTCGACTAATAAACTGAAAGAATTTCCTTTGGCTGAGGGAGACTAGAGCAGCTGCATGTGGGAACAAAGGAAGTGAATAGAAATGCGATCCCTGCGAGGGGAAAGACCAAGGGCGGTCAAACATCTGCCCCTCAGGCCATAAACCCGAACTCATAAACCTACTGCGTGCCTAACGTTGGGTCTGCGGCGGTTTTTGTAAAGTATAACGGTAGTTTTCCTAACGGATACTGTCCTCGAAAATGTGTCGAAAACGGCAGTTCTTTAGGCCTTGTAAAATACGAAAAAAGGACCCCACTTGAGAAGTTCGTGAGCAGTCCTAAAACAACTATGCGTATCCCCCGGATGTAGCCTCATGTACTTTTTAAACTTTATTTTATCTGCACAAATATTTCTGTCAGTTTTTAAATTCCATCATACCAATCAGATAGAAGGGATTAATAATCAATTTTAAGGTTACTTTACTTTGTATTCTCAAATGGGCTGAATATAAAATTTTTTTAGAATTCCACAACAGCTAAATCTCTCCTCGACCAAATTCATAGTTAACTGGAAGTGTTTCTGGTTTGAAAAAATTGCGGCCCTGAAAAGGGCCGGTATTTTGTTGATGACCTAAGGATATTTAAGCCCTTTCACCGCGAATACGGCGAGCAAGCTGAATGTCCTTGGGCATGATTGTTACTCTCTTGGCGTGGATGGCGCAAAGGTTGGTATCTTCGAACAGGCCAACGAGATAGGCTTCGCTGGCTTCCTGAAGAGCCATGACTGCGGAGCTCTGGAATCGAAGGTCGGTCTTGAAATCCTGAGCGATTTCACGGACCAGACGCTGGAACGGGAGTTTCCTGATGAGAAGCTCGGTGCTCTTCTGGTATCTTCGGATTTCACGAAGAGCTACGGTTCCGGGCCTGTACCGATGGGGCTTCTTCACTCCTCCGGTAGCTGGGGCACTCTTACGAGCTGCTTTGGTGGCCAACTGCTTACGAGGAGCCTTTCCACCAGTCGATTTGCGAGCAGTCTGCTTGGTACGAGCCATTCTTCACCTCAGAAAAGTACGTGGATGATTCAGAGAGAATTCTGGGATTAACAGCGAAGTAGACCGTTGTCCAAAATAAGTCCCCTGCCAGCCAGAAAATCGGCCTTATAAAGAAGTTCTGGAGTGCCCGGCTCTCTCATTGGTTGGGTCGAATGGGGTGGGGGACGGCAGATGCAAGGCCTCCGATTGGATGTTGCCAGCATGGTAGGAATGGGTCCTCATTCCGTGATATATAAGCGTATTTTTTCGAACTGTTCATTCATTCCGATTCTTCAAGTCAACCTTGTTAGATACATCTATTGATCAAGATGACTGGCCGTGGAAAGGGAGGAAAGGGATTGGGAAAGGGAGGAGCAAAGCGTCATAGGAAGGTTTTGCGTGATAACATCCAGGGTATCACCAAGCCCGCCATCCGTCGTCTGGCCCGTCGTGGCGGTGTCAAACGTATTTCCGGATTGATCTACGAGGAAACTCGTGGTGTACTGAAGGTGTTCCTCGAGAACGTCATCCGTGACGCCGTCACCTACACCGAGCATGCTAAGAGGAAGACCGTGACTGCAATGGACGTCGTGTACGCCCTGAAGCGTCAAGGCAGAACCCTCTACGGTTTCGGCGGTTAAAAACATCATCATCGTCGTCATCACAAAAACAAAAGGCCCTTTTCAGGGCCACCAAATATTCATACGTGGAATATCAATTGTTCATTTCATATTTGATTTCAGATAACTTCGAAAGTAATAAAAATTCGAACGACCTTACATTCCTCATGCTTCCAAAATTGTTTTTTCTTTTGTTTCTTTTTCTTTAGGAATCTCATTTACTCTTTAGGTATGCCTATTTATATTTGTTGCGCACTGGCACTGCTCGTGTACATGCATTCACGATGAGCTAAGCATTCGTCTCGTAGACTTAGGGAAATTAGGCTATGCAAAAATTTATTGATAGTCTGAATGATTAGTTGCAACAAGTAGAAGTATATTGAATAAAATTTTCTAGCTTTACAATTGTGGAGAATTGTGTTCTCCCTTCGTTCAGAATATGTAGTTAACGATAAATTAGCATACGTAAGCTATCACCGGCTGATTTTCAAAGCTGTGTTCGTAATAGAAAATAGTACAAGATTAGGCAATGTCTCGAGGAAGAATTAGAACTGCGCAAAGATCCGACCATAGTATTAATAGATTCTCGAGAAAAAATTAGAAATAGACAGTAATCCGTCGAAAACTTTTTTTGTAACATATCTAGATAATATCAGATATAGAATAAAAATATCGGATATAGAATTTATCTTTTACCGAGCAATCAATCATTTTAATCATGGATACCGTTTCCATTAGCCTGACGAATGTAACGTTAATGTGCTAAGCATCGCAATTTGGAAGAAGAAGCTCTTTCCTGTTGCGAGTCTTTGGCTTAAAATTGTCGAATAATAATATGTATTCAATACTTGTCAGAAAATATTCAACACTTCTTTTTCCTTCTCTATCCTTCATGTTGATTAGGCTCATCGAAGATTAACCTACATGCAGATTTCGCGGCATTGCTTTCAGGATCTCAGTCGGCGTATAGACTTTCGAATTTTTAAATGTAAAGTAGTAAACACGTCGCTACATTAGTCACATGCTTTTAGAATTTCAGAGCTCCATCGATATCTCCTTGAATGATTATAGATTAATGCCTCTTCGATTCAGGGATAAATAAAAACGAATAACGTCAATGAGGAATTTCCAAGAAGTTATGTGAATGCAGCATCTGTACGTAGCCGTATCCAGATTACTGATCTCCGCCCATCTAATGCTCATCGAAATCTATTAGAGAAAACATGTGGTTGAAAGTGTACATCGCTATACCTTTCCCACGTTGTTTTCTTTCATAAATAAATATGAACAATTTTTTTACAATCAATTAACGACGCGTTCTATATAAAAAGGTGATCAGAATACGTGATTGGTTGTGGCCTTATTGTTAAGTCTGAGACACAGATTTTATATAAACGCTATTATGCAGATCCGTGTACTTTCAACTTGCTACATCTCGACGCATTATAAATATTTTCGAACAGCTAGTCAAAAATTTTTTATACAAATACGTATAACTTATTCTATATAGAGAACGGGTGCATTGCTATTGCGAACGACGCAGATCGCGAGTAATTCCCTGCCGAACGTCTGCTAATTGCGTCTACGACGGCGCAATTTACTCGGCAAATGAATTTTTAAACCGCCGTCACTGTTCTGCGGAGAAATTCGATTTTGCCGGTCTCGTTAAACATTTTGTTCAAGCGAATATCACGTCGTCCATTTGCATTGCATCTTCGGCATCCTTGTATCTCGATCCGCGTACAACGCTTCGAATTCGCGAAAATCTGCGGGTCGAATCGACGGTTTTTCGGCACGAGTTCTTCGCTCTGACATTGGAGCACCCGAACCGACCCGTACGATCGCTCGGCAATAAACATTTTTCCATTTTTAACTTAATTTTTCGGATTAGTCTATCCGTCGTCCGAGTGAACCATGGGTTCGCGCGGATCGAGACGTTTTTAATGACTGAAACCGGGGAGAATCTCACGGTTTAACGATCGAATAATGCGCGGCGAACAATAATCGACCATTTCCGTGTATAAAAGTATTCGGGTACGCTCCGTATAATCGTTTAATTAACGAAAGTTTCTCGGACGGTCTCGGATTCTCGGCAAGGCGGTATTGGAATCATAGTAGGGGCCTCTCTCCATGGTCCGCGCTCACCTACCAATACCGTTTTCCTGCGAACTTGGAACTACTAGCTCGTTCAGCGCCATCTGCTACAGACACACGCCTGTACAGAAGTCAACGTTGGTACTTTTGTTTTCTTTTTTTGTTCAAAGAAACAGTTCACCGAATTCCGTTCAACGATGGAGGACAAGACTAGCTCCGGTAACGCCGCCGTCGCCGAGAATCAGTCGTCGGGAACCAGTCCCGCGAAAAAGGCGGGAAAATCGAAGGCGAAGCCTCAGCGCACCAAGTCGTCGCACCCGCCGACCTCCGAGATGGTGAACAACGCCATCAAGGAGCTGAAGGATCGCAAGGGATCGTCCCTGCAGGCCATCAAGAAGTACATCGCGTCGACGTACAAGGTCGACGGTGAGAAGCTGGCGCCGTTCATCAAGAGGTACTTGAAGACTGCTGTCACCTCCGGCGCGGTCGTGCAGACCAAGGGAAAGGGCGCGTCCGGCTCGTTCAAGCTGTCCGCCCCGAAGAGCGCCGCCGAGACCAAGAGCAAATCGTCGAAACGCGTCGCCAAGAAGGCCGAGTCTGCCGACAAGAAGCCCGCCGAGAAGAAACCAGCTAGCCCGAAGAAACCTGCCGCGAAGAAGCCAGCCGCGAAGAAACCCGTGGCGGCCAAGAAAGCTCCAGCATCGCCGAAGAAGGTGAAGACCCCCGCTGCGAAGAAAGCCGACGCAGCTGCGAAACAGAAGGCCGCAGCCCAGACCAAAAACCTCTCGAAAACCAAGAAAGCTACCAAAGCTCCAGCGGCCAAGACGAAAACCCCGAAACCGAAGACCGCTAAATCACCGAAAGCCAAGGCTTCCGCGAAGAAGTAATCGCTTCATCACGATTCATAACTACTGGCCCTTTTCAGGGCCACAAAATCTATAACGAAGGAACACTCTCAAATTCACAATCTATATCTCCCTTCACCCCTTCCTGTTCGAACTTTTAAATATTGATTTCAGACTTGAGATAACAATTTTCATGAGAATCAAATGTAGTTTGTAGATATGTTCATTTTGTACTTCTGGGACTAGTATCTAGTTAAACTAGTAAGTCTGATTCTGATAGAAGTGATTCTGACCGAGTAAAAAAACTTTTTGTAGGTCATTAGGATAATTTCTTGGCATATTACCGTAATTGATCAATATAGGTTAATGTGTTTTTAACGAGGATGTTTAGGTTAAGTTGGGACGAGTTCTTTTGCCCAAGGAATTTTCTAGGAAACGTGGAGTATCCGGAATGGATAGTTTTTTAGTTTAATCGTTATCATCGTGTCGCTAAAGATAAAATGTTCACGCCTTTGCTAGGCGGTCACATATGGGACATTCTGTAGGTTTAAAGGTTAAGATGTGGAACTGCATTTTTCGAAGAAACATTTAACAGTAAACTAACGTATCGTGAGATTAGTTGTTGAGGAACGTGGTAGAAATGTTGTTAGAACAGATGCAACATTTTCCTGGTACGACGGTCGATCGCTTTGCTGTTGTCCTTTTCCACAGGTGTCCCCCGCCGCACGTTTATGCGTCCAAGATATGACTTTTCAGGAAAATTCTCGCAGGTCCGACGATACTAGAAGAGATAAACTTCTAGCATTTCTTGTTATCTTGTTATCTTAACAATATGATTCATTCGTTTACGATGACGAAGAAATGTTTCGACGAACCGTAAGAGACCTAACCAAACAAGTTTAAAAGTTTTACACGTAATTCTTACTCGGAAAGAAAACGAACAAATAAATTGTTTTAATATTAACCGCGCCATTAAAACTTGTAGGTTAGAATGACTCGTGTTCCATGTATAAACCTAAGCATCTACTTACACAAAAATGGGATTGTCAGAAGTATGCTCGTCACGATTTTATCGAGAAAACAACGTTACGAATGAATGATCAACTAGACGATCCTTCTTCTTCTTTCCTCTTTTTCATTTTCTTTTCTCTTTTCGCGTTTCCCGTTACCTATACCTGCATCTATAATTTTCTGCCATGTCATATTGGTTTTTTTTAAGGTTAGACGTAATAGTACCTAAAGCGGGCTTTACACATATATTCTACTATATACAGTCAACCGACGATATTATTACCTACAAATATTTACGCGACATTTAATTCTTGTTTGTAAACCTCTGTTTTTGATCATATCATGTCTAAAGGATGCATGAAAATCTAGTAGGGAATAAGTAAAAATATTCGTTACTATGAATAAATAAATAGTAATAAAAAAGAACGAAGCATTGGAGGTTATGGCAAGTTCATTGAGAAGTTATAGCAGAACGTCCGTATACACAGAGATCGATATCAGAAGTTACGTGCATAAATATCGTAGAAGAAGAAAAATGCATAAGTTCTCGTAGCGAAAGTCGATTTCATTTACTCGTGTCTTTCCCTGGGAACGAACAGATGCGGACCACGTGAAGAGAAGGCGCACACGTTGTCGATACCTGAATCCCGTTCCCGCCAATTTCAGCGGCAGCTTCTGCTCGCCTCTGTCTCATTCGAAACGAGTGACACCTACGTCTTTTGTCGGACCGCATGACTCTCTTGTTTACACGCTGGTGTTGCGAATAAACAACGTTTACGAATCGCTTGTACGTCCGTCCTTTTGCCTATGCGTTTGTTGCGTGCTCGTCGGGATCAACGACCCCGGCTCGAGTTTTCGCCATATTTCCTCCAGAGCGCGGGTACCGTTCGATAATCGTTTTCGAGTACCGACGTCCTATTGCATCCCAACTTTCTCGATATTTTCAATTTTCAATGTTTTTTCTGGCTACAAAAAAAAATGGCGGCTACTCGACGAAGCATCTGTCCGCGTGGCGGTCAACAGCGCTCCAATCGGCAGCCGGCGACTCGAGCTCGCACGGTGATTGGCCGAGCACAAGGGTCCCCGAAAGCGCATAAATGGCGATGGTTCGGTGCAGAGAGCATCATTCTTCGCTGAGTCTCCACCGAGAGAGCATCGGGGTTACTTTTCGTTTCGTTCGAATCTTTTTTCCGTCTAACTCGAGAACATGTCTGGTCGCGGCAAAGGTGGCAAAATCAAGGGAAAGGCGAAGTCCCGTTCGAATAGGGCCGGTCTTCAATTCCCCGTCGGTCGTATCCATCGACTTCTTCGCAAGGGCAACTACGCAGAACGCGTGGGTGCTGGCGCTCCTGTCTACTTGGCGGCGGTGATGGAGTACCTGGCCGCCGAAGTGTTGGAATTGGCGGGCAACGCTGCTCGCGACAACAAGAAGACCAGAATCATCCCGAGACACTTGCAACTCGCCATCAGGAACGACGAGGAGTTGAACAAACTTCTCTCCGGAGTGACCATCGCCCAGGGTGGTGTTCTGCCCAACATCCAGGCTGTTCTTCTGCCCAAGAAGACCGACAAGAAGGCGTAAATTCCTCCTTGTTCGCAGACCAAACCTATATCGGCCCTTTTCAGGGCCAACAATTTCATAACGAAGGAAAACTGTTGTTCATTTAGAATATATTACCTAACCCGATAATTTTTCAGGATAAGTCTTTTGAATTTGTCATTTTTACGTTGAAAGAATCGTAGTATACAATTTATTTCTTACAACAAAATTGCATGCATTTTATTGCCTGTGAGAAAGACTACTGAAATGATATTCTGATCAATGAAAAAGTGAGATCACCGATATTAACACTAGGTTTACTATTATTTTCGATTCTATTATTTTTAATTCATAATTGTTGAGACTCTAAAGATATATTCGTGAGAAATTATTTAGCAAATTTATTTCTTTGGGTATGATATCTTACAAAAATTTGGGTAGCACATTCTTGTTTATTTTATAACGTAATATAAAATAGTAAGTTTTAATGCTCCGTAAACCTAGTGTTAATCACAGATATTTTATTGGCATATCGTTAAAAAATCGATTCTCGTACGATAAATATAATTCGCAGATGTTCAATTGTTGGTTTAGTATGGTACTAGTTGTTCCAATGCCTCGGGGTCCCGCCAAAAAACGTGAAAAACATACTGCCGCTTTTAGATTGGTGCAATGAACCTTGTTCACAGTATAGCGTATAGAGACAGAGATTGATCGCAGTGAGAGAAGTACAATTTTCCGTCGACAGCGTCTTATTTTTATCTGCACTATGTTGCATAAACTGATCTTCTTTTTCTGAAACTCTGTTATCCGCGAAAGTTTGGATCTACACTTTTGCCACTTCTGCAAATTGATGACATCGCTGTTCTTCGCGGCTAACCTTCTGAACGAAAGAGTGAAAGACACTGCATATGTGAAATTCGAAACTTCACATCTCGACAATTATTAGATATTTCCACAGAGAACCGAAAGAATCTCTGAGAGCTCGAACTGGTAGTCGAATGATGCAGACGGGAAACTTTGATCATTTTTAAAAAAAAATCAAGGTGAACGATAGCGGCGCCTCTTGCGACAAATGCGATACGTCCGTACAGCGCCAATTTACGTAGTGGCAAAACGCTCAAACTGCTAGCCAAATGGTACCGATAAATAAACCCGAATTTGTCACAATCTTTCAAAGATGGCGTTATTAGATTTTCTCGCAAAAGGCGATTCGTCGCTCTCTACCTCAATAGAAAAAAGAATAGTATTTCAATGCCTGAAAAGTGCCAATTTTTGAGGGCTCAAATTAAAGTTCAAATAATGCAGTTTTTGGTAGACCTCTTCCGAATTAAATTTCGGTAAACACTCTGGAAATTTAAGTTGATTCGTCGTTAGATCAGGTAGACTATTCGCATTCTTATTCACAGATTTTTGGGTTCGTCATTCGAAATTGCCCCTTACTTTGACCGTACGAGAGAATTTCGGACTTTCTTCTAGTCAAACGTTCAAATAATTGCCCGATAGTGAATCCAACCTTTTCTTTTTTATTTTCTAAACAGGATTAACCTGGAAATTGAATCTGAGGGTTTGGGTGATAAAGGTACCTAGAACAGAGGGTGGAGTTAACAGTATCGTTGACCAGAGCTAGAAAATTTCTAACACGGTCGTCCGAAGCGCGTCTTCGCGCAGGTATGATCGTAATTTTTATGGTAAGAGCTCAAGCCATTGAGCTACGTGCTAATAAACAACTAAATCCTCG
Organism: Halictus ligatus; assembly: GCA_028454255.1. NCBI lineage: Eukaryota > Metazoa > Arthropoda > Insecta > Hymenoptera > Halictidae > Halictus > Halictus ligatus. The sequence goes on along the minus strand of CM052145.1, from coordinate 1,353,350 downwards.
GCCGGCCACGGTTCCTCGGTCACCATTGCCTCCAACGAAAATTTCGCTGCGCGACACGGACGTCGATCGCTCGCCGGTGTTTGCAGCGCGGCGATCGTATCGATCCGAGGCCGACGAAGCGTTTACCGGGTGACTCAACCGACGTAACTCGGTTTCGAAGCGCCAAAGAAAGGGAAAGTATAGTACTCGGGACGTCGAAGTATGGCCGCTTGCCGCGCGCGCTCAGTCCGCGGAAAGCGGCTGAAACGCACGCGAGAAACGATCACACGCGCCGATCTATCGCGCATCATTCGTGCAGTTTTATCGGAGTCTATCCTAGTGCGGCCCTCGCGCGCGATAGACCGAACCGTCGACCGGTTGTTCTGTGATGTGGATCGTGCCGGATCGAGGAAAGGTAGGCAAACTCGGTGGACGGAGGACGCTGCTAGCGACAGTGATCATCCTGACGATCCGAGAGCAGCTGATCGAGGGCCTCGCGATCGACCCGCGGGAGACGATCCTCAACGAGCACTTTTTCCGCCCCGGGGATACCCTGTTTTAACGGAATTACGTCGCCTACTCTGAAATTAATTAATTTCGGGTGAGGAGCAAGATGGATGCCAGGAATCTCTCGCTCCTTTCGCGCTGTGATTAATTTCCTGATTTCTTCTTGTAAAGGGAACTATGGACGATTACCGATTATTCCAAATAATTGTAAAACATTGGATACATTATAATATGTCCGTGAGGACATTATAGTTTCGAGTAAAGATCCCCGGTCTATTAATCACAGAGCAGACGAGTAGGAGATTTGTAGTCGCTTCCTGCTCCTTGCTCGAAATTTGGTAATTTCGTGGTTGCAACGTTGCGGTTGTTGTTCTAATTGAAAGAGGCGTCGAAATGTTTGTTTCGTTGTTCGGCGCGAGCGTGCCGATCCCGTGGATTTTTACCGGGCCAAGGACGACGACGGAGCGGAGAATGGATCGAAAATCTCGTCCGTTTCGCCGGCCTGCGGCCGCACTTTTACTTTGACCTAGAAACGCCGTTCCGGCGGATTTAATAATAATTGCATGCTGGGCCCTGATAGATCAGGAAAACGGATTTTTCACGGGCGAAAATGATCGACGTCCACGCTGTTCCCGCTGTACCGGTATTGTATCATTTCACGAAAAACGGTACAAACGCTTGGATGCAGCAAATTGCAGACGAGTTCGCGGAGCAATCGGATCGTGATCCAGAGATCAATGGCTCCGAGGTTTTCGCGGTAAATAAGCGCGGGCGTTAAAGTCTCCAGAGAAAGTGTTACGCGCGTTTGTCGGTATTAAATAATACAGGTTTAATGTCTTTTAGAAACGACCGGGTTTTCGAGTTTCTTGGTCTCCGGTGGACACTTGCTTCGCTTAGACAAGGTCCGGGATTATAGTAGTTTCCAACGATTGTTAATTTGCGGCAGAGATTAACAGATTTCTGGAAGAATTAAATATTTGCAGGAGACTGAGAAAGGGTGATTTTTGGGAATTATATCTCAAAAAACGGGGGGGCATATTCGAGAAACGTTTTGGTAGATACTTTGTCTCATATTAGAGTATATCTCATAATTATCTCATGTACAAATATTCACTACCTGCAAAGTTATGGTTTACTGTACGCGGAGGTCCTATCGCAAGGCACTGGTTGATCCGCGATTAAAAATTTGCCAAGATTTCTGCAATTACGTTATTTACGGTTATCACTGATTGGTTCAAGGTTCAGAGGATCGAGTGTCGAGAATCGAAGGTAGACAGAGAAGCGGTAATCGTTCGCATAATTCCAGTAGTTACACATCTCTCCTGACGGAGTTTCATTAATGGCCGGCATACCCCGTAACCGTGTGCCCGCCGCCTATGCTGGATAACAGTATTATGCCACGATTACGCAATCGTGGAAATTTCACTTTCCTCGGCGGAATCGCGGTCAGCCGTGGATTCGAGCGCGATGGACGCGTGCCCCGCGAGATCACTGGCGAGCAGCAATCATCGTGCGGTCACCCAGTCGGTCATCCACCGTGAATTCGATCCGAATGATCGTTGCTCCCGCGTTCGGGTCTCCCGACTCTTTTAGTCACGTTTTTTCGTAACCGCTCTGGCTCGACCGGTCCCCTCGTTATCACACGATCATACTTAGCGCGCAAGGACGACGACGACGCGTGCTTTCTCAAACGAGCGGCGGTTTCCTTGAACGTTGGACTCTTCGGGTTCTGGATCGGTCCCGATCCCCCTCGCGCTTCTAATTCTAGACAGATTTGTCCCAAAAGTGTTATATTCCTTTAAAGAGATCATTCATTTTTGAAGAAGCTCTCAAGGAAGTACCGCATTCTTGGGACACTCTGTACAATCGTTGGGACGTCGAATCTTTCAAGAATCAAATAAACCGAGAGAAACCCTTGACCCTTGACCCTTTGCGCTCCTGCGTCGAGGCAGAGGCCGACATTTGTGTTTACAAACTTTCGAAGCGCAAAGGGAAAGACCTTGGTTGCTCGGGGAGGGTTAAAAAGTCCTCGGCCGTGGACTTTCAAAAATTACGAAATCATCGTCGTCGGATAACGTTTCCGCGTTTCCCTCGTTAACCCTTTGCGCGCCAATGTCGAGCGTGACATTAATTTTTATCTCGGTAGACGTTATTTCATCTCCAAATAAATAGAGCGTTGCTGGTAGCGAAATCGAAATAAAATTCGAAGCGCGAAGGGTTGAAGATCGCACGCGTTGACCTCCCACGGGCGACAAGGACCGCCATAACGCCTCGGGACGTCTTCAGGATAATTTTGACCGTGCGCCGACTCTCGAGCGTTAGTCGCAAGCGAGAAGCTCGCGATGTCCTGTTACACAATCGTTACAAAAGTAACCGGTGGCCGGATTGCGCAACCGTGCGAGCTCGTAGCTCGCGTGCGTTCGGTTGCCTCGCCGTGAAACGCGCGACAGCTACCTGGAAAACAACGGGCCAATCGGTTTTCATTCGTAACACGTGGCCTGCGACCACCGCTGCGCAATATGACCACCATTATTCCGCACGCCGTACGGAAGACTGGTTCACCTTTCCCGGCAGCGTGATGCAACGGGCAAGAAGTATCCTTGAAACCAGTGGCCGGCGGGAAACGCTTTTACGCGCCGAGAGAGAGAGAGAGAGAGAAAGAGAGAATTAGAAGGTTGCCGGCACCAGGCCCCGTTTTGCAATTTCGGTGACAGGGTCCTGCGAAAGTCTAGGTTAGCCTGGCGGGGAACGGTATCGTTCGCATGAATCTATCGGTTATCCCCCGCCTTCGAGGACATTTTCCCGGTCCTTTCGACTTCCAGCCGAGCTTAAGGATTTGCCCCGAAGACGAGGAAGGTTGGGGAACCAGCTCCATTCGAGACCTAGAGAAATTGCCAGTCGAAATGATAGTTGAGCGCGCAGATGTGCTCGTAAAGCGCGGGCGCTTCCAGGCACAATGGAAATGGGATTTATCCGGCAGCATTGTTGCGCTCGAACGCGTTGCGCCCATTGTCTGCGGAGGACAGACAGGTAGCGGAGTTATCCGACGCGACGCGAGACAATCGCTGTTATTATCCACTCGGGGACGGGAAAGTTTGCGTGACTTTTATTCCAGGAGATTGTCGCAATACCATCGCGAACGACGGAAAGATTCTACGAATATTCCGCGTCCTCAACGATTGTCAAAAATTAGCCCTTTGCGCTCGAATGGCGACTGCAAGGCGCCGCTAAAAGTTCCTGCACGATTATTCAAAATATTCCTTACATTCTTAAATTTGTTTGTACTTAATCAATTACTAAACGTTTCAATATTGTACGAGTCAATTGCGCCATTTTCGGAAGGAAATATTCTAGGTCGGAAGAAACGTTTCGTTTTCGAGTCGAAATAGCTTCGAGTGCAAAGGGTTAATTGGTCCGGGAGAAGTTGAAAAGAGCTATCGTCGAGAAAAACAGCTGCATGCGTGCAGCTTGAAATGTCATAGTTGAGCTCACCGCTAACGAGTGTCTTTTTCAGGGATAAGACGTCCTGCGATCGTCCGACGACAAAACCGGATGTACGATGATCTTGGTTGAGGATTGACCAGCGTTCACGATGTTCGATCCGGTGCTGGGAATGTCGTCGGTATGGTGGCTGGTGATGTACGCCAGCATCCTGCTGCTTCTGTCGCCGTTGGTCCTGCTGTTCGTCGTCTTCTTGCCGAACTTCCCGATCCTGCTGTTCAGGAGGATGTGCTACATTCCCATCGAGTCTATATGACGAACAATCCACCGATCTGTGATCACCGCCATCGTCTACCTTCGCACAATTCGAACGCGTGCCGACTATACGAATTTCCATCGACCGAAACGAAAATGATCAGGGCGCTCGCAAAGTCCTGACACACCACGGGGTTGTATCGCGGGGGAATAAGATTAAGCGAGTTTGTAAAATTAATTGTAAGATTGCGAACGTCGCACATCCGTGATCGATTGTGCGAGGGATCACGAAGGCTCAACGCGTCCGGAACATGGTTATTTTATTAATCGCGTGAAGGGTATTACCTTTACCGTAGCTGTTAAGAGTTTCGCGCGAGAATCGATTGACGTGGATTATTTATACGAAGGAATTAATCGTTCCTCGTCACGGAGATTAACCTGGGCGAGCGTTCGAACGTTTATGGTCTCGAACAATAGGTACGGGTCGTAGGTCTTCCAGAGCGCATTCAAAAGTACGACTATAAAGCTTTGAGCGCGTCCCGTCAGCGGTGATCGCTCGTCCCGCCTACTATGTAAATTATTCGCATAATTGGAGATATCGTTCGTCGGACGAAACGCCGTGACCCCGGACTATTGTATGCTAAGCCACGCACCCTGGAGTTTCCAAGAATATTACCGATTCGCGCGAGACCGCGAGGCTATCGGGCCGCTTTTTCTTCGGGATTCTAAGCGGCTCGCCTGACGTTCTGATAAATTGCCACGCGATTCGCGACCGTTGCCAACATTCTGACACTCCCGCGGCACGCGCGAACCGCCGAATACATCGATTTGTAACGGGACGCGATCCGCGAAAGCGAGACGATCCCGAGGACCCGACCGAAATCCTCGACCAACCGAACCCGGAGCTGTTAGCCGCGAGAAAAGCGAGAAACCTCGAATCGCGCCCTCGATCGCATTTTAACAATTTAATCGACAGTTTAAGATAATAGTTACAATCGAGAAAGGATCTGTTTTATAACGGTGTCGGTGTTTCGGTTCTATAACGGTTATATATTGGTTTTAACACATTATGCAGAATGTAGAATAGAATATATCTTGTATATAATATAACCGATATACTGTGGGTCCTGTGGAATCGGAAACGAGACCGATAGAAGTCAGAACTGTAAGAAATTAGAATGAAAGTTTAAAATGTGATAGCTCCGGTTTCGAATATCGCGCCGAAAGACGCCGATGGCGGCGAAATTAGCGCGCGCCGTTTAAATTGACAGCTTGAAACGTTTCCACCGTTTCTTCGTCGCGCAACAGCGCCAATTGCAACCCTGATTAATGGTACACGCGAGGCATGGATGAATGATTGGAGCGGATGATTAGAATGTGTCACTTACCTTGCGGAAACCAGGTCTCGCGACACAGCGACCGACGTGTTCGCCTACTAACCACCAACTGAAACATCCGACAGCCTCAGCCCATTCACGCTGTCATGTTTTCTATTTTCCAGAAGATTTGAATTTATGCGCGACTCGTGACTGGGCTGGTCTGTCGATCGAAAAACTGCGTCGCTCGTTTCTTTTGTGAACAGAGGGAGAATATGATTCCCCCACTACTTAGTACCTGATCGTATTTTCGTGACCGTACCGTCGCGTTTTTTGTCGTAGCTGTCGTTAAGGATAGGCTGGGATGAGTTCGGGTTGGCTCTGCGGTCGGATTCCGAGAATCGTACGGTAATTTGTCACCAATAAATCCGTGGTCTCGATATCTACTGTCTTCTGCATCCGTCCGCTCCAATCCCAACAATAAAGGAGTCCTAACGACTATAATCGAAGCGTTTATGTGACCCCAGATGCCGATTTTCGCTACCGTAAAGTTACATTACTAGACTGCGGATTTTATGCACCTATAAAGACGAGTAGATCGACCGCAAACACGAAGAGAACGTTTCCAACCCATTCAAATTGTTAAAAATGCAGGGTGTCCCAGGTTTTAATATCCAAACTTTGTCAGTATATTCTACGGCACTAAATAAGAAAAAAAGAAATGTTATTTAAACATGAGTCACGCTTTATTAAAAAGTTATAACAAGAATACAAGTAATATAGGAATACTAACCTACTTGCTGTTATTGCGAGGATTGTGTTTATTATTTACATTCATTATATTTACATTCAGCGTGTTTATGTAAGCTGTGTTTACTATCTGAGGTCACTTAAGATTGAATAGTAATAGCTATTAGTAAGTTGACCAGGCAAGTCGGTTAGTATTCCTATATCACTTGTATTTCGTATTTTTGTTATAACCTTTTATTAAAAGCTCTATGCGACCTATGTTTACATACACATTTTTCTCTTCTTTAGTGCCATAGAATATATTAACAAAGTTTGAACATTAAAACGTGGGACACCATGTATAGATAAGTGTTTATATACTATATGGTCCCCGAATCTTGCAATTCATTCAGACAGTCTTTGTTTCTCTTCTTGGATCTACAGATCCAGTAGGTAAATGAAAGTACTTTGGGATGTTTATCAGAGAAATTCGAGCGAACGTTGTCTCTTGCAGGGTGTTCGGGGTCGAGCTCCCGGAGATCGGATGACCTCCACCGGATCGTCGTCTGATACCCAGCTCTCAGGGGATGCACAGGCATCCCCGGGGGTAGAAGGGGAGTAAACTGTTATTAGGTAGAAAACCCCCGCTCTCAGCTTTTGTTGCGAGCATCTCGAGCGCCTCTCAAGTAGCCCTGCTAGGGTCCCGGCAAGTATGAATTCGGAAAACGCGGTGGTATTCATACTGTCGCCGTTCGGCAGACACGAGTAGCCCCTTACCGGTCGTATGCGGTGCATTGGGATCCTGCACACGGTAAACTGTCCTTCTGCATGCAGTTGCCCGGTGGTACAGCCGGGCCCGAAGTCGAACATTACATTACCGATCGGCGAGTACTTTCGCCAAGCGGCGTTCGTAGTGGGGGGCCAGGGGACTTGAACCCTGGGACCCCATCAGCCATATATACAACGGTCCCATGCAGCTCTCATGCTACTTGGTGTCAGCTTCTCGACGGTCCTTGCTCCAGTGTGAAGTCGCATCCGCAGAGGGAGGGCGATCAGAAGAGGTAAGCGTCGTCCGTTGATCCAATTTCGAAACCCGTGATCGAAAACACAGTCGTCCGCGACCGATGATCCTGCGGAACGGAAGAGATATCGAGCGTGCGTCGACGCGAGATGAATCATGGCGGCGTGCGCGTCCTCGCGATCGCGAACGATGCAGTATCACCGTCCGCGTTCCCTCGAAATTAACGATCGCGCCTTCCTCGGCTCCTGCGATTCTCTCGCTTCGATTCTGTCCGCTCCTCGTCGTCCTTGGCGAACGCTGCCGCCGTTTCCGTTTCTTTGTCGCCTCGTTGCAGCCGATCGTTGCTCCTACACCGCGGATTATTCAGATACGATCGAAACTTCGCGAGAATTCGCAGAGATATCGTAGCAAGTAATCGAAGAATTTCGCCAGGCACGCCTGCGACGCAGGAGATACGTATTCCGCGCACGATTCCGCCGCGGCTGTTTCGTATGCGTTCCCGGCGATCCTTGTACGCGATCCTCGCTCCAGAAACAGGACGCGCTGTCGAAATCTCCGGGGAAAAGTCGGGCTTTCTCCGGCCGTGTTTTCGAGCCCGAAACCTTATTCTCGCCGCGGAACCGTTTCGACAACCGTGCCGAACGCGAATCGATTTCTAAACGGATTTTCGAGCTGGGAACCTCGAGGACCTCGAGGTCGGGCTCTCGAGCCCGAGATTTATCTAGATGAAACGGTCCGATAGCGTGCCGCGCGACACGATTCATTTATTCGAAATATGCGCTTTTCAAGGACGCGCTCGCAGGAAGGGATTTACGACCGCATTGTGGACACGTTGCGTCACGATCTGTCGTTTCTGCGTTGACACGGTCGACACTCGGGACCGTTTCGCGTGTCAATTTCGGGTCACTCGCGTGCGTGGTCTTGTCGGCCGGACTAAGAGGAGACTACGCGCTATAATTTCTCAAGCGACACGACAGTTCACGTGTATCCGCTTCGGCGTCGTTACACGATCGAGACTGTGAGATACCAGCTCGTTCGTTCGTTTTTTTTTACACGTGCTACCCGTGTCACCGTTGCGTCACTCCGAGCAGGTTGGACATTTTAGAATTACACGGATCGGATCCCGGAATCGACGTGTCTTAACCCAGACATTCGTTTTCCCAGTAATTTCGTAATTCGGTGTGGAACGATACCTAAAGAGGACGTCCTCGGACGTGTTTCAGATGAAGCTGTGGATCGTGCTTGCAACGGTGGCCGTAGCGACGGGCCATCCGGGTCTGCTGAAGGTGCCGAAGGTGTACAACGCGGTGATCACCAGCAACCAGAACCTGTCGCCGTCGCGAGCGTTCCCGGTGATCCAGCCGGTGATCCACAGGACGGCGATCGGCTACGTGCCGCCGATCTACTACCCGCAAGTGGCGCCGCAACCTCCCGGCCCGGAGCTGGTGCAACTTCCGGGAATCGAGTCGAAACCGAGCAGCCGAGCAGCCGAGGTGCACGCGGAGGTTGCGGCGGAGGATTCGAAGGTCCCGGAGGTGAAGAAGGAGCAGGAAACGGAGGAGGAGAACGGCCAGCCGAAGACCGGCCCGAGGAACAGGCACGAGGAACAGCCCCTGAGCTTCTACCCGAACTACCAGTCGCTCTACTACGACCCCTACTTCTACACGTACAGCGGAATCAACCCCCACCTGGTCCCCGGGACCTATTACATCGACTACCAACCCTACGGCACTCTCGACCCGATTCCGGCGTCCACGCCGAAGAACGGGGACCCGGGACACCTGCTTCCCGGCTACCACGAAGAAAGGAAGGACGCCGGCAAGGTCGACGGGCCGAAAGTGCCCGACGTACCCCCGCCGCCACTTCCGACAGCCGCGCCGAAAGATTCTTGAAGCTGCCCGGGCTCGGGAGCATCGGGTCCGTCGAGACCCGACCGATTCCCGTCGTCGCGGTCGTCTATCAGGACCAGCGTGATCAGACGACGCGTACTCCCCGTCAAACGCTTCCCCCTCTACCATGAAACGTCGAGCGAGAAGACTCCCCCTAGCGACTCTTCGCACGAGAAGAATACCTGACGTTAAATTAGGTATCCCCATTTGTCAACCGCCTGCACACGTATTCCCCTAATGCAGAGAGCCGCTAGGAATCCGATGGTAGACGGGGAAGCGCAAAGACTTGTCCCGGCAACTCTTCCAAGGAAGAAGTTTGCGAACCGGCCGGTAGATCGGACAGAAAGCAGAATTTGGGATTTGGTCTTCTATATTTCATCACCGCGCAATTCCCGAGCTTCCAACGATTCACGCACCAAATCTCTCGTCTGCTTTCGGAGGGTGTCGAATAAACGAAAGCGTAATCTCACGAATTTCATGATTTTTACGAAAAATAAAAATTGATACATGAACAAGCAGACCATTCATTTCATTTCCGATCGGTTGAAGATAGTGTAACAGCGTTTGGAAATGGTTCAAATGTTTTTACTGATTGTAACCGTACAAAAATCCGTTATTCGTTCTTGTCGACTGTCGCGCGTCGAAACTTGTACTCTAGAAGCTTGTGTTATAGTGTATTTTACGTCGACACGTGTCGGAAATCGTTTCAGTCGGTGAAGATCTGGCAGCTGATCGCTCGAAAGCCTAAGCAGGGGAGAGCCTTCGCGGGATCCGTGTAAAATTGTACGGCGATCGAAACCTGCGCGTTCGGTTCACCCTTGACTCTTAGAACGGCAGCTTTCGGGTCGGTGTTTATCTGCCATTTTCCGGTCTGATTGTCCGCGACGATGCAGACGACGCACTTCCCTTCCTCTGTCGGCATAAATATCTCTGCCGTGGCCCAGACGCCCTTCTTAGACTCCAACACCAGGTTGTGCCGGTACAACATGTTCAGACTCTCGAAGGAGTTGCATTTACCCAGGCTGTGATTGCCGTGGTTTTCTGGTTGTGCACGCTGGACCTTTGTTGTCTGAAACACGAACGAGATTCATTGGAAACTTGTGGACCCTGTGTCTCGAACGAAAGCGCAGCTCTAATTTTACTCCACTGGCGTAACTATGCGCGTAGCGAGAGCACTTCAAGGAAATCAGAGATTTGACCTGACCCCTCGATGAAGCTAGAGATGCAATGCTTGCGAAACGTTGGGAAACTTCTTCCTTTAGGACACGGCTAGCTTCGTCAGGGGGAAAATATTTCATTACACATTTATTAAAGTACACATTTAACGTGTAAAAATATTAAATATAATATGTGAACATATTATTGCGGCGATCTTGTCCATCGATCAAACACAATGTAACTAGTAACAGATTCGACAATTCTTTCCTACGTTTATAAGCTACTGTTATCGCTACATTTCTGCTAGCTGTGTCACCCGGACATCGTCACCCTTACCGGCTTTGATGTAGTAGAGGTAGTAGCCTCCTCGTAGTCTTCTTCTAGAACCTCATCGTCGTCATCATCGTATAATAACTCCGTTGTTTCCTCTTGAGTAGGCGGAGTGAAATCCGGCGGCTGCCCCGTCGTTCTCAATCGGAACCAGTGAGTTTCCGTGGCAGTGTTAAGACCTCCGAAGTCCAGATGGTACCTGAAGGGTCCTTCGGTGGTGGTGGTGGTGGTGATGGCGAACGGTGGCTGTCGGTACTTCCGGGCGATCTCGCGGTTCCTCGCGTGAAACCTGTCCATGATGGCTTTCCTCTGCGCGTAGTAGTTGTCGTCCTTGCGGCTGTTGTAGCTCCGAGTTTTCGGGTTCTGGTCGCCGTTGGTTAGTTGCCGGCTGGCCGCGTTGTCGATGTACCGTTTCGTCTTCTTCGACTTCTTCCGGCCTTGGGTCTGCGAGAGTTTCAACTTCTTGTGCTTCCTCTTCGCGCCTTGCCGCGCGTCCGCGGCGACGTCCTCCGGGACGGGTCGTTCCGTGATCCTGGCTCTGCCCGGTCTCTCGCCGTCGTTCGCGTTGACCGTGGCCAGGGATCCATCGATCGCCCGACGGGACCGCCGCTCCAACGGCACGCGGATCAGCTTCGGTTTCTCCGTTGTCGCTTCGACTCTCTTCGGATCGTCCGCGGACACGCTCGAGTTGTCCGGATTCACCTGATCGAAACTCACGTACGCCCGCGTTTCCGCCAAACAGGCGATCATCGCGAGAACACCGACGAGACACGCGCCCTTCATCGTCGTCGCGATCCTGTCGCCGTGGATCGTCACGATCTTCGTGGGACCGGTCGCGAGAATGAACCGGCCAGAAGACTGGCGACGCATCTTTGACCCTACGATTTATCTGCCGTTGCCCCGGGCAAAGTTCCCCTCGTTGCCGTGTGCATAACATGATAGCTAAGTATAGAAACGGCGCGGCGTCAAGATCGAGCGACTGCGAGAGACCGACGAGCGCACGCGGAGGAACTGCAATCGACGGAGATGCAAAGAATAATCTGCTTTCCGGATAGTCCACTTTCTAATCTCCCCCGTTGCTAGGTCGACCCGAAGATTCGTTTATCGGATATGCCTCGGAAATGGAATGCTTCGAGTGACGAATGTTTTCATCTGTGTTCTGCGACCGCTGGCTAGAAAAATGAGAGTCGAGTTTATTATACGTTAACGATCGAAGCGAGGAATTAAAATAAAATCGTATAAGCGTTCGTACCTCCCGTGGTTTAGTCACCAATGATTACCGAACGAAAGAAATGTCGGCCAATATTTTCAGAAAATTATAATTATGCGTAAAGAGTGTCTAAGTTTAGAACTCCTCGCACAATTTCAGGGACACTCTCGTCCACAGAGCTGTACTCTAAGAACAATGCTGAGACTTCGAATTCGGCGTTCAACTTGTCTTTGTTGTCCGGCTCGTCTTCGTCATTCAACTTGTCTTCCTTTGTTCAACTTGTCTTTGTCGCCATCCTGTTCCGTTGGTGATGCGGTGGTAGTCGTCGGAGGGGTTGGTTCCGGGTCCTCAAATCGTTCAACAACGTAAGTAATCAAATTAGGCTGCAACAAAATCGATCATCTATATTGGCTGATTCCTCAAAAGTCTTTTAACTAAACGTAAATGGCTTCGAGTGCGAAGGGTTAAATATTACATGTGGAGATCGGATAAGTATCGAATGAAAATATTCCAAGACGAAAGAAAAATTTCGTTTTGGAATGAAAATAGCGCCGAGTGCAAAGGGTTGAGGTATGCGCCATCAATATTAAAATAAACAGTTAACGTAAACAGTTCCAGGAATCCGTGACCCGCGGGCACAGCTGTCGGGAAGGACCTCTGTGCGACGGAGTATCGAATTGATTTGCCGTTCGGCGGGGAAAACCAGTCGGTTTCGAAGTTGACTTCAAGCAGTTAGTCGACGTGATTTCGGTTACGCTTGCGGATAACCTTCTCGTTTTTCTGGTCTGGGAGGAATCGTGCAGCTGGTAAGAATTCATTAATTACGAGCGTTCGTCGGGTGGAATTTCAAAAAATCTGTTTCATCGTTTCGCGGGCCTATCGAAGGATGGTTCGCGAGGTTGGCTGGCCGAAAATGCGAAAGACAATTTCCGACGGCGAGACTTGATCGGACAGGGCCGAGGTGACAGTCGGAGGAGGATGAGCGATTGTGAAGGATGTCGCGATGACTGTTCGAGGTACGTGCCACTAATCTGCAAGTCGCGTTACCAGCAAGAACCATCGACGTTGAAAATCGGCTTTGAAAATCGGCGAAATATTCCGGGTGAATCGAGGCCCGGGAAAATGGCGGTTCGTGGACCAGTTTGAAACGGGGCGCCGTTTCAGGAATCGATAGACGGGAGAGGCTCGTGAGGCGTCGACTATGCTCGTGGGTGCTCGCGCGGCCACTAATCAATCCGCTTCGTGAGAGGCTCTTCGTGTCTATCAACAAGTGCCGCATACACCTGATTCGCGCGACAACCTTCCGTGACGAGTCGCGTTCCGTCGGCTCGACGGTGTGTTGTTGCTGGCGTGACGGGAATCCTGAAAGGACACGGGCCTCCTGACGGAGAGGACGACTCGACTCTCCGGTGTGTCCTCCGACGGCTACAGGATCCGCCTGCCTGTTCGCGTGTGCTTCTTCCTCGTGCGTTCGAAGGCCGTTTCGCCCGCGGACACCGACCCCCTTCTCGCACATATATTTTCCGCCCTTTCTCCCGAAAGTCGACCATGTCGACGACGCTCTCGTCCCCCGGCGTTCTCCTCCCGTGAGAAAAGGCCTTGGTCTTGAATCTAGGTGATCTCTCGAGGACTCCGAGGAACCCTAACCCCTTCGCACTCGCCTCGTCGGACGCGGTCTTCGACGCGACCGGAAACGCACGGGTCGCCGAAGCTAGGTTAGCTCTCTTCTCAGGTGACTCGTGCGAGGTTCAGGCTGCCGCGAGTAGAAGCAAGTGGAAACTGTGACTCGGTCGGATGTGCTCGTTTCATCTTGACACGTTGACTGCCATGTCGCCAATATATGGGTGACGGAATGATTTGTCCAGGTTCTCAAAATTTTTATGTTAATATTACCAGATTTACGGGACCCGTCAAAATGTATGCATTCTACGGATGCACACGTGAGAAATTATTTAGCAAATTTATTTCTTCGGGTGTACATTATTTGAAAAATATTGCTGAAAATGTGGTGGTAGCACGTTCTTGTAAGTGATGCAAAACAGTCGCTTTTAGTGCTCTGTAAGTCTAGTGATGTATTCATCGCACCCAAGTTGATTGGGATCTGTAAAACACAAGAAACTTATTTCATTAAATAACTTTGATTTTGTGGAGTTTTTGTGGTTTGCCAGTGAAAGTGTTGATCGGAGATTTTCATCTTGGGAGATCGTTTCGTCTTGTCGTTTCCTCGTTCTTCGAACCGGGGAATCTTGGAAAGAGGGGAACCGCGATTTCGTGTTTTCACGCTTGACAGTTTTAGGTTCCCCCGCGGACCAGGCCTTGGACGCGGTCGTTTAGCTTCGCGTCTTTCGACGGCTTCCCTCACGAGAAGTCTATGACGTCTCCAGCAGGTTTAAACCTTCTTCGAGGTTCCTCTGTGCGGTGGTTCGCGAATCCAGAGAGGCCAGCAGGACCGGTCGCGAAGAAATTCGGGCGTCCCGTGTTTTGAGAATGAAATTAGGTTAGAATTGACGGGAAATTCGGTCACGGAATTGCAAACACAAACTGTTGTTCATTAACCCTTAGCGCTCGAATGGGGGCTCCAAGGCGCCAAAAAAATCGACGTATATGTGTGTAAAACAACTTTTACATCGCTATGTTTGTATTTAGGAAATTATATTTTCAGAATGAAATTAGGTTAGAATTGACGACCAGTTCGCAATGGTTATTATGAACACTTAGCACTGGAATGGGGATTCTAAGGCGACACTGAAAATCGTATATTTAAAATAATTTTTACATTGCTACGTTTGTATATGAGAGGTCATATTTTCAGAATGAAATTAGGTTAGAATTGACGACCAGTTCGCAAATAGAAACCGTTCGAATGAACCCTTAGCACTGGAATGGAGACTCTAAGGTGCCACTGAAAATCGAACATTTAAAACAATTTTTACATTGCTGTGTTTGTATCTAAAAGATCATATTTTCAGAATGAAATTAGGTTAGAATTGACGACCAGTTCGGTCACGGAATTGCAAATGCAAACTGTTCATATGAACCCTTACATGGGGGCTCTACGGCGCCATTAAAAATCGAATATCTAAAACAATTTTCACGTTACTATACTCGTGTCTAAGAAATCGCCAAAAATTTATATATTGAAAATACGAGTAATAGTAACTCATTGGCATTGAAGGAATGATTTTGGAGTTACCGCAGGTTCGAGTGCAAAGGGTAAACCTCTTGCCCCGTAAAATCGAATTCACTAAACGTCTATATTATCAATCTCTGTCCGAAAAATTCTATTTTTCTGTTAGCAGCGTTCAACCGTTAGAGAAAATGCTTAGAGGAGGACGAGGCGTGTTCTTTTCCCTCTAGAACATTGCGACTAAACAAAGTGCGCCTAAGTACCATAGTCGGGAAAGAAATCCTAAAGAGATCGTTTCATCAGGAGAAGCAACGGTACGCGAAGGTTACTGTCAAGAATTCTCTCAGGAAGGTGGATCTGTATTCTAGATCCTTGGCGTTCCTCGCCGTAGGAAAATCCCGGGCGATGTTCCCGTCGACGTCGCTAATATTTCACGTTCTACCCTGGTTTTCATAACTCCGCTTGGTTCGTTATTAACGATCGTTTCTCTCCATTTTTTGGCAGCAGGGTCTAGTTTCCGTCGCGCCGCGTCTCGCGCGGCAAACATAATCTTTCACCGAGCCGAATTCACACGAACGCCGCCGAAGTTTCTGCGAAACGGCGGCCGAACCCCGAAGGACGAGTACCTCGAGCAGCGGGCATCCTTGGAGGCTGGAGGCCCGAGAGAGAGAGAGAGAGAGAGAGAGAGAGAGAGGGAGAGAGAGAGAGAGAGAGAGACCGTCGAAACCTCGCAGGACAAAAATAAACCGAACAAAGAGCCCGAAGGTGCACGGGTCCGGGGAAATTATCGAGCACGATTAACCGTACGGCAATTATGCAAAAAAAAGGACACGCCGCTCTTCTACCTGGCTCCCGTTTGACCGCGCGAGACGCGAGAGGGTGGTCATGGAACACGGGGTTCGATTCTCCGGGGGGTGAGACCGTGTGGCGGGGCGGTGCGGTGCGGGGCGGGGGTCGGATCGAAAATATGAGATAAAGGGGCGCGGTTTTCGGAAAGCGGCCGTCACTATAAATAGAGGCGCCTCGTGCGTGCGTGCTATGCTTTTAAACATAGTTTTGGCAGCGCGAAACGTCAAACCGCCTCGGAGTGGCAAAGCGCGTGGATCGTGCCGCGAATTTCACGGAAAACCTCTCTCGAGCCCGCCGGCTCTCTCGCGCGTCGTTCCTTTGATCACCGTGCGGGATCGCGCGCAGTGGATCCTCGTCCCTCGATCCTCGAGCAGAGGGAGAAAGAGAGCACACCGTCCAGTCGCCGCGTCCGCCTCGAGGATGGCGCCCTGAATCGCGAACGCCGTCGAGAAGTTCGTGCGCGATACCGTTTTTCTCGCGAGTGCGCCTCGAGTGTCGAGACGACGAAGAGGACCGGCCCCAGGAAAGTATGAAAAGTGCGTCGACCGAGTGCGACAAGGATAGCCTGCCGTCGATGGAGGCGGATCAGCTGGCCGACGACGAGACCGACTACGATGACCAGGAGGACGAAGAGTAAAAATCCCGCCACTAACAAACACGCTCGCGCCCGCGTCCCGCGCGTGTGCTCGCAGCTCTGCGTCAGGTTTCCGGTTTCCGGTTCCCGTTCCGAACGCACCTCTACAGCCGTCTCGATTCACGCACGCTTCACCCCTTTGTCCGCGGGGTGAGCATTTTCGCGGTACCGATTTTTTAACCGATTCTTCCGGAGCACTACTTAACACTAGATTTGCGGGACCCGTCGAAATGACTGGTTTTGTATTCTTTAATTTACAATTATTGTGATTGTAAACAAGCAGCTGTAGGAAATTTATTTGGCACATGTATTCCTTGGAATATATGGTATAGTAAAAGCCTGCTAAAAATCTGGCTGAATGTATTCTTGGTATTTTTATAATATAATCCGAACTAGTCAGTTTTAGCGCTCCGTGAATCTAGTGTTAATGCGTACGAGCATTTCTTTACCTCGCATTTATGAATTCCAAATTGTAACTAGATCAAATCGTTTGTAGAATCGTCGATACGCGCGTATTAGAAAGCATCACGTATTTTGTAACCCGTATAAGATATCTGGTGACCGGTACGCAATCTGTGAAAGGTCGTCGATATTTAACCCTTTGCACTCGGAGCTATTTTCACTGCGTTTCTTCGAGTATTTCCGTTCTATGCGGTGCACAGAGAGTGATAAGAAAAGGGCACGATAATTGCAGGTCTCGCGGAGGAGTAAAAAATGTAAACAGGTCTTGAAAGCAATCCGTTTCCTGTTAAATCGACTTTTATTGTTTATTTGCGTTCCGTATCGTGATCGTATTGTATCGTTTCGGACACTGGGAAGCATTAGTTCAAGGTCGTAAACGCATGTGGTAAACATGGGGTTCTAAACGCAAGAGGTACGCGTGCAACACTAATCGTCGGTCACGTCTACGGAGTGTGTACATTCATTGTGTTGGGGGAACAGTGATAAATAAACAAGCGTTGAATTTACGGTGAAAGGATTGCTTTCTGTGTTGACTTAAACATTCTTCGCTCCTCACGGTGAGTACTATAAGTGTCGAACTTATCTTATCATGCATACGAGATTGATATAATACAATATTACAATACAATACAATATTACTTACGATATTTGTCTAGTAATCTATGGAATAATGTAAACAGTATTGTGAACGACGGAAATGTTTAGTGTTGCCATTCGAGTGCTAAGGGTTAAATTGTTATAACCTCGTAAAAACGAATCGGTACAAATCAACTCTCAGCTCATTTCGAAGCTCGAAAATTACAGCCAAGTTGCCTAGAAAATTTAATTTATGTTAAACACGAAGTTACTGGCAACGAACGAATGATAAACCACGGTACCGCGAATCATAATCACCCCGTGTACGCTGGAGATGTATCGAATGATATTTCTAGATGCAGAAGAGTCGGATCGATAAGAATGTCACTCGCCTACGGCGTTCACGCTAATTTTTCTGTAGAGAGAACTTTACTTTCATTAACGTCGTTGAAGGCAACAGGGTTAAGGAGTTCGTTCAGTCGTTTGTTTTTCCCATACTCTACAAAGTTTGAGCTTTAATTTAAAAAAAATATTCATCGCTCTACCTCATTCGTATCGAAAGTTCCTCGATTTTGAATCCGATTTTGTCCAAATTGCCCAATGTGCGGCGTGCGCGTCTTCGAGGAACAATGCGTACAGATGTTCCAGTATTCTCTAAACTGTTGGCCGGTCGTTTAGGATAATTTCAAAATCCGCATTGGCACGGCCGCGACACGATTCCGGCCAAAACACACGGCGTGTCGCGCTGTTGGACGCGTAAATTTCCAACAGCGCGCGACAACAATATTTATAGCCGATAAATTCCGCGGTTCGCTTTTTGATCGTGGGAAATTCGATACAGTCGGAACGGGATCGCAGTCTCCTCGAGAAGAGTAATTAATATAACGAATAATTAATTGAAGATCGGGCTGGACAGGCGCGCGCGTCGACAGACCATTCGAGGGGTCGGGTGTTTCATTGAAAAGTGAATGGAAAATGGTCGAGAAGATGGCACGCTAATTACGAATCGCCGTGAGACGCGAACGCGGTCGGCGCCCTTCATTTTCGAGCGTCTCTCGAAATTCGGCCGCGTTAATTGACCTTGACTGTCGACGGCGACGCGCTGCGACACGGCTCGCTCTCCAACGTGTTCGATTCTCGCTCGTTTGACATTGGCCGTGTCGGCGACCAAGCTGCTCGCGAAAGGAGATTAACTAGCGTTATGCCAGAGCTGGCCGGAAGCCAATGGACTGTCGATTAAGGGGTGGTATCAAGTTCGATGTAAATCCGGCATAGAAGTCGATTCCCATACGATTTTGGAAAGAATTGAAATCGGGGTTACCAGGAGGTGAAATCCAATTTTATTTCACTCTTGCTTCCCACGATCGCGACATGCTGAGTCGATTGTGCGAAGTTAATTGGGAAGACCTTGGGAGGACGTTTCTATGCCTAATCTAAAGGGTGATCCAGTCGCGACGCGACTTTTCCCCTTCCCTCGATTTCAAAAGCGATTCGTCATTGCTGTGTTCTTGTATCGCAGATTCAAAGTGTCTCGTAGGAAACGAGTAGGACGAGCGGCCAGATCCTTTGGTTAAGTACAATGATCACAATGGTCTTTGGTTTGACCCCGTTCGGGTTCCCGGCAGGCCCCTCTCATCGCTCGAGTCGATCCGTCGCGATTTCTTTCAAGAAGCGGTCCGAGCTAAAGTCGAAATTAGCAATTGATTCCGAGTTCAACAAGGTCAAGCCCGAACTGCAACGAAGCTCGGCAACGTTTTCGCTCATTCTGTCGGACCACGACACGAAATTAGGGTAAACTCGAGGTTGAGGGGGCCAGCCGACGGTCTTTTTCCCGTGGTACGTACAGAATCCGACGCGACAGATCCGAACATGTGTCTTAGTTTGTCGTCGACGAAGAACACGATCCAGAGATCTGTTCTGCTTGTATCTCACAGCCTGTTCGCATGATCCACGCTAACGCCCGCTTGACACCTGCATCCCCAATCTCCCCGCGACCCCTTATAACTGAGCTTTCATTGTTTGGTTTTGCGGTTTAGTGTGATGTCACCGAGCAACAAAGGCACGGACGACTCTGCGAACGATGCTCTGCTGGAGAAGCTGGTCACCTTCGCTTCGAAGCCGAACAGCGAGACGTTCAGGACCGTTGCCGCCAAGATCCACGCGCGTGTCATATCCACAGGTATGGATCACGACTCCTCCTTCGCGATTCTCTCGCTTACGGCCTGCGTCGATCTCCATCAAAGAGAGAAACAGAGAGAGAGAGGGAGAGAGACAAATTCAGAAAGCCTGCTACGTGACCTAATAGCTGTTTTTAGAATTATTACTTAAACAAGCCGGCCGTATGCTCCGTTTCATGCGGCACCGAATTGGCGGACTGCGGTTCTTTATATCCAGGATAAAATTGTTCACCGGTGTTCCTTGCCGCTTGATTTATAATTCGATTCGTTTCGGAACTAATGAAACGGCACAAGCGGCGAGGAGCGGGTTGTGTTCACGCTAACCAGCCCGGAAACTCGGTTTTACACGTCAGGGGAGTTCGCGCGAGGACGCGGCGGAAGCTCGCGACTGCGGCAGCGAAGTTTCCGCACGAGTCCCCGAGCAGATTGGACACTTTAAGACTCGGGCTCGTGCCGTTAAATCGCTATTTTTACCGCGAACGTTGGCTTCCATTTCGCCGGGACTAATCATCAGAAAACTTGCACAATATTACTGCGGTCTCGCGAGAAACCGGCATCGCCTAACTTCCGGCCCCGTTTCGCAATTGGTTCTCCGTGTCGCAATCGGAACCGGACTAATTCGCGGCCGCACGAACCCTGTCGAACCCTTCCGACGACCCAACGACTTTCAACTTTCGAGTAACGACTTTCCTCGCCGAGAGAACGACGAAGCTCGCATTATTTCAATCTTTATCAGCTTGGGATAACCAGGCTCGGGATGAAGTACAGTCACTCCTTTTTATTTTGATTTTTCCTGGAGAAAAATCCGCCGATCGGAGAAACAATGGTGCCATCCGAGTAAAACGACATCCGGTTATCCTCTGATGAAGGTGTCCCAGTATGTATGGTCGCCCGCGCGCGACCAGGATTATCTTCGGCGGATCATCGACACTGGATTTCAGTAACGCGTAAATTTAGCCTCGGTTTTATTTATCGCGCTTGGCGGATCGCTAGCCGGAAGCTCTCGAACTCGCGCGCGCGCAAGCGGAGGCGTCGGAGCCCCGCGAAGAGGACCCCGGCGAACAGGTGTGCGAGCCAGCGTGGCGGGTCGTTCTTTTCGAAAAGATGCTACGCTCGGTTGCGTAAGCGGTTTCGGGTACGGGCTGATAAATCGCTTGGACAAGCTCCAACGGACCGAAAAACCGAACAATACCGCTCCTCGCGGCTTCGATCGTCCCGAAGCGAATTGCGGTCGTGCCAAATTGATAAGAGCCCTCTGTCCCGCTGCTCGATATTTCTGCATTATCGGGTGTCATCGCACCGACTCGGTCGCGCCGGCTCGGTGTCGCAACCGAGACGCGGCGCGTATCGGCTTGGTGGTCACGACACGTGTGTCCTCGACTCGAGTAATTAACCCTTTGCACCCGAACCTATTCTCACTCGAAAACGAAACATTTCTTCCGACCTAGAACATTTCCCTTGCATATATATATATTTTTCATCTTTTCATGTGTGTATATGTATATACGAGAATGGTGCAATTTACTTGTACAATGCTGAAACGTTTAGTAACTTATTAACCCTTTGCACTCGGCGCTATTTTCATTATAAAACTACATTTTTCTTCCGTCTTACAATCTTTTCATTTCATTCCTTACATTTAGTAATCTATTAAATACAAATATTTTGTAATATTTCTTGCGATTTCTTTGAAATAATGCCACAATAATTTCTAGTGGTGCTTCAGAGTCGCCACTCGAGTGCACAGGGTTAAATACAAACAGATCTAATAATGTAAAAAGTATACTGCATAATGATACAGCAATTTTTAGCGGCGCCTTACAGTCACCATTCGAGTGCCAAGGGTTAACCTTGGAAATGATTCCAGACTTTTTATTTTACGATCGGTGAAACTATAAGAGAGCATTACTGAAACTATAGGAAGCATGTATTATAACGGGAACCGGACAGAATAAATTCAATCTCGACATTTTTATGAGGCAACGTTTACTTTCAAGGCTGAAGGTAGGTTCAGCGTCGATGCTCGGCGATTAATTACACGATCGCTTGTCAACGCGAGGCGTTTAATCGACCGGTAATGCGACGGCAGCCATTTAGCGTGAATTATTCAATGTCCAGTTTTTTCTTTCGCCGGATAGTGTTCATGGCATTGGGAGCGATTGGCCTCGCGTCAAGTTTGAAACGGGAGCCGGGGCGCGGGTTATGCCAATCCGCGCACGGAGAGCATTGTTGCTGCCCGCACCTGCTCTCGCCCCGTTATTTATTACGGCAGGGTCGCCGTAACGTTTGGCACTGGGAAGTCCCTCGGGCGAGATTTATCCTCTGCTCGATTGTCGATCTTCGTTCCGTTGTTTTCGCAAACGGCCGTTTTGTCGATCGACTTTCGGACTCTCGAGAGCCTCTCTCTCTCTCTCTTTCTCTCTCTCTAGCTAAAGGTCGCGACTTTGAATTTAAAATACACCCGGTGTTGATGTCTGTTACGGAATGAAAAATCGGCGTTCTCGGGACGCGCACGGATTATAAATACACGCGTACCCGTGTAATCGGATAGTCGAATTAACTTGTTTTTCGAGCACGGATTGTTTTGTCGCAGAAAGTTGCCAAGTCGGTGCCTAGATGTTCGTTTCGTGTACTACAAATTACAAAATACCGAATCATTAATTCTCGCTGTGCGTTCGATCGGTGATGAGCGAACCGTCCGGGAAAAAGAGAAAGAAAGAGCAAGAGAAACACGAGAATTTGTTTAAAGATCCGCAATCCGCAGATGACTATCCCTGAACGCTTTCAATCTGTGACTACTATAATTTTCAGATCGACGAGTCCGCGACCGCACGATAGAGAAACTATGGCGCAAGAATTCCAGGGCGATGGAGGTATTCGTCTCGTCCCTCAAGGTGGGTGGCACTTAATTGAATCGTCGCTTGCTTCCTCTTCGCCCGTAGCCATAATTTCCGTCGCGAACCACCGTCAATCACTGCTCGAATCACGCTAGGAATTCGCAAAAGTTTGCGCGGACTGAAATTATGTACTCCTCGGCGATCCGTTGAGTTGTTCCAGTCGTTGATCTGTATATCTTTGAATTAACTCTTTGCGACACAGGGAAGTGTCTCGCCATGCTTTAAAACACATGAAAAGGGTGGGACACCTTTAATCCCATCGTGCCCCAAAGAGTTAAGGGGGCCGGCAGGCATTTGGCCTTGACTGTCACGCTATGTTACGCTGTGCCTTTTTTCTAGACATATTACCTCTCAAATAAGTAAGTAATCAATTAAAAAAGCACACCATCGTGTTTGTGCATGCTTTGCTACGTCCGTATAGAGCCTTCTTTTCGATACGAACACCGAATCTCTCGAAATTAAGAGAATCTCAGCGGCAGCCATCTTGTGACGCCGTACTTGCTTCAGAATTCGAATCTTCTGCCGAATATTATAAATTACTCCAGGATGAGGTAGAAATTCGCAATTTGGGCTCCGTACAGACGTAGATTGGACTTTTAGGAAATATAAGTGACCACTTTTAAACTCCTCATTGCAATATTGAAGCGGCAGCCATCTTGAGACGCCGTACTTGCTTCAGAATTCGAATCTCCTGCAGAATATTATAAATTACTCCAGGATGAGGTAGAAATTCGCAATTTGGGCTCCGTACAGACGTAGATTGGACTTTTAGGAAACATAAGTGACCACTTTTAAACTCCTCATTGCAAAATTGAATATGGATTTTTTTGTGTATGGATTTCAGACCATGCCGGCCCCCTTAAGCCCTGGCTGAATATAGTTTTCACGGTTCGGTGTGACCGTGGTGTATAGTTTTCTCGACGGTCGACGTTTAATCGACACTTCGCGGATCCAATTAACCGCAGCAGACAACCGCACGCTACGACGTGCACGGAATAGCGTGGTTAAGTCGCATAAGCGTGCGGGGACCTCGTTGTCTATCCGGTCGACGGGGGCGCGCGCTTCCTGCACCATGCGAAACTGGAAATCGCGCCGGTTCGCGTTCCATTTTCTGATAAGTGTTGCACGCACGGCCTAATTATGGTCTGTGGCATTTAAGCGCGTCAACTATCTCTCGATCGTTCTCGCAAACGCCAGCCAATTCGGCCGCTCCGGCTCGGTCTGGCTCGCGTTTCCGCTTTTCATCCCCCGACTCCTGCAAATAACCGCGAGGAAACAGCGGAGAGAGAAAGAGAGAGAGAGGGAGAGAGAGAGGGAGAGTGGAGCTTTTCGAAATTACCCAGGCGTGTGTGTCTGTTTGCCGCAGAACTGCAAGGATCACGTGATCAGCTACAGCATCGCCAGCATACTGCACGAGTGCATCGCGTCCCGCATCCCCAAAGGGAAGACCAAAGTGCCGAAGAGCAAAGCCACAAGTAACGCGCCGATTTCGCTCGCTCGCTCAACCCTTGTCTCAACGACCTTCGACGTCCTTCCGGCCTTTATTGTTTGTCCTTCCGGCGCATATTTTTACGCCTCGAACGTTTCAAAAGAGAAATCAAAACCGGAGTTATTGAGATAAGGGTTAACGCGCGCGTTCCGCTTCGTATCCACGAAAACGCCGAAACGGGGATAAAAGTCGTTCGAGACCGATCGCAATCGCCGGAATTGAACGCGATGCACCGCATGCGATGCACGGGAAAGAACGCTGTGCATCGCAGGACAGTGTGAACGGTTGCAAGCGAATTTCGCGTAGCTCGCGAGCGCGTTCGGCTGCAACCGTTGCATGATCGAGCACCCCTAATTTCCCACCCTTCACAGAGTCCAGCAGTCGAATGGCGGTGATGCAACTGGTCAACTTGGGCATCACGCAAGTCCTAGTTAAGCTTCTGATCAGTCTGCAACACACGGACAGCGTTTCGAGCGAGGTCCTCACGCAGGAAGTGGTCTGGTTACTGGGCCAGGTGAGTCTCGTTCTATTTGTTTCAACAGTATTGTCCTCGTAGTTGCAATATTCTAAATAATGCGATACAGTCTCCCGGATTGATCGGATTTCTCGATTGTTGTCGCAGGTGGCGCAGGGGGACCCGAAGTTCGCGTCGAAGATGAAGCTGTTCAACACGGTGAAGGTGTACCACACGGCGCTGAGGCAGCACTACAACAACAGCAAGATCCTGATGCCGTTGATGTGGATCCTGAAGAGCCTCGCCAGAAATTGTGCGTTATATCTCTTTATCGCTCGTGTAGAAATAATGTTCCGCGGACATTGTATCGATCCGACTGAATCTTGTTCTTCTCGGCAGCGTACACTCTTCAAGTGCTGGTGAAGGACGGGATCGCCAGCACGTTCGAGAAGACGTTCGTCTCGGTCGGTTACAGGCCCCACCTGAAACTGAGGTTGCTGTTAGAGTGCTTCAAACACTTCACAACGAACAGTACGTGCGTGAAATTATTCTCGGCGAAACGAATTTCTGTGTTTGTTCGATGACTAACGAACGCGGATCGATTCCGTTCCCGATACATTAGAGCTGCTCTGCACGAAATTCGTCAAGCTGGGGATGATGTATCTGCTGATGCGAATCTTCGACAAATGGGAGCGTCACGACGGCTACATGAGGCTGAAGATCTGCAACTGCGCGGTCACCACGATCCAACATCTCTGCGCCACGAGTGAGTTTGTCGGCGACGACCTCTCGACCTCGCGACCGTCGCAATATCCGGCCGGATGTCGGCGGCTGTTCGCGCTAGAAGATGACACGAGTTCGTTCAACCTCGGGTTATGTTTCTCGTTGCATCACGAGAGCGCAACGTAGAAACGCATTCCATTGTTCGATAGTAAAAGCGTCAGAGATGATCAGCTTTTATCGCCGCTCTTGCAACTTCTATCGCAGCTACGACATTAATTAACGTATCCTAAGACGACGCGCGAGGTACGTCGCTCGAGCGTAACGCGTCGACTTTTATTATTTAGGATATTTATTATTTAGGATACAGTTTGTTGAAAGCTATTTCACACGCGTATACTTAGGTGGTAGAAACTGTCTCTAGAGTTGAGGAAGAGACGCATTTCTTTTTTACGTATCTCTGAAACTATAAGACAAACAAATTTGCTTGGATCAATTGGAAAAATTGTAAAAGAAAATTCTAATTTTTATAATGGCGTTACAGCACACTTATTATATGCAATCTAGAAAATATTTTCTCAGTCGCAGAGCTATCTCAGAAAAGGTTTTCGTCCCCCAGCTCGCTGCTTTTGCACCCTTTAGGGTACGCATTACTTCAGACGAAAAGAAAGCGTGTCGAGAATTGTTGAACAAACCGTATCCTACATAAATATCATTAAAATCGTCGCGTTCCACACTAGCGGCTTGTTAGACGACTCCAGACAGGGGCGCGTCGATCAACCCGAGCGCCCCGACGTTTCCTCTCGCTGGTGAATTTGCATCCGACATTTGTTGCTCGTCGACGCGCGTTCGCAATTCCATTGTACGGTCCGCCGTGCCGGTATCGCGAGTCGTGAGAATCGCCAATTACGCGGAGACGTTCCGCGGTATACGATCCTAAACGGCGCGCACGCTGAATTTATGTCTCTGAGGGGGGTTTGTTGGGCGCACGGTCATTACACACACATACGCCGCCCTCTTTTTGCTCGTTGCAGAAGAAGGCAGGAAGGCTATCAAGTGGAACAATGGCCTGCAAGTGTTGTACCGGTTCTGCTGCAACTGTCCGGAGGATAAAGCGTACGACTGCCTTCTGTCGCGCATATGCGGGATAATCAATCAGTGTCTGGAGAAGGAGCTGCCCGTGACCGAAATGTTTCCGGCGAGGTGAACGAATCCGTCCAGGGACAAATAAATCTCTACCCCGTTGCTGGTCCGAAATGTCCACTTTGCACAACGATCTACTACTTGGAAAGAAAGACCACCAGCGATTCTCTTTCGCAACTTAGACTTTCCGTTTGGTCCGGTTCGTCTCGAAATTATTTTATACGACACGAAACGGGGACGTGGCTTTACGATAATAATCGAAACGGTTGGTCGGCCGTTGGTTCGTTCATGTTTGAATTTAGAGATGATCCTGATGCCGACAGAGACCCGGCTCGCTGACACTGAGAACGAACAGCCGTTCTACTTGTTCGCGTTGCCAGGTCTTTAATCATACGTTGAAGCGTGTCGAAAGCGTCCTCCTCCCGCGAAAACTGGACCAGTTGTGCAACGTGGACCGCGCGCGTCTGTAGAATCTCGATCGCGAGTCTCGATCGGCGACAGACCGTTGGAACGTCGCGATGCACGTCGGATTTTTTACAGGTTCTCGTTGCCGGAGGCGAACGTCCGGCCGAACAGCGCTGAAAGCGGCAGCGACATCGACAGTCAGGTGCGTATTTTTGTCGGCCGGGGTGATGTAACGTGTGAAACGTTACACTCGGACCGTGCCTCGGCGAGAACGCCTCCATTTTTGTTTGAACGCCCTGCGTTCATCCCGGGTCCGATGGAACCGCTCCGTTTGAAACCCTCGAATCGATTCCAGGCGAACAGCGTCGCGTCCCTGGGAAGGCTCTACAGCGACCTTGACTCCGGCGACGACGAGGAGAGCCAGAATTCAAGGTCGACCGACACCGTGATGACCGCCGGCGACGAGGTGGAGGAGAGCAAGTTCTTCGCGGGCGTGTTCACCTCGCAGAGGACCGACGATGAGCTGAACGAGTACGTTATTAACATTCTCCCGAGCTTTTCGAAAGGAACGCTCCTAGATCCTTCGGTTGCGCTTAGATCACGCGTGTCCCGTGTAAATCTTCCTCGCGGTCGCAGGTACACGGCGTTCTTCAAGGAGCTGGGCAACCTGTCGCAGCTGTGCAGGTCCTCCTCGGAGAAGCTGGACATCGGCGAACCTACGGAGGGCAGCAACAACAAGTTCAGTTCGAGGTCGAAGGGCAGCAAGACCACGATAAAGGACGCGATGAGAGAAGGGGCGAGCACGGTCTCGTTGGAGAACGGGGCGAAGGGGATCAGGATGTTCGAGAATGTGCCGAACAGCTTGTCGGACCAGCAAGCTTACCGGGAGCTGGCCGGCAGGGTGAAGAGCATAATCGACTTCACGGAGGTCGCTTACCCCGATTTGGTGGGTGGCGATGCCCTCGGGAAAGAAGAGCCGCTGAATCAGAAGGACAGGTGGATCTGTCGCGCGAAGCTTCTGACTTGCGTGGAGCGCGGTCTCCATGGCGGGACACTGATGCAGGAGGTGGTGTACGATCTGGACGCCATCGCCACCAGAACGCCCAACGAGGACTGCAAGGTCGCGCAGAAGAAGCAGCTGACCACCTACGACGAGGTGATGGTGGGGCTGCCGGTCGGCCACACCAAGTCCTTGTACTTCTTCTCCGCCTTCGAGAGCGGCAACCTGAGGAAAGCTATTCAGGTACAATTCTCCGGGTGTTTCAAAGATCCAGCAACCTCTGCCCTGCGCTCTATTCTCGTTGGTCTCCTGGATCCTGCCACCAGACGACTGATCGCTACCTGAACGTGGCTCGCGACGCGCAATCAATGCTGGAGGCGTGCGAGGTCCCGACAATATCGAGCAGGGACGGATTCTTGAAGAATTCGGGACTCCCGACAATTCTCAGGATTATTCCGGAGAACGGTAGAATACTCGGGTTCTCGAAGAATTCGGGACTCCCGAAAATTCTTAAGATTATTCCGGAGAGCAGTAGAGTATTCGGGTTCTCGAAGAATTCGGGACTCCCGACAATTCTCGCGATTGTTCCGGAGAACGGTAGAATACTCGGGTTCTCGCGCACCTCTGGCAATACGTAAAGAAAGCGTGAAAAAATGTTGAGAATCGATTGAACCGGGTTGTCGATCGTCGGTGTCGAGAGGTCGCAGGAGATGGGAAAGACGATGGCGAACCAGCGGCGTTTCTTTCGAATCGGGTCTCTTGTAGATAGGCCTGAGAGAGTTCGACCTGATCCTGACGCCGGACGTGAACAGCGGGTCCAGGCACCAGTGGTTCTACTTCAAGGTGGCGAACATGGACGCGAACGTGCCGTACACGTTCAACATCATCAACTGCGAGAAGGCAAACTCGCAGTTCAACTTCGGCATGAAGCCGATACTGTTCAGCGTGACCGAGGCTGAGCTGGGTAGGCCAGGCTGGGTGCGAACCGGCGCCGACATCTGTTACTACCGAAACTATTACCATCGGCCGGCGAAGGGAATGAGGAATTACTTCACCATCTCGTTCTCGGTGACGTTCCAGCACGAGAAAGATATCTGCTATTTGGCCTACCATTTCCCGTACACGTACACGCAGCTGATGGTCAACATATGGAAGTGGACGAGAAACGTCCCTCCGAACACCTACTTCCGCGCTGATACTCTCTGCGAGACCCTCAACGGGAACGAGAGCCCTCTGTTGACCATCACCTCGATGGACTCGAAGAGCAACCCCGTCCAGGTCGGTACCAACCCTCGAACCTTTACGAGCATCTTGAGAAAATGGTCCGCGAGGCGCTTCTCCTCTTTGCTGCCACGTCGGACCGCCTCCTCGAGTATATTAGAATCTAACGATCGCAGTGATCACAGTATTGGATCGGTGCAACATGAAATGTCCCGTTTCTAACGTTGAACTAACATTTTCCTGCACAAAATATATATTCTAGCAACGAATCGCAAGTTTCCTGTCTCCATCTCCGAGAAGAGTCTCTCTCGTGAAAGGAAACTTGAAACAGTGAACTGACGGTCTGCCATTTTGGTTTTCAGAACCGGAAGGTGGTGTTCCTCACGTCGAGGGTCCATCCGGGCGAGAGCAACGCCTCCTGGGTGATGCACGGTACTCTGGAGGCGTTGTTGGGCAACAACGCGTACGCGTCGAGCCTGCGTGACGACTACGTCTTCAAGATCGTGCCTATGCTGAACATCGAGGGCGTGGTGAACGGTTGGTGAGTACACGTTCGCATTCTAATCGAAGAGAGGGGGGTATGAATGAACGGTGAACGCCGGCGCGCGTAAGAATGTACTCGTACCTTTATTATAATATTCAAATTACACAAGTTACACATTCCGCGGCGTGTTTGCGCAATGATACCCGATGATCCACGGCGAAGACACGATCGCTTAATCGTAGCGGTTTGAAGAATCATTCGCGAAACTACGCGTGCGTGTCGGTTTTTGCCGTACGTCCGGATGACCGAAACGTTTCCGAGAGGGCCGTGCGGCCATTCTCGAGCCGCAGGAGGGGATCCATGGATCCCGTTCGGACAACCGACGAGGTGGTAGATCGACGAACGATCTCCTCTCCGTCCGGTGTCGCCGAACGAGGATCGCGGGGCCGGATCGCGATCCACCGCCGAAACGTTCCGTCGTGCGGACGTACGAATGAACGTTTACCTAAGATGATGATTACTTGGATACGTGTGCGTGTTCGTGCGTGTGCGTGTCGGTGTGTATGTAGGTGTGAGGATGATCGGTGGCGCCGGCGGTGTTCTCCCAACCCTACACCAAGAAAAGAGGAAAATGAGTTTTCGGCTAGCCGTGCTGATGACAAACATTTCACGCCCGTTTAGGCGTGTTTCTCTCTTTCCGTTCTTGACGCCTGAGATCCGAAACGCGGACGGAGATCCTCGCGCGCGCGTTTAATTGTCCTACGTGCTAATCAGCGAGACAGCTAATAACGGATACCACAACTCCCCGACGATAGAGGACGGCCGAATGGTTGAGAAAAGGATCGATACCGCGCGATTCGATTCGTTTCGTTTCGATGAGATGAGATGAGATTTTACATGAGACTCGCGTGTCCGCCAGCGCCACGTTTACGTGCGAGATTAAGGACCGATCGATCGATCGGATCGCGTGAATGCCCCTGCGAGAAGAAACGATGTCTCTGTCGTCGAGAGTCCACGGCTCGAGGGTGTGCCGGTAATTGTACAACGCTTGAGCAATATTGTTCGCGAACATGATACAATGTACACGCGTTGTTCGACGCGTCTGTGTGCGCGCGCCATCTTTTCTCGAACGATTCCGAACACACATCTCTTTTGTTCTCCTACCCGGCGAGCCGGAGTCCCGACGATGGGGGATCCCTCGATCGGAACGAATGATGAGCGACGACGGGCGCGGGAACGGTCCCGTCGGCGACCGGGACCGTTCGCCGGTCGACGCGATATACACATGATAAAAACGTACATAATACATCTAGCTTCTCGGCTCTCCCTCTACCGTTCTCCGCGTCACTTATCCGCGAAGAAAACCCGCGTCCCGATCGAACGTCGCGGCGACGACGACGACGACGCGTCTCGTGTTACATCCAAATACTCGAGAGAGCAGTACCGAACGTACAATTTCGCGAATCTGTTCGTTCCCGAAGAATATCAGATAAATTTCGCATCGTGCAGATCCGTCGTCTACCGTGCAGTGAGTTCTCGATATATGTCGTCGACACGGCCGTTTGCCAGCGTCGTGTATCGTCCAGAAGACGTACTCGATCTTCGCGACCGCGCCCCAAAGGGTTATACCCGGCGGTGGTTTATCGTGCAGGCGTCGGCGACATATACGGAGAGATCGTTAGCGTTCGGCGCGATATGCGATCGGGAGCGCGGAGCGTGACGCGCGACAGAACGGTGCCTAAAGTGTTTAAAGCGTTACTTGGACGGAGGATCTAATACTTTGCCGTTGGTGCGCACTTTAATGTTGTACCTGTAGGCCGGTTCCGCCTCCGGCAGGATCGTGCTGCTGTCGTCGTCCTGGTCCTTGATCATGGACAGCTCGGCCGCCGGTTCCGGATGGTCGTTGACGTAGTAGTCGTGCTGCACGCTGTCGTACGGGCCGACGGTGCGGGCGTCCTCGAGACCGTTGTTCGGCGACTCGGTCTCCGGCTGGGTCTCGAGATAGTCCGGGGACTCGCGATGCTCGAGCTTCATGTCGGAGGACGAGCGCAGGGACGAACGGTGAACCTCGCGGGTCTGCAGCCCCTCGAACACGTTCTCCTTCCGGGGTTGCGGGGCCGCGGGGCTGTCGGTGAACAGGCTCGCGATGTCCGGCAGATGATCCGGCCTGGTGTTGTCCAGGTGATCGTCGGTCGGCGCCTGGCGGATGTCCTCGGTGACGACCGGCGAGGACGACATCGTGGTCTGAGCTTGGTTCGATGGTTGTTGTTGCCTGTCGGACGCGGAAACGGCGGAGGTGATCAGCCTGCTGACGACCGGGTCTTCGGGCGGTTTCTCGTCGACGACGGAGCTACCGTTGTTCTCTTCCGGTGTTCGATTCTCGTCAATGTTCCCCTCTTCGTCATCCTTCTTCTCCTCTTCCTCTTGCTCCTTCGCATTCTCCACCTCTTCCTCCTCCTCCTCATCCTCGCGCGCCCGGTCGCTCGTCACCGAGCTACTCTCCACGTGGTCGTCGACCTGGTCGTCGCTGGCTGGCGCCGAGGTGGTTGTTACGTAAGGTCTGCGATTTCTGGAAATTGGTGGCAGGACTGAAGGCGCCTGGCGGCTCGAGGGTCGCCGACGAAGCCGTAGATCTTCGAACGAAACAGGAAGGAAAGACTTCTTCCCCTCGTTCGTGGTGTGCGGGGGCTCGTTGCTGGTTTTTGTTCGGTTTTTACGGGAGGACGGTTTTTTTGTTTTTTTTTTTGCGAAATTCTGTCAGTGGGCGTGTGTCTGGCCGGCGCAGGCATGGGAAGAAGAACCGTGATGATTTTTCTTTCGATAGAGGAGATCATTCCGGGCCCCGGAGTCAGCCTCGTTGGGGTACGTTTACGTCGGGGCTGCGATAGAAGCTAGTGGGACAAAAGGTTCGGGTTCAGCGGCGATTCAAAACCGATCCTCGTCTAACAAGCTCTTTCCTCCTGACCCCTGCGCTTTTCAATCTCTAAAACGCCTCGGACGTACTCCGACCGTGTACGAACGTGTGCCACAAGCGCGAAGAAGCGATGTCAACGTTGGGCGAAAGAAAGAAGAAAGTCTTTTCTCGTTTCGTTTCGTTTCGTGTTTCTTTCTTCGTCCTTTCGCGATCTACGAATGCGCTAATTGCGTCGACGCCTTACCGTTCTCCGCACGGCTTCGGGCCCCCAAGTTTTTGCAGACAGCTCGAACGTAAACGTACCTTTCGAGTACGAAGCAGACCATCGACTAATCGTATCTCCGTGTCTACGCGCAGGCTCGAGAGCGAAAGAGACTCGCTCTGGATCCATGCCCGCGCCAGCTGGTGATCGTGTTAGGCGGTGTTAATTGCGTGTTGGTTAATTAGTAGCGTCACGCTGGAAACAGTCTGGAACGAGCCTGCTGGCTGATAGATAGCGGGTCCACGACACTTTTTCCACGCGTGCGTGTCCTGACGGTTTTTCTTTTCATTTTTGCGAGAAGCGAGAGAAGCGTATTAATTCCAAGCTGCGCGACGCCCCGAAATAGAGGCGTCGCGTTCCCCAACTATAGCCCAACGTCTATTTTACTTTCTGACTATCCCAGAGAGAAGCGCCAAGTATAATATATCAACGTTTCGTGGACTCGTGCGAGTCGCACGGTGAAAAAGAAATCTCGCGGAGCACGCCTCTTCGCTCGAACGGGAAGAGACCCGCCCGCAGGTGTCCTCGAGGTGCAGGTTTCCTCTCGTTGAATATCGAGTTCTTTCTCGTCCGTGCGCCATCGGCGTCCATCGCTCGGAGGGACACTCCCCGTCCAAGGTCGTCCGAGAGGTGCCCCTCCGAGAAACCCCTCTTTACCCCTTCTCCTCTCACCGTCTCGGCAGGTTCGTGTATTTCTGTGACAGGTATTATCTCACCTCTTACCCCTGAGTCGCAGAGACTGGAATGCTGCCGTAGTTGTAGTAGTAGCATCTTGTCTGCTCGCAGATGAAGTCCTTCACCCGGGTGCAGTCCTGCGCCTCCCAGAGCAACTTCGGTGCAACCATCGCGACGCAACCCTCCGCGCTTCCGCTGCTGCCGCTGTAAAACCACGCGATTTCCGGTTCTAAATGCTCGGCGAACGTTCTCTCTCCCGATCCGGAGAAGCTCCTCTTAATTTCGAGAGAAATTAACACGTTGACTGCCTTGTCCATACGTGGGTGACGGAATTCTTTCTCTAGGCTTTGGAATTAATTTTTCACGTTAATATATTCATTGCACCATTTGACTAGGATCTGTAAAATGCAAGGAAGTTGGAGGACCACTCAATACCGTACATTTAATTTCTTTCGATTCTTATTTCATCGAATAACTTACTTTGATTTTATGGAATTTTTGCGGTTTATAGTTTGGCAGTCAAAGTGTGAAGATGTTGCGAAAGATTGAAGGCCGGGACCTTTGCGCGAAATAAAAATTTCCTGCGCCGATCGCAAGAAATAGGAGCCGAGTATAATTGAACTATTTTACAAATTTGAAACTGATATAACTTCGTATGCACGAAGGGAGGAATGAACGCCTCGGTTAGGGGAGTCGAGACGGCACGCACAGATACACGTATCACGAAATTTCTCGATCGGAACGAACGCGCGTCGGGATTCGTTCACCGAGTCGGCGCACGTGTTTCCGGGCGAGTACACGCGGGGAACACCGATATAATTGTCGTGTTCGTGACGGTGGGACGTCGTGTCGGTCTATTGTCTTTCCGGCCGAGACGGCCATCTTTGTCCGCGCGGACTTGTGACACCGACTTCCGGTTTTACGCGGCGGCTTTCGACCCCCGCAAGTTCAGGGACATCTCGCCTCTCCCATAATCTCGCGAGGAGTGCTTTGACCTCATCGAGATCGAGAAATCCAATAATATTTAATCAACTCAATTTTGCTATGGACGAGAGGTTGCAATAGCGCGAGGAACCTAGTTTTTCGGTGAGAGAATTCGAAGGAGGAGGTTCGATTAGGTTACCTTTCGCGGGCAACTCGTTGAGGCTCGGTGCCAGGTGGAACGTCGGCGTGTCTGTTGCCAGGTTGCCTCTGCATGTAGTCGAAGGTGGCGTTGAACGGCAGGCCGGTGCTCATCCAGAGGAACATGTCCGTGCCCAGCTTGTTGCCCGATGTCCAGAAGTCGTAGTTCACGTAGCCGGCGTTCTTCAGGTACTGCGCCATCGTGTCGGCCTTCTCCTTCGTCTCGAAGGAGGCCAGCTGCAGGCCCAGCGAGCGACAGTACTGGTACGCCAGGAAGTAGTTGAGCTCCGGACTGTACGGGTTCATCCTCGAGACGAAGTACTGCACGCCGTCCAGCTGGATCGTCGTGATCCTTTGAGCTGCAAATTGGTCTTAAGTGATTCGTGGCCCGATTCCCTCGGGTAAACCGACACTCTCTGCCTCTTGGCAGGCCCGCCGACCCGCCGAGTCCCGAGCAATCAAACATATGTTACATATGCTGCGCGTTGCCGGTTAGGAACATCTAGTTTCGAGAATGCTGAGTAAAAGAAAAGACCGAGTCTTTTCGAACTCTTGGTATGAAAGTAATCGATTGATAATTAATTCTTGATCAATGAAAATTGATCTTGAAAGGATTTAGGAGCATCCTTTCTGTCTCGAAGGTTTATTATTAGGTTCACCGGAAAGTTCTGTCCGTTTTTTGAATTGAAAGAAAATAACACAATTTTTATACATTTAATGATATTGATTGTACTTTCCATCGTTACTTATGACTTCTTGCCAGCGTGATGGCAACTTGTAAATGCCATTTTTAAAAAATGATTTATTTTCAGACTAGTGCTTGGTTGACATCGGTTTCAGTTTTGAATTTCTTTTCCTGTAAAAAGTTTTGCAAAGAGAAGAACAAGTGATGATCGAAGGGTGCTAGGTCTGGGGGTTATATTGTAAATGTGACAGAATTTCCCAGCCTAGCTCTGCGATTTGCGGAATTCCCAACAAAATACAGTGGCGTAAATGAACTTTATCGGTAGCCATGTTTTCACGATCGCGTCTCACTTAATAACGACACGAGACATCTTTGTTTCAGTTTATTTAGTACATGCGTGTAGATGCAGTGATGAAGAGAGATAGTCATGTATGTCTCGAATCAACATGTGTGCGTATGAACAGAACTTTCCGGTAGACCTAACAGTTTCGGAATTAGGCATGCGTATGTTCGTGCGTCGCGTCGGTGATGTCATCGTCGCGAGGATATCTATACAGGTGTCCCATCGATTCACCGTAGCATAAAGGCAAGCGATCTATCGATGGCGTCGGGCCCCCCTCGGTGACGGTTGAACAAAGAAGGAAATTCCTTTCTTGCCCCCCACCCCCCGCGGAGTATTATCTCATCGAGGCACGTCTCTCTACCGTTGACTTCCGACCGGGCCGCAAATGGCAGTCGCAGACGCGGGAAAAATCATCCGGTGAATCCTAATCTACCCGGTGTCCCGTTTCACCGTCGCCGCGTCGAACCGTTACGCGCCTCGTCGACTATTAAATAATCTCGTCGGCGGATCGAACCATAATTCTGCGAGCGTTTCTCCACGTACAATTTTGGCGAAACGTCGCCGTTGCGAACGCCGCTAAAAATCGATTTCCAGAACAATTCTTAAACCTCCAAACGATCCACAGGAGACGTAGAAGAAGAGAACCATTGCAATTTGAACTTTCGCAGTGAACGTTGCAGCGAATTCGAATTTTTATAGCGAACGTTGTTTACGAGGCCGTAGCAGCGGTGCACGTCGAGCACGGGACGCGTGCGCAGCGCCGAATCATTCCCTCTAACGCGATTTTAATTTACCTTCGCCTGTGTACACATCACTGACGCGGCCCGTTTCAGCCGGAATGGCCAATCGGCCGTTCTCGCGCTCTCCGAGGGTTCGTTGAACTTGTACGGTTATTTGGTTAACAGTACCCGCGTGGATTACGACCCGTTTTGACCCCCGCGAGTAGCCTTGAGACCGGCGGTCTTCTTAATTGCCGCCCGTCGCTGAAAACCGCCGGCCTCGCCACGGAATTTCTGCCGGTCCAGCAGACTCGTTTTTGCGAGAGTAACGCGAGCAGAAACGACTCGAACGTTCAGGCTGCAGCGCCATTTTACTGTATGATCGTGTTAACGAACATGCACGTTAAGAATTCGCAGACCACTCTGCAAAGAATGCAGTTGCAACACGAGCTTCCGAATCATGAGTTGGAATTTTCAAGCTTTTGTAGGAAGATTTTCCACGGTTCTCCAATTACGATGGCGCGATGCTCTGCACGGGAAATTGTGAAAGTATCAGAGCGTTGGATCGAGAAATTCGAAAGACGCGCTGCGTCGAACAAGGACAGGAAGTTTCGCGTTGATTCACGAGCGTTCGCGAGTCGACGGATTAAAATCGCAAGAGAGCTGCGGAGAGAGCGTCGTTCGTAGGGTGCCGCCGGCGTAAAAATGTTCCGGATCGCGAAGCCGGCGGCGCAGGTGGCGGTAAACGACCCGAAGGCCTTGAGATGTCTGCCGGCCAGTGTTCCCGCGAAAGAAGACAGCCGGCAGACGCGGCGGATCGTTGTTGCGCGTTCAGGAATTATGCCACTTGGGCCGCAATTAACCGGACACCGTGCGACCACGCAACACGGCCGGAATGCAAATCGCCCTGAACACAACGGTCCGCTGCGAGGACCGGAATTTCGCGAAATAATCGTTGGATCCAGGGACCTTTGAAAGAGGAAGCTATCGCTCTTGGCAGACGTCCAAAGCCCCTCGAGACAGTCGAGTAGAGCAGGCAAAACTCCGGTGGTCCGAGTGCAGTTGCACGGGGAAAAAGGAATCGCCTAACCGCCGGGACGCATCGGTAGGACAATGCTCGAGCAAAGGTTCTTGGAACGAGTCAAAGATTGCGACTGTGATACAGCTTCATTACTGCAAAACGCTTCCGAATCGTAACACAGCACTCGGAGAGAGGCATTAGGAGAGATATTTAGTTAGGTAGAGGCATTCGGTTTATTAAGCTTAATAGCGAGAGGCATTCAGTTTGTACCTCGAGCGTTTCGAAACCGTTTCTAATATTTCC
The DNA here is from genome assembly GCA_028454255.1 of Halictus ligatus. Lineage (NCBI taxonomy): Eukaryota > Metazoa > Arthropoda > Insecta > Hymenoptera > Halictidae > Halictus > Halictus ligatus. Next base: position 1,315,833 of record CM052145.1, on the reverse strand, counting down.
GAGGATGAATTGCGAATTCGGAAAGAATTACGACGCGTTCCCACGGAGCGTAGGATCGGCTCTCGAAGGTCATAGCGATCGCGAAACGCGGTTGGCGGCGCGTCGTCGAACGGGTTAAAATCGTATCGTGCCCGGCGGGTAATGCTCGGAATGTTTGGTACGCACCTGAGGCGAAGGCCGCGACGGCCAGCAGCAGCAGCAGCAGAGGAGCGATCTTCATGTTGCCGTGTGTCGATTAATCGATCAAGCAGCCGTTTCCGTTTCCGACTCTCGGAATACACCGGATGTTAGTGTTAGGGTCGCGTTCTCGGACTGGCCTCGCGCTGCGCCGTGGGCCCCCTTAAGAGTCTTCTGCCCGGATCCCGGAGGAGGGGGTCGTTGAAGATGATTCACTGGCTAACCTAGAGCAGGACGAGCGAAGAGCGAACCAGCCCACCGAAGGGACGCGCGGGCACACGAGCGGGACAGCGAGAGAGAGAGAGAGAGAGAGAGAGAGAGAGACACACGCACGCACGCACACGCAGCCGGTCGCGGGGATACACGGGACGAACCGAAATGTAATCGACTCTCGGTCTCCTCGTCCTCCTCTTCTGCTTCTGGCCGAAGAGCGGCTCTTCGAAAGAAAGGTGGCAGGATTCGCCGCGGCGAGAAAACCGAAGAGAGAAAGAGATAGAGAATCAGAGAGAGAGAGAGAGGAAAGAGAGAAAAAAAAACGCCAAGCGCGTTGTAACGTCCGAAGAAGACGACGACGACGATGATGATGATGATGATGCGGTGCGTTCGTTGACACGGGTACGCTTGAACTTTGCTCGCCGGCGATCCAATGCGCTTCGGCCGGCCAAAGTTGCCGCGAGAACAAAGGCTCTCCTCACTCCTGGATCGTCGAGGATCCGAGATTTCTCGAAATCGTCGAGAGAGAGGGATAGGATCACGAGAGGAGAGGACTTTGACAAGATGGAAGCCAGAAAAGAGGTTGATCCGAGATCGGCAAGAAGCGCGTTTCCGAAGCGAGCCCGCGGCCGATTTACGAGCAGGCAGCGCTCGCGAGGATCGTTTGTTGGGGAACCCGCGAACACCGATCTATTTGGAGTGCCGGTGCACGCTATTAATAACGTGGTCCTGTCGTTTAGTTTGCTTTTGCGGCGAACAGAGCCCCGAGAGAGGGAGAGAGAGAAAGAGAGAGAGAGAGAGAGCCGGGTAGAATCTCGCCGCGGCTCGGCGGCGTCTCTTCACGGTCTTCATCGTCCTGAATGGAATCGTATCGACGCCGGCCGGGCAAAAACGACGCCCGGCCTCAAGGTAGACTTGATTTCTGAGCGTGCCCGCGGACGCGCTGCGCCGCACCGAGCCGCATACCATCCCTCAAAATCCTCGGGATCGCGAACGACGTCGTTAGGCTGCTGGTTAAGGTCGTCGGCCATCCAACAGCGCGACGCCTCGACGCTGTTCGACCAGCGTCTGTTCTCGCGTTATTTATACGTTGTTAAGTAATCGCGCGCGAGCGACGCCGAAAAGGAAACACGGATCGGCGAACACCGTTTCGAAATTTCAGGAACTGCCCTTACCGACCTTCCCTCGCGCGAAAATTCCATAAAATCAAAGCTTTTCCAAGTTTTTCGATGAAATCAAAATTGAAAGAAATCAAATGTGTGATCTTGAGTAGTCCTCGAACATTCTTGAATGTTACAGATCCTAATCGGTGCGATGAATATATTACAGTAAAAATTCATTTCAAAAGCTGGACAAATAATTCCGTCAGCCACGTATGACACGGCAGTGAACGTGTTAATTAACACCGCGATGATCCGCGGAATCGGCGCATTTTTCCGGGAAATTGTTGATCGCGAACGCGTCGACGTGATCGCGTCGCTCCCTTCCGATCCATCCGGATTTCCTCCAAGCCCGGCGACATTATAAATTCCATCGGCCGGCCGTTAATTACTCGGGCAGGCTGGCGCACGGTCGCCAGGCATGGACATCATCAGGCATCATCAGGCGTCATCACGGCGATCACGGGAGCGATCGGCGCGCGTCGCTCGCTCTGCATACAGGGTGTTGTTTGGGCAAACGGTTGGAAAAATATTTCACCGGTGTCGCCGCCATTTTACGGCGGACCTTCAGCCGGTATTGTTATTAAATTCCCGTCTGTTTGCCGAACGCTGTGCATCGCGGCGCAAAATGCGGGGCGCAGCGATCGAAGAATCTCCATGAAAGTCGGTGCGCAGGTTCGCGCGGTGCCGATGCGCAAAGAGGTTTGAACCGGTTCCCTTGTTAAGCCTTTGGCGCCGTCTATTCTTATTCCTCGGTCTCTTTCCGTTGCTTAGTTTTTTCCCCCCCGATGCCCTCTATCTGCCCTCCCCCATTAACGAAGAAATCCCCCGAGAGAAAAACGTATAATCGTTTCGCAATCGTTTAAACGCATCCGAGCGAGCGAGCGAACGGCCGGGGCAAGCGAACGAGCCGGCGTGCGGAGCGGATTTTTCCCGCGTTTAATGCGCGGCTACGCGCTCGAGAGGCTAGGGGGACGAGGCCAAGGGGAGGTTCGTTCAGGGTCCGCGGGCGTTAATTACCCCAATCTCGGCCGAGTAGACCGCCATTACGATACCGAGAAGGCTCCCGTCCCAGGTATCTTCCCTTCGTAACGAACGATTTTCATTCGCGGGAACGAGCGCGAATCCGCTCGCCGTTGGCACGTTATCAATATGGCCGCCCGCGGGCCACGGTCGCAAAAATCCGGTAATTCTACGTCCTTTGTTGCAAACACATCGGTTTTCGGACGATAGCTTCTGGTAGGTAGCTTTGTTAGCTTCCTTTTACACCGAGACGATATTCGTTCGACCTTCTGCGCTCTTGGTTGCCGGCACAACTCGAGACCACTATGCCGTGGAACGCGTCCGATACAGGACTCTAAACGACAACGAGAACCGAAGGAAGACTCGCAGACGGACGTCAGAAGTTGTCGATGAAGAGCCTCCGATTTTTTCCGAGTTTCCGCTTCGCGCTCGGAGCCGTTTCGACTGGAGAACATTTTCCGAATCGATTCCGTCTATTTTAAGGAAACGGCCCGTCGTTCGCCGACTCCTCTCGGCGAGATTCCACGGCGTGGCTGGTCGTTCGCTGGGGCCGTTGGCGCGGGACCGTATCGGCAGGCCGCAAAAAGGCCCCGCGGCTCAAGGTAGGCTTCATTTCTGACCGCTCGCGTCTTCTCGCTCGAGGGATCACCCGCTCCTGGGATACGTCTTCCCGCGGTCGGCCCTTCTCAGGCCTCCTTCTTTGTCTCTCTCTCTCTTTCTCTCTTTCTCTCTTCTCCTCGGTTACGATGGCAACCGGTACCGAAGAAGAACCGTGTCTCCTCGTCGCCGGTATCCTGTAACGTCGCAGGATCATCGTTGTTTGCGCGCGGCGAGCAGCCAGAACGTCGTCTCGCGTGACATCCGGAAGCCCATCTCTCTCTCTCTCTCCCTCCGTACCGTCTCGCCGTCCCGAGAGTCCTCATTTTCCCGGCGTGGACGCGCGGCGGGTCCGGATTTAGGGGCACGATAACTCGCCGGGACAGGTTCGCGCGCGGCGAGCACGGAATTACGGGAGCCGGCGTGCTTCATCATGGGACACCAACAACAGCACCCCGTCGATCGTAAATAGAGGCGAACGCGACTCCCGTGAGAATCGCACGTGGGCTTCTTCGGGGCCTTCAGCGGCGATCGATCCGATCTGTAACGAGAATCCGACGCGATGCCTCGCGAGCCGCGCTGAAAGATGGATCACCGACGATCACCGGGCCGTCTCATTTTCCACAGCCGAGACCCCGGGAGGTGCGCAACCGCGTTACCCACCCCTGAATGAGACGTCTTCGGGGTAGTCGTCCGTGCGTCGCCTCTCCATCCCTATTTTTCCACTGTACCGTTTCTTTCTTTTTCTTTACTGTGTTCCTTTCCTCCGATATATTAGGTATACCGGAAAGGTCCGTTTTTGAATTGAAAGGAAATAACACAATTTTCATACGTTTAACAATATTTATCGTAGAACATACTTTCCATCGTTCCAGGAGAGTACGTGCGTGCAAATGCAATGATAGAGAGTGATATATGTCTCAAATCAACGTGTGCAGATGGAAACTTGAAGTGACACTACTTTCGGACAGAACTTTCCGGTAGACCTAATATATTGGGGCAATTAATACTACAGTGATCTCTCTCTCTCTCTCTGAATATGTCGTCAAGGCCTGTATGAGATAAACTCTGTTACCGTTCGCGTCACTTTCGCCGTTATTGGAAGCGGAGCAAGAGCAACAAAGCTCGTTCTCTCGGAGAAGGGAAATTGCGCGACTTTTGCCGAAGGCTCGCGAGAGGCTGGAAGGACCATTCCCGGGGCCAGGTGTGCCGGTGCCATTATTTTTCGCGGGGATTCTCGAGCGGACGTCGGGCTTCGTTGCGGGGCTCCACGAATTTACTGCGACCAGGTTCAGGTTCGTTAACAAACACGGTACTCGCTTATCGGTCTGGAGAGCCGCAGGAGCAAAAGAAAGCGTCTGGTCGGGATCCTAGGCGCGCATGAATAGAGAGAGAGAGAGAGAGAGAAAGGGAGTGAGCAAGGCTCGTGGGTCGCTGCGTGGGTCACGTTTTGCTGGTACGTTGGCGCAGGTCAGTTTAGCAGGTCGGATTCCCAGCGACGCATGCATTCCCACGGGAATGCGGTCCGCGAGCTCTGCACTCTCGTCGAGTGCACTTTAGGTCCGGCGATGCCTACGGGGCCCGGTCTGTTCTCTCGTGGCCATATATCGAGGCGAACGAAACGAAAGCAGAAGCTCGATCCTGGATAAACAAGCGATCCTCCACCGGCCAACCCCTCTCTCTCTCTTTCTCTCCCTCTTGGTTGTTCTCTCTTTCTCTCTGGATCGTCCTCTTTCGCCATTTCCCTCGGTCCTGCTCGCACGAACGAGACGCTAGAAACAACTTCTCACAAGCCGGAGAGCCAAGAGAGAGGCTTGGTCCTTTTTTGCGACAAACAAAAGCAAGAAAACCCCTGTGTGCTCGAGCTGCGGGCAACTCTGCTCGACGAAGAGCCAAGAGAAGAAGAAGAAGACGAAGAAGAAGAAGAAGAAGAAGAGTACGAGGATAAGAAGGAGGCGCAACCGTCGGAGAAGGCGAAGCAAGAGAGGAGCGAGAGAGGATGCTACAGGAGGATTCCCGAGGTCTATTTCAGGCCCTGCCAGCAATCGCTATGTAAGGCCCCCGTTCTTTCTATCTTTCTCCCTACTACTCCTCTGTTCTTCTTCTACGCGTTAGCCAACCGTCCCTTTTCAACCTTCTCTCCCTCTCTCTCTCTCTCTCTCTTTCTCTGCGTTTCTCTTTCTTTCTGGTGGTTGGCCGTGCGCGGAGAGAACCGACTCGGTTTTAGCCCGCGAATAGCCTCGACGTTCGAGACGATCGTCGGAGCCATACCGGCCCGGAGGCTTCGACGCGCCGTCGACTCTTCCATTTTGATACTTCTAGGACAGTGATCCCCTCGTCATCCTTGCCTCCTCGTGACTCCTCCCCTGGGCCCCTCGAGCCGGGCCCTTCCAGCCGATATCCATCAATATATCCGCCGGCATAACGCGCCACGGACTCGTCGGGCCCCGCGTTCAACCCTCGTGCATCCTCCTCCTTCCCCCGCCTTTTAAAACGTTCCCGCTTCTATCGACGGGTACCTGTCGGCGATCCCGCCTCGTGACAAGAATTACAGTCGGCCCGGCGTTCTTTCGTTAGGCGACGCGCGATTTACGGCCGCGGCACATGATCGAACGATTCGATTATTATTCATTATACACCGCGGGAAAGGATCGCGGCCCGATTTTCGCCCTGCGACTCCGGAACGCTGCGACCTTGCACCGTTTCCACCGACCGTGGAAAATAATGGGACACACGGCCGCGAGACAGGGGACTGCGAGGAATTGCGATTTTCTCAAGAGAGAGAGAGAAGAGAATCAATTATACGACGATCACGAACAAGTTTTCACGCTGCGCACGTAACGACGGCGGAGCAGTCGTTTCCTCTCGCCGAATTTTTATCGGCTCGTCGATTCTCGCCCGTTAATCTCCGTCGAGGTGAAAGAACGAGATAACGGTGTTCGAAAATATTGTATCCTCAAGGACGATCGACCAGGAAATCGCCGGGGGAAAGGAGCGCGGACGTCACCGGTCGCGCCGAAATCGGATTCGCGTGACCGTGATATAATTGAGGTCCCGAGCCGTCGACTCCTACATTCCTGCATTCCGGTTTTGAAACGAATCTCACGAGCGAGTAACAACTGCCGCGAGATCCTGTCAGCTGGAAAAACAAGCCTGTTTGTTCGAGCTGTGTTCCGCCGGTAGCGCAGAGAAACGATTCGAGGGCCGTTTTCGCCGCGATCCTCTCGAACGTTCGCGCACCACCAGCGGCGACGTTATGCAAATCCGAGCTTTTTGAAGAGGCGAGTAGTCGCGCGGCGGTGTCGCCTTGCGGCGTCGCCAGGGATGTAGATTTCATCGGAGATTCCCGTGGCGAGAGCGTGGCCTGGCCTGGCCTGGCCGGAGGAGGAATAGATTTCGCGGCTATCCGACTCGAGATTTAATTTAGAGAGCCGACCGCAGGTCCCCGGACCACGTTGTGTTCTCCCTGGAACCCTTTCTAGCCGACTGCGAAACGGCGCGAATACCGAGAACACGAGCCTTACACGATACAATACGACCAATCAGAGAGGAGAGAGCCCGACGCTTTCGGAATCGGCCCTCGGAACTGGAACGGAACCGAACGGGGAAAAAGAAGAAGAAGAAGAAGAGGAGGACCGCCTAACGAAGCGAATCTTTGACAGAGTCTGAGAGGCCCCCGAGGACCAGGATCAAGCGAATTGATAGCTCCTGCTACCTGGAATGTTCCATAAAAGCGGGTGGACTCGGGTTATGGTTTATGGTTGACGAGCGCGCTGCGACGATTCGCTAACCGACTCGAGTCATGGCCATATTGCCGGTGTCGACGACCTTGACAATGCATTGTCAAGTTCAGACCGAGTCCTCCCTTCGATCGACCTTGCTTTCGACTTGTCTGCCACTTATTTCAATCGCACGTGGGAACGAATTATATTTTTGTTAGATTCAGTTTTTGGGTCCCAGAAATAAGAGTCCCGCGATTTCCCGTATTTCCTCTCCCCCACTTTCAGCGGTGTTTCCGGTCGTCGAAAAACGTTGGAACGTTTTCCCGCAACCGGCGGAGATCCCTTCTAATAATATAAATCACGGTCGGCCATGGTCCACGAATATAAATGAGCCGCGTGTAATGAACGGGGAATGCTAATTCAATCGTTTCTCATCGAGCCGCGGGGGAAACTTTATGATTTCCAGCGAATGGTTAATTGTTCGCCGCGTTTAAGAGCCGGGCGAGACGACGCCGCGCCGCGGCGGACGGTTAACTGCCTTTGAATCCGCCAAAACGAATCGTCGCCGGCCGGAGGATGCTCGGGCCGCCATAAATCTGCCCGCAAAGCAGCTCCTCTCAATTATATGTATACAGTGCGTATCATAGTTATACCGGCGCGTCCATAATTCAGCGTCCTGATGGCCCGGGAAAAGATTTCGGCCGCCGTTGTTTAGGCTCGCCTACAGGAATCGATACACTTTGGTATTCCGTAATTAAACGAAAAAGTACCAACAGTACTTCTTCAAATATATGAAAGGATTAACAGTAGGTTTACTGGACCCGTCAAAATGAAGGGTTCTAATGTTTTTAACCAGTTAAGCGTGGAATTTGAAAAATCCCTCACCGCACGGAATCGAAATCGAGCAATGACGAATGTACACAAAGCCCTTGTAAAGCTGAACGAGAAAGAATTACATTTTTACTCGATAAGAAATTAACAGTTCGTTAACGTCAACCGGATTGACGTGTACACACGTCGAACGCCTTTAACTGGTTAATTTACGGTTACAGAGTTTATGAGAATCCATCAACGTGAAATTATTCAAGAAATGTCTACAAAACTTGAATAGATGCGTTCATTCTATTTTCCATAAAGTAACGTAAAATACTCGCTTTTAGTGGTCCGTAAAGCTAGTGTTGTGAAAGGGTTGAAAGAAAAACTGATATTACATTTTCCAAGCGAGCAACCGCAGCACTGGCAAGCGAGATAGGAGGCAATATCGTGGCGTAGTTTATTTTCAAAGGGTTAAGCGATCAGCAATTTTAAAGGGCCGGTGCATTTATGATACGCGCTGTATTAAAACGACGAGCAGAGAAGAGGGGGACGAGGAGAGAAAGAAAGAGAGAGAGGGAGAGGGAGAGAGAAACGGAGTCTGCAGCCGACCTGTAACCGCAACCAGAACGTCGGAGGTTCACGGAGGTTTCAGGTTCTAGGTCACTGAGTTGGGCCTGGCCAGGGCCCGGCCGGGGCACGTAACAGCGGGGCAAGAACAGAACCAGGGGCCATAAGTAAAACGGTGGGCAGCACAAGGTGCATTTAATGGTCGTACACGGGCCACGGCTGTTATTATCATCCATTTCTGCATTCTATCGGCGATCACTGGCACTGCGGCGCCGACGTTGCCTCCGCGTTCTCATCGGCCAGAAAATGGCGCGCCAACCCTCGTTCGGCGAACGAGGCCCTTATTTTTAGCAACCGTTCGCGGCCCTACCGAGCCGCCTTCATTCTATCGCATAACCTGTACAGTATCGTAGATTATTTCGTTATTTCGCGTAGATTATTTCGACACCTAGATCCGTTTCGATTCCTCCACGGAAAGTGGTCACAGCGCGAGAAGAAACGAGAGGAGAATTTTTCGCAGATAATTGCAGGCGAACCTGTGCATCGTTTCCCTCGCGCGTTGTTCCCGCGGGACGATCTCCGACCACACGGTTTCCGCGACGCGACAATGATTTAAGAGGACCGAGCAACAAAATGATTTAGAGGATTACGTGTTTCCCCGGGGTCGAGTTTCGCCGTTTCCCTCGGTACTCGCATTAAATCCTGCGGGAACGCGAAGAAGAAGGCCCCCGTCTAAATGTATGCGCGCGGCGTAACAAGGCGTGGGCACGTAATCGCGCGCCGCGCCGCGGTGCGTGTACGTTCGTTCGTTCGTTCGTTCGCAACTGTGCCGCTCCCCCTGGCCGGGAGAAGAAGATCCAGATCGAATCGCGAAAACAAAACCGTGGACCACGGTCGTTCGGTTTTTGCGGAGCGTGTTTCCTCGGGGCTCGCTTCTGTGAAACGCGAATTAACTTCGTCACGAATTCCAACCGCGACACGGGGCTGTCGCGCGGATGACGAGGCGCGATTCGAGAGACAGCCGCGAGGACCAGTCGCGAGGACCAGTCGCGAGGACATGCCGCGCGCAACATAGTTCTCGTCGTTGAAATTGAAAATCACGGTTATTCTCCTCTCCTGAAACCGTGATTATCGCGGTTTTCAACCGTAGGTGAGCATCTTCTAATCGAACGTTATTTTAGCAACAAAATAGGGACCGAGGCAATGCGCGTCCTCGGCGATGTTGCAGCGGATTGATTTGCGACCCCCTATTTTATTAATCCCGCGGAATCCGTCGTGTTCCGGTCGTTCGGAGGCGCGTTCGCAGGCGCGTTCGCCGGCGGCGTGCTGCGAAACGCGGATTTTATAAGGCCCCGCGAGCTCTCTCCGCGCGCAACATAGTTCTCGTCGTTGAAATTGAAAATCAAGGTTATTCTCGGCCTGAAACCGTGATTATCGCAGTTTTCAACCGTTCGGCAGCGCGTAGGTGAGCATTTTCCAATCGAACGTTGTTTCAGCAACAAAATAGGGACCGAGTCAACGCGCGTCCTCGGCGATGTCGCGGCGGATTGATTTGCGACCCCCTATTTTATTAATCCCGCGGAATCCGTCGTGTTCCGGTCGTTCGGAGGCGCGTTCGCCGGCGGCGTGCTGCGAAACGCGGATTTTACGAGGGCCCGCGGGCTCTCTCGCCGCGACCAATCGCGCCATAGTAAAACGCCCCGGCATTCCTCGCGACCCCTCGCCGCGCCGCGGCGCGTTCGGTCCGCGTTGGGCCCAGAAAGGCGGGGGCGAGAGCGGGAACGAGCGCGCGGAAGGGCTGCTTTCCGTTCGGAGAAACTGCTCGGCTCCGGGACCGGCAGAAGGGCCCCGACACGGCGCGGCGCGGCGTGGCGAATGAATCCGCCTGGGCCCTCTCTGCCCCCGCCCCTTGGCCTCCGCGGAAGAAGAACGGCCCCCCTCGACAGGCCTTGGCGTTTCGCGGAGGAATGTAAATCGGGGTCCGGTCACGAGTATTCTAATGCGCGCGGTCAGCCCTTCGCCGGGCACCAAGCGGAACGAACGTCACTCGGCCCTTCTCCGCGCGCGCTTCTCCCATAAGCGAGTTCCTCTGCTATCGAACGCGCGAGCTTCTTTCCGACTATACAGGGTGTACCGGCAGAAATCACCGCACGAGATCATCTCCTCTTCTGCTCCACGAGAATTGAATTCTCCTCCCTGACATTCACTGATTTCTCCCCCCTGAAATTAACCGAAATTATTATCTGAACGTTCGCCGCTTGTCTCCGCAATTTTGTGAATTCTTCATACATGTCAACAACCATCGAGAGGCCTTCTCGAGCTTTGCCCTGCACGCGGTATATGCGAATGCACGGGGGCAATTCTAGAAAAGCGCCAACCCTTCGATCATTCGGCTTTTACCCTCCCTCTTGTTGTACTATCTTCTCCTCTCTGCAACTAGCTTCCTCGGTTGCAATACTAAGAGCTTCTACAATCATTTTTCTGTAGAAAGAACGAGATATTTTACCTTAACGCTTAGATGTTAACCCTTAGCACTCGAGTGGTGACTCCGAAGCACCACCAGAAATTGTTGTGGCGTTACTCCAAAGAAATTACAAAAACTATTAACATCTGAACATCTAAATATTATTTGTAGAAATCGGATCAGTTTCCTCTGAATAAAATGAAAATATTGTAAGACGGAAGAAACATTTTAGAATGAGAATACCGCCGAGTGCAAAAGGTTAACATAAGGGTCGTCTTATTGCAGTGAATTCTCCGCGGTAGCGGGGATAGTTCGGCGACGTTAATCGTCCAGGCCTCGGCGACATGTACAGAAAAATCACTGTATTGGCAATCGGCAGAGTTTTCTGTTTTCTTGGACAATTACGATACAACCAGGAAAACCGACGACTGATAACGTTATCGAGTATCGTAGTTCGGGTACGGTCGTCAGGGTTAATGAAATGCTAATGACCGTAGTTAGGCGAATTCCCCGTAAAGACGCACTTGTCGGGGCTCCGGGCACGGTGATGACGACATACGGCGCTCGTAGCAGCTCCCGATACGCGCGAGAGAACACGCTCGAGATAACAGCCACGGGAGGAAGGTGTGCGTCCAGGTAATTTGCACGTTTAAAAGAGGACGCGTCGCGACAAATTTAACGCTCGCGTGTGCGTCGCCGCGCGGATTCCACCGGCGACCGAATCACCTCGTTAGCCTTTTCGAGGAAAACTCCGCTCTGCTCCTGCGGCGGCAATTTTACCCAAGGAATTTATCCTTCGATTTATTCTCTCCCTCTCTCGCTCTCTCTCACTCTCGTCTCGAAGCCAACGAGAGTACGCCCACGTCCTCGCCAATATTACGACATCCTTCGGTCCTGTGAAAGAAAGATCGCATTTAGATTGCGCAATCCGCTCGCGAATTATTCCGTCCGATTCTTCCCGACGCGTCGAACTCCGAGTGAAGATTTTATTTCGCATGTTCTCCCGGAGTTATTGTAAGAAAAGTTGTCCGGAGCTTCTTCTGCGTACGATTCAGATATTGGAAAAATAACTACTGCGAAAAAGATCGCGAAGAGATCGATGAAATTACGACCGAACACCTGAGGATTGTTTTACAAAAAGAACGGTGTTCAGGTTGCGCAGAAAAGCAGCACGGATTCATAAACAGGAGCGCGCGGTGAATGAAAGATCGCATTTAGATTGCGCAATCCGCTCGCGACTTATTCCGTCCGATTCTTCCCGACGCGTCGAACTCCGAGCGAAGATTTTATTTCACACCTTCTCCCGGAATTAATATAAGAAAAGTTGTGTACAGCTTCTTCTGCGTACGATTCAGATATTGGAAAAATAACTGCTGCGAAAAGGATCGATGAAATTACGAGCGAACGTCGCTGGATTATTTTACAAAAAGAAGGGTGGTTCAGGTTGCGCGGAGTGCACCACACGGACGCATAAACAGGAGCGCAGTGAATGAAAGGAAGCAGGACGGCGTGGGGAATGTAAATCACGTGGGACGACAAGCCAAGGAGTGCGTGCGCGAGTTGGAATAACAGAAGCGCAGCGAGGATGAGGATCCTCGAGGCAGGAGTAGTAGAGGGGGACGAAAAAGTGAAAAGAACCGAGAAGAGGCGAAGAAGCGCGCGAAAGGAAAAGTTGTGGGGAAGGCGAGAGCGGAAACGAGATGTGGAAATGGACTGGGGCAAGAAAAGGGAGAAAAGGAAGAAGCAAGAACGAATTATTTCTCTCTTTGGCTGTAGCTGGTTGTGCAGGAGCATATTCGAGGAGCTCTCGGGGAAAAATCGCGGACGATCGGATGGATCGCTGTGCACCGATCACAACCGGAGGCTTCAGTCACGCTCGTATTTCAGTGGCGCAGGAAATGGATTTCTTGTCGGATCCGGGTGCCATCCAGGGGGACATCGGAGCCAAGAAGAGAGAGAAAGAGAGAGAGAGAGAGAGGGTTCACTGGAGCGGAGCCCGCGGGTTCCACGCGATCGAACCCCCGGATAACCTCGGAGAAAATGCCGCGAGGCGAGAAACAGATGAAACAGAAGATAGGGGCGAGAAGGCGAAGTTCACGGAAGAGACGGTTGATACGTGGAAGACGAGAAGGGGAGCCAAGAAGAAGCGTTCCCAGACCTAACCCAAGGGTCTCGGCTTCTTCAACGCTCGCAAGAACGATATCCCGGAGGATTTTTCCGTGTTCCGAGAGCCCGTTCCCAGATGCGAGTTCCCTCCCCGGGCCCGGGCGAAAATTATGCGTAACGGGACACCGACCCGACAACGTTTCGAGTCTGTCGTCTCGCGCAGATCGACGATCTCTGTCCTAGCAACACGCCGCGCGGCGTCGGCGGCGGCGGCGGCCCGTTACGAACGCGCAAACAACGCGCGCGAATCGGACAAGCTTCGGAAATATTAGCCGCGAACCGCTCGCCTCCGGACGCGACGGGATACGGCGGCGGGAACGTGTATGCACGACGCGACGTAACACGGAGAACCGCTCCGACACGCGAGGCGGATCGGAAGATTCGTGCCGCTTCGATTTTTGCCCGACGCGTCTCGAAGCGGCCGAGCATGATTGCTCGGGGGGACCCCATCTGCGGAATAATCGCGGCCGAACGGTGAGAATGAAACCGTGGGAGCAACGTATTTCTATAAAGGGTTGCCTCTTCTCGATCATTAGGATTTTCTGGTCTGCGTTCGACGTGTATATTCGTCATTGCTCGATTTTAATCCCGCGCCGTGAGGGATTTTTCAAATTCGATTCCACAGTTGACCAGTCAATAGGCTTCTCAATAATTGTGATGTTCCAAGTGGAAGCTTAGAAATCTCATCACCGGTAGATAATGTGTTAACCCTTAGCACTCGAATGGCGACTGTAAGGCTGAATGCCAGCTGAAAATTGCTGTATCGAAATATTTTCTACCTCGTTAAATTTGTTTGCATTTAATAAATTACTAAACACTTCAGTATTGGACGAATTTATTCCACCGTTTTCGTGTGTATAGCATGACAAAGAATATATAGAAGGGAAATATTCTAGGTCCGAAGAAACGATTCGTTTTTGAGTTACAATAGCTTCGAGTGCAAAGGGTTAATACATCTCTTCTGAACAAATTCAATCTTGCTGTTATTACAAAGGGATAAGTCTAAGGCCTCGGTAGTTCTAGCGTTAAAGCCTGGAAACTCGATAAAATTGGTAGCATTAGAGATTACCATATTCTTTTGAATTTTCGTTGAGTCCTGGAACTAGGGAGACCCGGAGAAGAATCTGAGGAAATCCGAAGGGACGTAGAAATCCGAAGGGACTTAGAAATCCGAAGGGACGTAGAAATCCGAAGGGACGTAGAAATCCGAAGGGACGTAGAAATCCGAAGGGACGTAGAAATCCGAAGGGACGTAGAAATAGATCGGCGGACGGTCCTCGGGGCTTGTGTCAAGCCGGAGAATGACAATGCAGCCGCGGCTGCCGCCGGAGGCAAGGTTTCCCGCAGTTGATTTACGGCCGATCGAGTTATGACGATAAATCGCTCGATCGTCGCTGATTAATCGCGACGCAACGGGCGGACCGAGTAATTCACCGGGTTTTTTACCGGACGGTGATACGCGGAGCGGCGGTCGGTACCTTTGAAAATCTCACGGTGCCGGAGTGCCGGAGTTAAGTGTAATTTGTACAAGATCTCCCAAGAGGTGAGAGAAGTTCGCGGTCAAGGCTCCTCCGTTCGAGTCATTGACATCGGCTGCCAGCACGAGCTGAGACTGATGTTGCCCATTACAACGGCCGGCTAATAAAACAGCCGAGAAATTCGTCGTGCAGTTGTCTCATTGTCGCTCGTGAATGACCCCCGGTCTCTCTCTCTCTCTCTCTCTCTCTCTCCCCTCTCATTTGCGCGTCTTTTGTGACCGGACGAAATCGTGTTGATCGTTGCCGGACACGATTTCGGTGCACCTGCTCTTTCTTTCTTCGGTCGCGAGAAACATTTTCGTTCCACGGTTCGAGTTTTACTCGTGAAGCCACGTTCACACCGGAGCAACGTCACGCACGTCGGATGAAAAGTTGCGCACCAGGTATAGCAAAAGTTATTCGCGTAATAGTCGCGCGGGACACTCGACGGATACCTCCGGGTGAGATCATCCATTCGGTATTCCAACTTATGCCAACAAGAGATGGGTGACTGCACATCTCCCTTAACAACTAATTCCGAATTATGCTCACGCTTTATTCCAGCATCGACGCGCGGTCGTCGGAGTCGATTTTTATTCGAAGTTGCGTCAAATCGTTTCCTCCAAGGTTGCTCGAGGACTTATTTTCGAGGTTAGGCAATATTGTGTTCCGAGAATGCTAAAGGTCGATCGCGTGCTCGCGAGGATGCCCAGGGAATGCAAAAAGGAGGCCAGTGGTTCCCCCGCCGGTCATGGGAAGCCGATACCTCTGCAGGGGTCATGAGAACGCAGGAGGGTCGTAGGAGAATGCGAAAAATCTCCTCCACCCAATATTCCAGGGGTCACGGGAGACTTTAGATAGTCGCATTCCAAGGGTGCGCGTAAGACCATGCGGAAAGGGACTCTCGAGGTATTCGAAGAGTAATAAAGGGACGCGAAATGAAAGGGCTCTCAATATTCCGAGGGTCACGGTAACGCGAAAGGTACTCGATACTTAGTCGTGGGAATGCTGAAGAATGAATATTTTCCAAGAATCATGCGATGTCCCAAGGGCACGGGGGAATGTGCGAGGTTCCTAGGAACCTGGCAGAGCATCCCTTCGGGTCGAGCTGCATCGTTGCGCGAGTGGCAGGATAATCTAGCGTGTTTCAAGTCGACGTCCTGAGAGAGGTGTGTGTGCGCGCAAAAAGAGCGTCGCTCGTGGCATTGCTCCTGACGGAACGAACAAAAACTGTGCAATAAAATATGGTCTTGTTGCACGGGGAAGGATATTGCTTTCGCGCGATGCCTATCCCTCGTCGTCGACGAGGCGGTTTCTTCGTATCCGGGAACTTTTTCGTTGGCTCGAACGGATCCGTGACGAGGCACTGATCGCTTCTCGAAATAGAGATAAATGTAACGGCACCGTGTTTAGAGGATCGTCCAGAGCGAGAGAGAGAGAGAAATAGAGAAAGAGAGGTTCCGTGTCTATCGTTCTCCGGTAATGGCGTTCGCGGGCGCAAAACGTGCGCGGCACGATCATTCCGTTTCAATAGACGGTGTCCGAGTGTCCAGAGAGAGAGAGAGAGAGAGAGAGAGAGTGAGAAGAGCGTTCTCCCCGTGTTTCTTGTTCCCTTTTTCTCTCAACGTATTTCATCGGTCCCACGTTCCTCGCCGGACGAAATCTATTATCTCCGATGACTCTTGTTTTTCGACGGTTTCTGCGAATGCCGCCGGTGAACGTCCGCGGCGACGGGAGGAGCGACCCTCCGGGGCTCGCCTAAGCGCATCATACGCCGCAGGTGTGCGTCGTCAACGCGACGCCGCTGCTCTCATTGTCGCCCGGCATCTGTCGCGCGCGACGATATCGGTCGTTACCTCGCTATCTCGGACGTGTCTCGAGCGCGCGCGCGCGCGAGCGAATCGACCAACACCTCGAACACCGGAAGCGATTACGAGGCGTCAAATTGCTAATGTTTCTGTTACGTGGCCGATGTCCCGATCGGACGATCGATCGCCGATTCCTGTCCACCCGAACGCGTGCGACGATTGCTAATCTGCCGCGACGAGCGAGCGACTTCTTCTACCCTTCCCGTCGCCGGTCGATCAGTCTTATTTTTAATCCCGGAGCTCGTTTGTTCGAGAATAATAAAGAATGAACTAAAGAATACACTGTGCGTTAAATACAGACACTAAGATTATTAGGTTTCAGTGGAGTAGATAGGAAATGCATCAGTTTAGAGTAAACTGATGTATTTAGAGTAAACTGTGAATCTCAAATATTTCCAAAAGTGGAGATAATCGAGTTGACCTGTGAACGAATTTACATTATTGCGAGTGACGTAGAATAAGAGTCTTCAGGACTGTAAGATGTAATTTAAATCGTTCGAACACATCGTCCAGGGGCGGGAGCGAGGGTGGTGGAGTTTTCAGTGGAATAGATAGAAAATACATCAGTCCAGAGTAAACTCTACAATCTCTGAGTCGGTTTCACCCCACTCCTGACATTTAACCGAGCCAATCGCTTTGACACTTGATTTTCAAATATTTCAAAAAGTGGAGCTAAGCCAGTTGACCTGTGGACGAATTTACATTATCGCGAGTGATGTAGAATAAGAGTCTTCAGGATTGTAACATGTAATTTAAATCGTTCGAACACATCGTCCAGGGGCGGGAGCGAGGGTGGTGGAGTTTTCAGTGGAATAGATAGAAAATACATCAGTCCAGAGTAAAACCTGACATATAACTGAGCCAATCGCTGTGACACTCGAATCTCAAATATTTCAAAAAGTGGAGCTAATCGAGTTGACCTGTGAACGAATTTACATTATCGCGAGTGACGTAGAATAAGAGTCTTCAGGACTGTAAGATGTAATTGAAATCGTTCGGACACATGGTCCAGGGGCGGGAGCGAGGGTGGTGGAGTTTTTCGATCGATGGAATCGCGAGGAGGCGCGTTTAGTATTCGAGGTGTCGCCGGTACATCTCGAACGATGTCGGGACGACAGGTAGAAAAGGTCGTTTGCAACGCGTTGCCAGAGTTGCCATGGGTCCACGGTAGCCGCCCCACCATTAGCTATGCGCGACGCGGAGGCGTCACTTCCTCCGGACCGACTTCCGGCCGCCGGAAACGTCCTTCTAACCGCGGCTGAATCCTTAAATGAAGACGATCTCTGACGAGGCCTTTCTGCGCCCCGCAGCAACGTGCGCCGTCAACGTGCGAACCGTCCGGGGAATTCTAAGACCCCGGTTCTCAGAAGTTCATTTCGCGCTGCTCGCACCGTAAAAAGCGGCGTAAACGCGACGACAATGGCCGCGACACACCGTCGGGATCGATTGTTCGACCGGGTCACAATCGACCGCTGACACATCGCCGAGCGGCGATTGTCGCGTAATTTTTCAACATCCCACCGGCCACGGTTGTCATAATTTCCCTCTGGAATTAGAACGTGAAAACATCAGGATGATCTAGACGGACAAAAGTCGTGTTTCCCACCCTAGACGCGCTAACAGATTAGTTTCTTTTCCCCGTTGAGATCGGAACGATCGAGGGAGGGCCTTCGTGCGGTGCTGCTGCCCGGTTTTCAGGGAAAAATCTCGCGATTTTTCTGGCGCCGTGGATCTCGATTCGATCTCGAGGCTCCTCCGCCGCGTGTAATGATCGCTTCTCCCATCGGATCGCGCGCGCGCCGAGCAGAATACACGGTAACGAGTTACACTTTCGCTTTTGATTACAGTAATCGATACGGATTAACTAACGAGGACCTGAACAGACGATGGAGCAACCCGAACCGGGTGCTCCATCCGGTGATCTACCACACGAAGGGACTGATGGAGTACTGCACGAGGGTGCTGCAGCGACCTCCCCACGTTTTCGTCGACTACCACGGCCATTCACGGAGGAAGAACGTGTTTCTCTTCGGTTGCTCAAGGTCGGGTTCTTGGAGCGCCGCGGACAGGGCGAAACCGGACCAGCCGGTGCAGTATTTGGTAAGGGACGAAAGAGGATCGCCGGCTAGGCTGTAGTATTTTTAGATCGTAAGCGTTACGAGCGTTACGCCGCGTCGCCCCACCGCTTCGCGCGCCGTCCTCCTCGGGCTCGAAGCGTCGCGAACGGTGATCTAGCGCGATCTACCCGACGCGGTCCACGATCCACCGAGCTGCGCACCGAGCACGCCGGTAATTTTCGAAAAATCTACTTACTAGAAACTCTATGTCACTAGAAACCTAAACAATTCCATAGAATCAAAGTAAGTCACAGCGAATTCCCGATACAAGTCACTCGCGCAGTTCAGGCGAGTGACACTTAGACGAAATCCGTGATTCTCGCCGCACGTTGCATCGGAAATACACGTTGCACGAAACAAACGTCCTCGGAAGTGTAAAAGTCACTATCCGGTGGTTCCAGTGACCTTTAAACGCCAGGCTTGCAGTGACTTATATCGGGAATTCGCTGTATTTAACGCTAGACCTACCGAGCAATAAATGCGACTGACGTATATCAGTAACAGTGACAAGACTGTGCCCATTCAGAGTTTACTAAGGTACTTAGCAGGTGATACTAAAAGATCATTAAAGGGCCTTCGCATAGCGTTCGAATTTGGCCGTCATTGTTGCATCTGGGTTTCAGATGTTGCCGCACCTCGTCCAAAGGATATCCCCGGCGTTCGCGTTGCCACTGTGCTCGTTCAAGGTCGAGAGGAACAAGGAGTCCACCGCCAGGGTAGCCATATGGCGGCAGCTAGGCGTCTCGAGGTACACGAACCGCGTCCGACGCCGAGGATCGATGCGACGATCGAGTCGATCCCCGGCCGTTTACGCTCGCGCGACAATGATTTAAATTTGCTTCCGTTCTGACACTCGGCTTTCGCAGGAGCTACACGATGGAGACCAGCTTCTGCGGATGCGATCAAGGGGCGCTTGCCGGATTGCACCTGGACACCAGACACCTGAAAGCGGTCGGCCAGGACTTCTGCCAAGCCCTGTCCATGATGAACGAGTGCGGCCAAGACTGGGTCATTGACAAGTAATTACGTTGCCAAGCCATTAACCGTTTGCTCTGCCGACCCCGCAGGTACCACTGCTTCGAAACGAGGGAAAACCCGGCCGGGGATGCTGAAGAAAAGTTGTTTCTCGCTGAAAATCTGGCTGAAACTTTCCCGCTGGTCCGGACAATCCGTTCACTCTCCCACAGAAAATTCTAATCGGCCAGAAATTATCGGAACAGGGTTAACCCTTTGCAGACTTGTCTAGTCAGAAAGAAAATGATAGAGCTTCGAATAAGATAGAAAATGATAGAGCATTGGAATTAATCCGAATAGGAGAACTAATGATTTAAATAGGAGTTGATGTAAAATCGTACCGACACAGATTTTAAAGCGGACATTCAAGTTTCTGAGTAGAGAGTTTAGTAGAATTAACCCTTTGCAGACTTGTCTAATCAGAAAGTAGTAACTGCCGCTTCGAATAAGACAGAAAATGATAGAGCATTGGAAATAATTCGAATAGGACAACTAATGATTTAAATAGGAGTTTCCGAGTTTCCGAGTAGAGAGTCTAACGGTTAACAATTGCGTTGAACTTATTGGTAAAGTTGGCGACGTAGCAGGGTGGGTCCAAGTTCGCTCGTTTCACCTCGCTTCTGCGCAACGCCTCGCCAGGACGTCGTTTTTTTTTAATCGAATGATTCTTGAACGCAGGTCGCTGGAGGAAGCCTGTTGTCCGCAGAAATGCGTTTCCGAGAACTCGAAAAAGATTTCGAAATGCATTCAGGACAAACCGGCGGTGTTCCATACCGCCGCGATTCCTTAGCAAACGAATACGTAGACGATTTAAGGCAAGGTTTGATTTACGTATGCGAGTGTGAAGCTTGATATAACACCGTTTTTCCGGGCGAAACCGCCTAACAGCCACGCGGGAGCCCTGTTGTGTACCTGGATAATTCATTCGCTGACGACCGATGAAATATTAACGTACTCCCGGCGAACATTCGGATGGCTTGTACCGAAACGAGTTCGATTAATCTTTCCGCGGGCGAAACACAATGCCGGCCCGACAATAATTCGCCACTCGAAACTCGCGACTGTATCGGTTTATTTCTCGGGAAGAAAACGTTAACGAGCGGCGTTGCTCGCCCGATAAAACTTACAAATGCGTCCAGCACGTTCGCATTAGTCTCGACCGTATATCATTTTCCAGAAGAGAGACGCGACCTTGTGCTTCTCTGTTAGACTCCGCGGTTCTTCGTGGTCGCATCGAGTGAAAATTTCTATCCTCTCGTAACAGATTCCATTAATTCGAGGAGTATTCGTTAACGTTCTCGCGATTGTATAATCTTCTTGCTATCGGCCAGTCTTTTCTCGATGTACGTCGCAAATGTCTGACTGATAAAGATCAGAAAGATCAAAGGATAATAGTGTGTCGCTGTATCGTCGACGAATATCGAGAAAAGAATGCTACCGGAGCAAACATAAATCAGCGTTTTGCATGCTAGAAGGGGCCAATTAATTTCGCCGGATGTTCCGAGGATTTTGGAGCTTGTGAAAGCGTATTTTTTTGTTGTTGTTGTTGCGGTAGATAGCAGCGGGCCGCAAAGTGGCTCTGATATTTTGATCCTCGTTTCAGGATCCCAATGGGGGAAGGCATTCCCGAGGAATTAGGGTGTATGGAGGGCGAGGCGTCGTCCAGCTGCGAGCTGGAGGAGTCCGAGTGCGAGACGTAGAGGCGAAAGATGACGGATCGGGGATCGATGATGGGCCTCGAGACTCGCACTCCCGCGAACAGGCTGTACAGGCGTTCGAGAAAATAAAACCGCTGCGGATATTCTGTACACTTTAATGAATTTTTATTTAAAACTCGTAACAAATGTCAAGCTAAGTTTCTACCGGAGACAATTAACCTACCTAGAACCGAGAAGCCCAGTCGCTATACGGACGCGTAATTTAAACATCTTCGCCATCGATTCGCAGAAACGTTGATCTTGAGCGTGACAGAGCCGCGGGAAATTTCGGGGACGAGAAAAAGGACGCGCGCAGCGAACATAACCGTGGTTAAACTATCGTGGGATCCGTGAACTCGAGACGGAACGTAACGCAGCGTCAAGTCGATTCGACAGAACAACCGAATAGAAGAGACTCTCGCGAACCGAAATCGAGGGTACGGAAGCCGGGTCTATCTCGGACCCTCGGTCAAAATTTAAGATTACCGTTTCTGTCGGACTTGCAGCGAAGAGGAAGTTGCGGAACGCGGATCGATCTAAAATTCGAACGTCCTCTGAGGGTCGAGTCAGTCTTCTACAAGGTCGTTGACGCGAAACGAGAGGTCTGCTGGATTTAGCAAGCGATCTCATACTCGCGGACGCGCAGTGTTCCAATTTGCACGCACCTGGACGAAATTAACAATTCAGAATTGGATCCGAAGGATTGAACAGTTTCTTAACGTGTACCGATTTTACTCGTCGTACAATTCTGTAAAATACTTTTCTGGTAAAATTTCGCCCGGTAAAAGTCTTCTGATCGTTGTAAAATCGTAAAGGAGACAGAATTCGCTAAAATCATGGTCGCAGCACCCTCGCACGTTCCTCGGCGTGAACAGAAAATCATCCGCTGGTTTCCCGTGCTGTGAAAATGTGCTTCTTCGAGCGGTGACGTTGCGAACGGAACACAGTTTGTCGGTTCAAAGTGCGAGGTAAACTCTAGTTGAAGATCGCGCGAGGGTGACGGAGTTCGTTCGAATAAAAATCGTGTACGCGTGTTTCGAGACACTGCGCGTCGGTCGAAATGGTTCCGACAGGCTTCGAGGGCTCGAAGCGCGACATTTCGAGCGACCACGCGGACAGAACAAAGTAGAAACTCGGTGTCGGGCCACGAACGGGCGTCGCGGCGTCTTGCGATGAAAGTGGCGCGTGTAAAACAGCTTTCTCCGACGGTTAGAAAAATGTGTAAAATCGAGGTTCGCGGTACAAACGTTCAGTCGGTCTACGGAGAGCCTGGTGGGGGGCCACGCTGAAAGATAATTGGACCGGCAGTCTATCGTCTAAAACACGGTAAAATCGTTGGTTTAATGCTTCTAACGAGTCTGCTGAGTATACGGTTAACAGCCGAGCGAGCGTTTCGAATAGTTTTCGTTTCTTTTTTTTTTTTAAACGGAGATGGGATTCCGAGCACTCGGAGAGAAAACGTTATGGTAGGTAATACTCTTCGGGGAGCATCGTCGTCGCGCGCGCAGTGTCTGTTGAGAGAACCGGGGGCAGTCGAATATCGTCTACGAGGACCGAGCTTGACCCGAGACCGGCGACGAACACTGGTCGGCGATCGTGCCGCGGGTTTCCGCGAGGATCGGCAAGCGGCTTTCGAGAAAAAGCAAAAAGCGATCGACGCGCGCCATTTGTCAAATCAGAAATCAACAACGACTCCCTTGGCAAAGAGAAAAATTGTCCGGCGCGAAACGTTACGCGCCCCTCCTACTGCGCTCCGGTCCGCCGAATTTTTTGAAAATCAGCGTTGAACTAATCGCGAGCATTCGATTCTAGAAAAGCTCTAAGCCTTCGATTCTATTTTTACCATCCCTCTTGTTTCATCTTCTCCTCTTTGCAACTAGCTTCCTCGGTTGCAACACCGAGAGCTTCTGTAATAATTTTTTCTAGAAAGAACCAAATGTTTTACGGAATATTTTAATAGAGTCTTGTTGAACGCAGAACGCGTGAGCACAGTAAGAGGGTTGAAAAGAACGGACTGCCGCGAAATTCGAGAAAAATTGTGCCCTGTTAATTGACCCGGAAAAGACGAGGGACCGCGACGGGGATACCGATTTTCCCCGACGCAGCTTAACGAACTATAATAAGTCTAATCGGCGAAGGATCCTCGTTATCTCGTGGCGGATAGTTGGTCGGAATTTTGTGGGACACGATCCGTAGCTGTTGCGTGTACGTTCCTCAACAGACGCTCGTCAACATCGTCGAGACGAATGCTCTGCATATCCTTATTGTCTGTCTGGCGTAATCATCCTTAATAATTAGCTATTCAATGAGAAACGTCCTCTCTCTCTATCTCTCTCTTTCTTTCCCGTTTTCGCTTTCCGTTTCCTCATCGAATTCCTAGTGTCTACTCCGTCTCTCTTTGTCTCTTTCCCTTTCTCTCTAACACTGAATTACGTAGCCGAAAACGTGCCGTTACGGATTACCGAGAGACTTCTAAGATACCGGCGCGTGCACTCTGTTCGCGGACATTTCCAGAGAATTCTCTCCGAAAAGAACATTTCCACCGAAACTCTGCTCTTCTCCCGATCTCGTTTTAACTCTCTCTCGATCTCTTTCCCAGGTGAATCGATTCGGCGCGGCCAAATAATCGAATCTACAGAATTTTTGCGCTCTCTTCGTTCACGAGGTCGAGTGCACGCGCGCTTACGTCTACGAAAAGAAAGTGAAGAGCACACAACGACGGATGGGAGGATTGGCTGCCGTCGCTCGCAACGATACTAACGCCTCCGAGGAAACGTGATCGCGTTCAGACCGTCCTGAACCGAGGAGAGAGAGAAACGGTTAAAATTTAGCATCGCCGATCGATGGAATTTATACTGTAAATTACGCGAAAGAAATGAAACTCTTCGAGGCGTACAGTTCAGAGAGGACATCGAGAATGTTGTTTCAGTTGCTTTCCTGCCGCGATCCTCGGCAATCATTGATCTACTTTACGCGCGTTTCTCGGGCGTGAAACGATCTCGAAAGAGACGCGATTGAAAGACAACGACGAACGATCGAGTACACGGTTCGAGAGATCGCGGCAGGATCGAAAGACCACGGGAACGGCGAACGACGGCAGGCAAGAACGGTTCTATGGGGAGCTCTAATGGCGAAGGTCTGAATAATTATGGGGGGTAGGTCCTCCCATCCCTAAGCTACACGGTTCGAGTACAGATGACGAAGCTGCGGTTCGATTCGGAGCGCGATCGATCCGACGGTGGACGACGATCGTGCAGTATTTCACTGGTTGTTGCTGTTCATCTTCTTGGCCAGTTGGATCTTGAACTGCTCGTAGGTGATCCAGAGGATGATGTTCCAGGAGACGAGGCGGGTGAAGCTCGGCACGAAGCCCTTGTAGAACGCGGCCGGTCCCTCTTTCATGAACATGCGAACGGCGCAGTCCTTCGCGCCTCTGTACTCGCCGGGCGCGCTGTTCATGTAGCGGGTCTTCACCACGTCGACAGGGTTCGCGGCCAACGTGGTGCAGAGTCCCGCGGCGACCGCGGCCGTCACGTGACAGGGAATCCCGTCCCGGAGGTAGCCGGACTCCAGAATGAAGTCCTTGATGATGTCGTAGCACACGATCTCCGCCACGTTCACGATCGCGTTCCTCGAGATGTTCGGCATCGTACCTGCGTACAAGGAATCGTTAAACGATCATTCTCCTAGGCTACACGTCGACCTTGCGACCTTGTCAAATACAGGTAAAAGGGAATCTTCTCCCCAGGTACTGTGCAACCCCGTACGCAAGTGAAGAACAACCAAAAAAGAAAAGTTGTCGTTGTGTCAGTTGGTAGAGCGAGAGTTAGTAGAATAAGTCACAGTTAGAACGTAGGAGTTCCCTTAAAATATTCCTGCGGTAGTAAAGTCTGAAATGGTTTGCAGTTCCATCGAGGGACCAGTCGAATTCGCAACGCGCTTCGACCTTGAAACGTAGCCTTGAAAATGGCTAGGAAGAGGACGCACCTTTCCAAAGACCCCGGGTCCCTTCCTCGGCAGCGATATTCTTGTACGCCTGCAGGGTCGAGCTGTACCTCACCGATGATCGTCCGTTGCTACCGGCCTGCAGACGGACCTTGACGACATCGGTCGGCTGGGCGAACAGCACCGCCATGGCGCCGGTCGTGATACCAGCGGCGATTCGCACAGAAACGTTCTTCTGTCCGCTCCGGTTATTACCTGTTGAGAGAAATGTCCACGATGAAAACGCGTCCGCGTGGCGCGAGGCGTCTGTGTGTGTTTTTTTCTTTTTTCTTTTTTCGAAATCGAGATACGGTCGATTCGTTTGTTACTTTCTTTTTTTAAATTTTTGTTTCGTTCTTTTGATCGTAATACGTGGGATGCGGGGGTTGGGACAGATCGCGCAGTGCGCGGTTAATCACGTTTATTAGCTGGTTGATTACCTTGCTGATCACAGTCAACGGTGTCACGAGAGAGGACACTCCTCGGGAGAGATCCACGCGAGATCCACGCGAGATCCACGGGACACCGTCAACGCACAGTCAACTGTTCGCAAGTTTTCTCGAGAATATTTTAGTTTCGACTTACTTTTCCACGCGGCAGTCAGCCTTCCATTCGCGAGAGATACGGATCTTCTGTGTGCCTCTGCGTGCCTCTCGTGGATCTCGCGTGCGTAAAGCCCGAGATAGACACGTGGTTCGTCGAGGAGGCCACGATGGAAACGTGCGATCAATGGAATCGCGCGAGATTCGCGGCACGATTTCTGCGGGTTCGCGCGTGCGAGACCGGACTCGCGAACTGAGCCCGTTAATGGCGACACACCGGTTAGAGAGCCGTGTTAGTGTACAGAAAACACGAGAGAACGAGCATGCTCGAATTCGAAGTCGCGGGAAATCGTGACGACGGTTAGTTAGGCGCGCTAGATCGCGGGGGAGGGTGCTCGCGCCTCGTCGAATCGATCGGATCGCGTGCCACTTTGACTGCCGCGAGCAGTCATTTCGCGGAAAGCATTCGACAGGAATTTTTGTTAACAAAGCTCGGGGTTGGAAACCTATTTCTCAAGAAATCCTTCCCCCAGATGGAAGAGTATGAATAATTCTTGTTAACCGGTAGAAGTTGCCGAGGTAACGTCGAGTTCAGAGTTTCAATTCAAGACAAGTAGACTGCGGATTCGTGTGAAACAAATAAGTAGGCGAAACGCGCGCAAGCGTGAAAGCATCAGAAAACTGCGAGACCATCGTTGAATTACTTCGGACAGGTTCAAATTAATAAAGGGAAAGACGCGGAAGATTTGTATTTGCAGAAAGATCCGTGTCTCCTCGAAATCGGCAAGAATAGGTTCGATCGATTCTTCAGGATCGACGTGGCCACCCTCCCTCGGGCATCTCTCGCCCTTTCGCGACGCTGTTCTCCGCGGAAAACTCGAGAAAGGAAAATTGAAAACAAAAAGAAACGGAGGAGACGCGCGAGCGCATAGTTCACCGAGAAAAACGGGAGTCGGTAGGAGTTGTCTGGAGCATCTTCTGGAGCCGAGATACTCGGTGGTTGGTTGGTTGGTTGGTTGTTTGTTTGGTGATCAATGGTGACCACCAGCCTTTACTTACGCGTCCACGTAAAAATGCTTATTCGTGTAACAGAGAGATGGGCGTGTGTGGGCCGCGCGTGTCGCACGCGTGTCTCTACTTCGGTTTCGATCGTAATAGGATATTGCGTAATCAAAAAAAGTTAGGAGTTTGTTGGATGTACCGTCGATGATTCCAGCGTAGCGTGACTTCACACCGTCGTAGAGGCCCAACCGTATGCTGGCGAAACACATCTGTCTCTGGAGTCCCGCGGACAGACCTCCGTACAGGCTCCTGTAACCACCCTCGCTCAAGCTCACCGCCCTCACAATTTACCCTCGTACGTATCCCAGGGTACATTTTGTTTTATTTTTTGAATTTGTTTCGATTTTTTTCTCTCTCTCTCATTTTATCTCTCTCTATTACCCTCTTTCTCTAGTTCGCTCTCCATTCGAATGGACTTTCTACCGGAGCTCTATTTCAAAACATTCGATCACTCACTCTCCCTCTCTCTCTCTCTCTCGCTCATTCACTCACTCACTCAATCACTCACTCACTCTCCATTTCTCCACTCGCGTTTAGGTCGATTCGCTAACGCGTTTGCATTCGAATGACGAGATTGAACACATGCGAGCTTCCTGAGGCGAATGGACGCGTGTTTGATCGATGGACTGACCGGCTATCTTTCCGCGAGATAACGATCTCGGTAGGCCTCGATCGCCAGCTGGAGATCGATCTCTTGACGCGTCGTTTGCTGTACGACAGCCTCGGAACGTTTGCGATTTACAGCGAGGCGACTAGCCGCCCCCGGAACCGAATTGCTTTGCAAGCGAGGAATCTTAACGCACTTGTTAATTATTACTTTTTGGAGCCTCCGTTGCTAAACTGTTTTCGATGGATCCTGCGAATCAAGAGTAAGAATTTCTATCGCGGACCGACGAGGCACGGTTGACGTATTCCAATCGTTTCGTTTCGATTTGTTCCGTTTGTTCGATTTCTCGAACAATTTTACGAAACCAATTAACAGCGGATAATTGTTAGTCCGGACACGGTCGTTGGCGCAGAGCCAGTCCATCGATCAAAAGCGACGAGAGTCGAGTCCTCCGAAACGTCGGATGAGCACGAGAGAAAAGAGAACGAATCTTTCGAGTTTGACCGGGAGAGAGCTTGCGACGAGAGAGCTGTTGCACATACTCGCGGTTATGGCAGAGCGGATATGCACGCGGCGGAAGCGCAAACCAAAAGAATGCCGCGCATCGGTCCGGTGCGCGGTCCGGTTAATTTGCGAAAAGAAAGAGGCGGCTTGATCAAAGGCAAAATAAATAGAGAAAAATAAGCAGAGACAAAGGAGAAACTTCAGCGGGTGAGAGGCTTCTCTCATTGTCGCGTGCTGCGTTTCCCTTCGAACGAAATTACGAGCCTAATTTTCATGTCGGAGCTGCGACGAAAGCGTGCGAGAGCGTCGATTGAAACGCCGATAAAAAAATCGTTTTTTTCCCGTGTTTACAGCGATGATGTAACAGTAGCGTAATTAACACGTTCTTGGTCGTTTACAGTTTCACGGAATCTAGTCGTTTGCATTGTCGGCGTTCATGTACGTGCTAATTTATTGCGTTGCTGTCGTCATTGTCAATTATACCGTATGTACGCCCCGCGGTAGTGGGGATAATCCCGCGACGATTACAGTCCAGGCCTCGGCGACGCATATAGAGAAGTAACGCGTATGTAGAATGTGATTCTACGCATTGTCTATTTATCGCAGCTCCGTCATTAATAATCATCGGCTGCTAAAATTGAAACGAGCACCGGGAAAGGCAGCCGGCGAGCATGAGAGGAAAGAAACGATAAAGTAGGCGAAACGAGTGCCATAGACGTGTCATATTTAATCGAACAGCCGTCGTCCACGTGTGGCCGATAGGACGTCGCGCAACGATCTAGCGATGGGATCGAGCGTATCGCGAGTGAAACAGATCGATCAAAGACGAATGATCTTTACCTACGCAAAAAGAAAAGAACGCGATTCTCTTTGTCAGATTAATCCCAGTGGAACAACCACCGAACGTGTTGTTATCTATATAATTATATTATCCGTAGAACGAATCAACTCTCCGTTCGAGTGTAATTAAATAATCGTGCTGTCTACGACGATAATATCTGGAACATCGATTTTCAATGAAGTCTCCCCCCGATCGACCGTCGATCCTGATCGTTCTCGGGTCGGTCCCATCGCGAGTAAAACCGACGAGTTCGACGAACACAGTCGATGGCACTCTAATCGATGTGAAGGGAAAGGATAATTGAACCGTAAGCGTTGTCCGAAGAATAAACGAACAAGGTGGTTAGAGCGCGGTGGCAAATCATCGGTTTCCCGATACCGTGACTCCGTTGCCGCGATTATGGCCGATCGATCTTGTTCCGTCGTTGTCGGTGCTCGAAATGGACGCGTGAATGCCGCGATTTGATCGCGCGATTACGCCGCGATCGGATTACAGACTGTCTCGCTTCACGATAGTCCTCCGATTGTCGTCGCGCGTGTTCTCCTCTGCCATTTTGTTCCGAGAACGGTGCTCGAAGATTAATTAAGATTCAATTATTCACTCCGAAATAACATACATCGAAATATGCGTCGTACTCGACTCAAAATTCCTTCTTTTTCATGTTTACTCTGTTTTCTGTTTTCGTCAGAGATGCTCGCCCGGATTGTAGAAACGTAGAAACGCAGTTTTGGAAGATCGAGGACGGTTCGGAGCGCGCGATCGTCTGCGGATGTTTGGCGATCCGTCCGAGTATAATTAGTTCGTTAGTGGGGCATCGACAGCGACGGGAGCCTCGATCGGCTAATTGGCGGCGACCGGCAGATCACGGGGATGAAATCAGCCGGAAAAAGAAAATGAAGCAGCGTCGCGGAGAGAGTCGTTTGCGGTCCGATCGCAAGATTTGCGTCGGTTCTCGTTAAACGGGGTTGGAAACCGAGCAGGCCTGCGAATGGAAATCGGCCGGCGCGGGAATTGAAATCGAATCGTCGATCGGGCTGAGAAAGACTCGCCCCCGGCATATATATATATATATATATATATATATATATATATATCTACATATGTATATATATATGTATGTTTATTATTATTCATAATGGTATAGATATTATAGATAGATATCGTATGTATACAGTGATCCGAATCGGTGGAATCGTACGCAACGATCTCTATGTACAATCATGTATATTTGCATATGCTTTACCTACCCCGTGTCTCTCTTAAATTACGCGTAGGATCGTGAACAACGTACCTTGCTCCCTCCATTCTGACGATGTTCCATACTGTCTTCCACAGACCGGGCTGCGTCTGTCTCATCGAGAGCATCGCGCCCTCCGCGCTCGGTATCAGAAGGGGTCGCGCCTCGCCGGCGATCTAAACAAATTCGCATAACCTTACAAATTCCGTACCCGGTGTTTCGTGAAACGAAGTTTCATGAACAAGCGAAAAATTTCACAGGGAGAGTCGCGGGCACTTTTCAAAAGACAACTTTCTCAAGGTCGGACCAAACCTTAACGAGTTTGAATAAGTGGAAGATTGGCGTGGGACTTCCGTTTCCGGTTGCGTGAGAGGTTGCAGCGCGAGTGAACCGCGCGAGAGAATATGAAGAAAATCTAGTTTAATTTGGTGGAAAAATTGCAATTGATCAGAATTGGATTGGAGAGAATTCGGAGAGGTTGTTTTGGAAGGTTGCTTTTCGGTTCGGACGTCGTTTCCGCGCACCCTCGTTGCCGTGGGTGAATTTTGGAAGGGGTTCTCGAAAGGATTTCGTTGGGGGTGGGACAGCGGAGGGTTCTACCCTTAGAAACTAGAGGAAACTAGAAGTTATCGGGTCTACCGGAAAGTTCTGCACGTACTCTCCTAAAACGATGGAAAGCATATTCTACAATAAATATTATTAAACGTGTGAAAATTGTGTTATTTTCTTTCAGTTCAAAAACGGACAGAACTCTCCGGTGGACCTAATAGAAACTAGAGGGTCGTGCGACTATTCTCGAGGAAATGGCGGTCTGTGGATGGAGGATTTGTGAGAATTTGATGACCTAAAATAGAAGGGGATCGATTTACCTGCATCCTGACTTTGGCCGTGTCCAACGGGAACGTCATCAAATCAGCGATGCAGGCCGCGGTGCCCGCGGTGAAGAACTTCACCCAGAGGGGGAAGTCGTCCTGCGCGTTTTGCTTCATTGTGCTCATATCCTTCTCTCTTTCTCTCTCTCTCTCTGTCTCTCTATTGTTCGCCTTTGTCCGCTCTCGTTCGGTTTTGTTGCGTTTGCCTGAGAACTGCTTGGATGCGTGTGCTTCTTGGTGGTGCGTGCGTCGGGTACAGCGTGGGGGAATGTTACAGTGGATCGCTCTCTTTCTCTCTCTCTTGCTCTATCTCTCTCTCTTTCGTTATTCTCGTTTACCCGCGTGAACGTATGTTAGAGCCACCGAGCTTGCCTCGGTTTGTCTCGGCGAGATCCTTCGTTAGAAAAGCGCTATGTACACTATGTACAGAGTCCTACCAGAGGACAGGAACCTTTTAGATGATCATCGAGCGAACGGCTGACTTAGAGGCGGAGCTTTTTAGGTTCCCTGAAGTGATCAGGATACGCGTGCAGTCCCCCCGACCGCGAGCACTCGTGTTTGATGTCTTGATTGTGAAGTACTTTATACATACTATTCTTCTGCAACAGAGCAATCGAAGAGACACGTGAGATACACCCCCGTAGCGAAATTCACCGGTCCCCATTCAAAAACCCGTCCGTCGTCTTTCCATCCCGTCTTCAACCCTCGTTAACCTCGCCCCCGTCCCTTGTCCTCGTTTCACGCATTATTCACAGCCCTGATCCGATGGCAAATGCGAAGGGGATTATTCCTCGAGTGAATAAGATTTCAAACAAGAGACTGCCGTCTCGAGAAATTCGGCCTCGAATCGGGTCTGCTGACGGGGTTCGGGTTGACCTCGAAGAAGTACACGATTCAAAGAAGTCTATAGAAGTTTTATTAGAGGTCTACTTATTTAAATCTTGTTTGAAGCTTATTCACTAGTGACAGAAAACAAGAGGGTGCAATTTAACATTAGGTTTACGGAGCGTTAAAAGCGAGTATTCTACATTACTTTATAAAAATAAGAAGAACGTTTCTATCCAAGTTTTCAGCCATTTATTAAATAATATAGACCTAAGGAAATAAGTTTCTTGATTAATTCCATCTAGATGGAATCTTCACAATCTCAATAATCGTAAATTGAAAATTACGAAATAATCGTAAGTAAACCTAGTGTTGAAGCATAGTTCGAAGAATTGAAAAGCTTTCCGTGAAGAGCGATTTTGTCCGCAAAATTTGCAAACTTCAGCCCACGAGCGTTGTGAAAAATCGAGACAGCAGCTCGAGGACTGCTGCGGATGACCGCAGCGAATGCCACGAAAAAGAGCCATGGGATGTTTATATATACATATTTATTTATATAAACGATTCCGCGGTCCCCGAGAAGCTCGGATCGGCGTTTTCAGCCGAGAACAACATCGCGACCGCGTTTCGTTAGCCAAAGTTCAACGACCACCGCGCGCGTCCTCCTCGGAGTCGATTAGGAATCGGTGTTATCTCCGCGGGAAGGTTATCGCGCGAAAGAATCGCGGACGACGGGGTGACGTAACTTCTTAACAGAAGCGAAAATCATTATTGTCGTATAATCGCCCGTTTCCCACGGTCGATTTTCATACTCGACCGCGCACGGTGCCGTCTCGGGCGTGTTGCACGCGTGGGTCGGGCTCGGGTCGATCCCGCGCGAAAATAGAACGCGCTATAGACAGTTTGGAGAACGGCCAAGGCTAGGATGGTCCGATTTTCTTTTTCTGTTCCGGCCAGATCTCTGCTATCCGAACCAGCGAAATCAATCGCTATCGGGACCAGGCGCGACATTGACATTCGCGGTGGTTCACGGCTCTTCCGGTTACTCGGGGT
The DNA here is from genome assembly GCA_028454255.1 of Halictus ligatus. Lineage (NCBI taxonomy): Eukaryota > Metazoa > Arthropoda > Insecta > Hymenoptera > Halictidae > Halictus > Halictus ligatus. Next base: position 1,283,188 of record CM052145.1, on the reverse strand, counting down.
CCCCCTAATCTCGGAGGAGATAGCTCTTCGTGTCTCGTGACGCACGGTCAAGATACACCGGGCCAAACAACCATTAGCACTGTGTTTTTTTCCCCTGATAACTCTGTGTACGAAGCGCCTACGTGTTATGTAATGCTCTCCAGGGCAACCCTAAACAGTTCGCCGTTCTTCGATGAAATCGACGGAACCGCTCCTAATTCCCCGAAGATGGACTTGCTCGACATAGTTTCGCAAATTTTCGCAAAACAAACAGTTTAGAGAGCGTGTGTTCGGTATTTTTCTCTGGGAAAGTTTACCGGAGGAGAGACGACCTAATTGCAAGGGCTCATCCGCCCATATGAACACACGTGCCAATACCTTTTTGACACACTGTAGATTCCTAGCCAGTTATTTCGGTCCCGAGGCTGTTTACGATGAAAAATTGTTGCGAGAAGAAACGACGGTGTGAGCTTAATTTAGATAATTTATAGATAGAAGATAGAATTCCCCTTTGATACCTATACGATATTCTGGCTGTAGGTCAAGGGACCCAATTACCGTGCCTACGTAAATTATGCTTATCTTTAAAGCATACCGAGTATCAAAAAGACGAGACGTGTAACTGACATTAACCCTTTGCACTCGGCGCTGTTTTCAATCTGAAACTATATTTTTCTTCCGTCTCACAATACTTTCATTTTATTCGTACGAAACTGATTTCTACGTATAATATTGGAATGTTTAGCAGCAAATGTTTCTATTCAATACAAATTGTGTAATGTAGCAAATATTTTGTAATATTTCTCGTAATTTCTTTGAAATAATGCCGGAACAATTTCTAGTGGTGCTTCAGGGTCACCACTCAAGTGCAAAGGGTTAACTGATCCGAACGGGAAAAATTATGCTTGAAAAATAGGTAGAATTAACACTAGAACGACCGAGCAATAAATGCGAGTGACGTATATTGTTTTGTAACAGTGACAAGACTGACAAGACTCCACACAACTTTTATTGTAATATGAACTTCAATTCCGATGAGAACATTTTCACAATTTCAGTAATTGTAAGAGAAAAAATGAGGATTCAGTCATTTTGACTGCTCCGGTTCTAGTGTTAATACAGTAACTGTTGTAGCCCCACAGTAATTGAGTCCCTGTTTGCCCTGTACGAATCGCATATTCTCGCGTCCGATATTCACGGACCAGGAGAACGACACGTGATTCGAGACGAAAGACGACGTCGCCTCGGGCGATTAGGGCAAAGTCTATCTTCGCTTTTAGACCGTCGGACTGTGGCACACTTATCTTTTTTTCTATTTGCGGTCTGCGGTCTGCGGAAAAATACATGCTCGTCGACCGGTTACCTTTCGCCGTTCCGAACGAAAACCGACAGCGTTCGCGCGGCGAGAACCGCTTGCCATAACCTTCGGCCGCCGATTTCTATTGTGTAGCCCGATCCTGCTCGCACGCCGCGCCGGTGTCGCCGATTTCCCCGAAGAGAACGCGCAACGTCAACACGCGCGTTCTCTCCCGTTGCGAACGATGCGATCGATCGCGAAATTCAGCCATGCGCCCGCACCGCTGCACTCTTGCGCGCCGTGTGCAACAATTTAAAAATATATAAACATTTCCCGGCGGGACGGAAAAAATCTGTTTTCGCACGGCCTCGGGAATTCGAAAGAACGAAGAAAAGGTAATTGTTAATAATTCTTGGGAAACACCCTGTTCCTCCAAGAAAGAGAAAAGGAAAAGTACTAAGTAATAGCAAAACCAGAGTGATTTATTCTAACGAAATAAAAATTGAATCCATTGAGTAGTAGTTAAACTATTAGTAGGAGTTATGCGAGGATCGCAAAGGAGTGTTGTGTTTTTATCTCGTTGCAAGATGGCGCGATCGAAAGTGTGTCCCGGTAAATGTTGTCCTTTAGCACTGATCGTTTACGAGGATTAATCGGCGACGCCTTTCTAACAATCCCCGGCGAACCTTGGCGAAACGAGGTTCCTGCGATTATCCTTGCGCAGGAGTATGCAGTCGAAAGGTGCGAGCATATTGATTAATCCTTGAGGCGGACCGAGTGCAGCGTGCCGCATCCTGCCAACGAACAGGATGCAATTTTCTTCGGAAAAAGTTTCTCGCGTTTGCACAACTAAAAGCCTCGGCATTTTTCTAATAAAATTCCGGAAATTTTCAGGGCTTTCCTGCACTTTCGAACGGGAGAGGAAGACCGGAGAAAACGTTGTCGTTCGAACGAGAGTTTACGATTGGACTGCTGTCCGTTGAATCGATGCGAATGCGAAACAACTGTGCACGTTGTTATCGTCGAAATTGTAATGCGTCGAGCGGAAGTTTCACGCACGTATCGAAGTTGATCTATTATGTAGAAACCAGCTCGCGACTCGCGCGTCGTGTCGTCGAGAATGGACGTCAGAGGTTTGCTCGATTCCGTGGTCGCGAGCCGTATAGAATATTCAGGAATGACAGAAAGGTGAAACGGAAATGTCAACACTATCGACACCGTCTCGACGAAACGAATTATTCAAATCCTAGACCGCGGCCAATGTCAGGATCGGCTCCGAGCTGAAACAACTCCGAAATAGTTTAACTGAGGAACGAGAGAACGACTCTTCTTCCCCCTCGGGAACTGCACGAGGTTGTTGCACAAGTTTTAAAATGGCTGTCGGGTTTGGCAGACTCGCGGGGTGCAGCTCGAATTTTTTCAAAATGTCGTAGCCGCGGAATCTGTCTCTCGATCGCGCGACAGAGCGAGTCCATTGTCGACAGATGCAAATTTGGAACGAAGGCGGCCGAGGAATGGAATTCGAGAAACGAGGGGAACAATGGCCGGAGAGCTGGATCGAAGAGCATAAACCGCGACCGACGGTTTTCACTTAGAAATCGTCGGCTTGAAAACGGTTGCAAAATTCGCGAGACTCGCGGTGTTTCAAGAGTTTTCGAAACATCGAGACGGATCTCGATGGAGCAGAACAGCGTTCGGCGACGAGGACTGACATTTTCGGTGCGAATCGTTTCGTTTCCGAAATGTTTGGCGAGCGAAATCGAGGCGAAAATTGCGAGAACGGGGAAAACAATGGCCGGAGAGACGAGAGACGGACGAAAATAAAGCGGAGAGCAGAGCGGCACGCTACTTACCAAGTGTACAGTGAGTGGATAACAACACAACTGGAACAGGTTACCGTGAAAGCACCGTTTATACCGGCTCCCCGGCCAATGGCGGCTGGGCACAGTTGAATGCCGCCTATCAACGGCCGTCCGTTGACGTCAGATTCGACCAAAGGTAGCTTGGCTTGCGGCGGGATCGATAACTCCCAGGAACGTGGTGGTGTGACAACACGCTTCGGCTGCATATCCTTCGGGGTGGGACTTGCAACGCGAGGGACAGGCGCACAACGCGTTGTTGCAACGTCCGCCGCCCTTGCCTCGCCGAGCAGGATTTCCACCCCATAGGGGCGCACCGTGTTTCGTAACACATCGGATCTCAAACCCCTTACAGGCTCCTCGAAAATAATCGCGTGAAAGACCCTGGCAGTAACGCTCCGATTAATTGCGCTTCACGTTTGCAAACGTTTGCGCAATTCCGAGGCTCTTATTATCTAATAATATTATTTATCGCCTGGCTGCACGCCATTGCATCGAACATAGTCTGCATCAATTGAAAATTAGAAATGGCGGTGCGCGTTGGTTGTTGAACTCCTACTTTTCTCCGACCGGCGTGCACCGTTCGAAACCGCGTGGGGTGTAGTGCATAGCGAACTGTGCACATGCGCTGCCGACAACGAGTCATTGGAAAACGTCGTGGAAACCCATTTTGCCGCATATGCGGTCGTTTTTTACTCGAACGCGTAGGCGGATGCGATTTCAACCATAACCGCCACGCCGTTTCCGATTGCGGGGGCGTAGGATTCGTGGAACCGGAAGCCGTTCCGCGAAGCTGCGGCAAACACGCAGCCTGTTGACACGGTTCGCTCGCTGGAGCGAGCGGAATGAACGTTTCGGTGCTGCGCAATACGATACGTTGTCTGATTAACTGGAAAATTGATTGTAATCCCCAGCCTGGACAAAATACCGTGCTACGGGTTTATCTTCTCGTACGAGCGAACGATAAACCGTGGATCGCGAGCCTGGAATAAAGATCGCTCGATACAATCGTCTGAAATGATCACTCGATTCCCTCGAGAGGTTCAGATTAACCGCCTCGGCTTTTCCAGAGTGTTTCTGAACCCGACACGATCGAGCAGATTATCTTATCAACGCGCGAATGATATAATTTTTGGCTTAATCGCACAGCTAGGCCCCACTCGATTTCATACGTTTCGATAAGACGCCGTCGAAGCGGATACGGAGATCTTGAATGGGGAAATTTGATTAGGAAAAAATTTATTAGGAAAATTTGAGGTGAATGGTTATGTTGTGCAGTAGTGGAGGAATTTTTAATGTAAAAAGAATCAAAAAGATTTGGCCCATGGGGGGATCGAACCCGCGACCTTCGCGTTATTAGCACGACGCTCTAACCAACTGAGCTAATGGGCCAGATGAGAGTCCTGATCAATTGCTCGTTATTGTGTACTATATCTTCAATGCACCTTGCATTCTTCGATCAATTGTATACTCTCGGATACTATACGTGTACTACTAGTCGGTCTGTAGCCCTTTTGTAGTTTCTTAGAGTGGTTGTTATGTTTTAACTTTTGCGAGATGGTTTATAATTTGATGCTGAGTGAAACTTCGATCAGTTAACTGCGCTATAATGGTTTGTACCGTATTGCAGTGCATATAATTGATTGGTAATAAACGGGCGTCGCATACTATTGAAGAAAATAGAACGTCTGGACTTTGTCTACCGTTTGGACTTTGAGTATGAATAAGGAGAGTCAAATGGAGTTAACAATGTGGCTTGCAACGACAGATATCTTATCGAGGACAATTCATCATAGGAATAATGCACTTAGGAATTATTCTGTCCCAGTTTTGTTTAGGTATTGTTCTTATATTTTGTACCGTCTTTTGTTCTATTTTACACTAGTAACGCAAATTGAAATTTGAAGAATAGAACGATATTCTGACAGACTCAGCCAAATGGATTAATAGTTAAAAGTATCGTCCAAAAGTGTCCAAAAGTATTTACCATAATTTACAATTAATCGATATCAATGTCGTCGGTGAAATGGAATGGTCTTTTTATTTATTGTACGATATTTATACTGAAAACATTATTCTGTACTTTCGCTTTTAATGTTACTTCTTCGGTAAATAATGCGCATAATTACATTACATTTACATCTACGTTACATGTAAACATTTGTATCGTATTTTAACGCAATTATTTTATGTAAAAATCGACAATCAAGACATTGTAATGAAAATACTGTGCATTTAATTATTAAACCTTCAATTTTTCCTGACTGTCCCATTTGTCGTTGACTTATACTACTGAATTTTCGTGCCACCTCCTTCGATATTATGTTCTCCTAATACAAAGTTCGATTTGCGGAATTTTCGAAATTTTTTGTACACATATAATCGGATTTGATCGCGTTTTCGTGGATCTAGCGCCAATATTTATAGTTTTTTATTGTGAAGGGCGTAAGCAAACGAGTTCATTTGTTATTATAATATATATCGTTTATTTTAAAGTGCTCGCATTAAGAGATAGGTCATCAGCGACCACATCGGTTACAATTGTATATAAAAGAGAAGGTTACAGTTAATATTTACATTATGGTGGGGTAGAGCAAAAAACAACTTTATAACATTTTATATGTACAATAGTGCAATCAAACGGGGGCCACTCATTTCTTTCCCCAATCCCTAAAGGACGGAACAAATGATTCTTTCCGATATTCCCATAAGTGGCAGTGTAATAAGCGGCAGGAATCATCTGCTCCTGAAAATCTCCAAATAGCGCCACTAGACCGTAGCGGCAAAACGCTCAAACTGTTAGCCAATTAGTGTTAAAACTGTACCGCTGGGTGGCGCCACGTACATCGTCCGGCAAAATCTCCGAACAGCGCCACTACCTCGTAGCGGCAAAACGCTCAAACTGTTAGCCAATTAGTGTATAAACTCTACCGCTGGGTGGCGCCACGTACATCGTTCGGCAAAATCTCCGAACAGCGCCACTACCTCGTAGCGGCAAAACGCTCAAGCTTGTAGCCGATTAGTGTTTAACTTCTGCCGCTGGATGGCGCCATGTACATCGTCCAGCAAAATCTTCGAACAGCGCCACTACCCCGTAGCGGCAAAACGCCCAAGCTTGTCGCCGATTAGTTCCGGACTTCCATCGCTAGATGGCGCTGGCTTCACAATGTCGGTAACTCGGTGGGTAACGTTTGGCTAACAGTTTGAGCGTTTTGCCGCTACGGTCAAGTGGCGCTATTTGGAGATTTTGCCGGACGACGTACGTGGCGCCATCCAGCGGTAGAATTTGAACACTAATCGGCTACAAGCTTGGGCGTTTTGCCGCTACGGGGTAGTGGCGCTGTTCGGAGATTTTCAGGAGCAGATGATTCCTGCCGCTTATTGCACTGCCACTTATGGGAATATCGGTAAGTATCATTTGTTCCGCTCTTTAGGGATTGGTGAGGAGGGATGAGAGGCCACCGTTCGATTATTATAGATACATATAAAGTGCTATAAATTTATTTTTTGCTGTACACCACCACAATGTGCATACACTCATAAACGCACAAAAACATATACATACATACGTATCTTGTACAAACATACTCTTACTAACTAACATGATAAAAAGTTACAATTAAAAAGAAACTAACTCAGACATGGTAACTCACACATCCTCTGTGTTAAACATTGATATTGTTAGACCTACAAAAGTCTCTAATTATATACAAGGCTTTTATATTCACATTATTAAGTAAGGTATCGATAGAACCGGGAATTAATTTACCGACATCGGTACCGCCAGCACCATCTGGCGGAGGTACCTTGAACACTAATCGGCTACAAACTTGGGCGTTTTGCCGCTACGGGGTAGTGGCGCTGTTCGGAGATTTTGCCGGAGGATGCATGTGGCGCCACCCGACGGAGAATTGCTGAACACTAATCGGCTACAAGCTTGGGCGTTTTGCCGCTACGGGGTAGTGGCGCTGTTCGGAGATTTTGCCGGAGGATGCATGTGGCGCCACCCGACGGAGAATTGCTGAACACTAATCGGCTACAAGCTTGGGCGTTTTGCCGCTACGGGGTAGTGGCGCTTTTCGGAGATTTTGCCGGACGATGTACGTGGCGCCACCCAGCGGTATAATTTAAACACTAATCGGCTAAAAGCTTGGGCGTTCCACCACTACTAAGTACAGTGAGTTCATTTTTGCTGAGGAATCATTAATCATTTCATAAACGCGTGGCCACGAGTAATCAGTGAAAGCAGGATGTTTATTAAACCGTTTAAAGTTAAGTCGAACAATCAGTTGAAAGGTACAGAGAGGTTAGTACACGATAATGTTATTTAAGATATGAGAACTTCTATTTTACTCGCGGGATCCAACACATAAATGCGAGTTTTTGCAATCAGTAGTTAAATAAGTAATAAGCTATTCTTACCGGATAAGCAAGCGATACCTGACGGATGTATATTACATTTCTCCGTTGTCTTTAATTAGGAAAAAGTTGTGTCAAGAGATTTTGGCGTCATATCCAACCCTGACAGATGAAGAGGTGCAATGTTTAATTCCCAAAAAGGAGGCGATTAGTGTTATGAAAATAACAACTCACAGTGGGCAGATGGGCAAACTGTACTGTGTTGCTAAAATACCTATGTTCTTCCAAGTAGACAGCTTGCATCTGCCGCTGTTGCCAACCATATACACCTTATGGCAGCATCCAAATTTGTTGATTGTCTTCACAACAAGACAACCGGTCATCTCAAGGTTAGCAAGCGGAGCTGACTTAATGCTGCCTGGAGTGGTCATCAAAGAACCAGTGACATTGTACTCGTTTGGCAAACTACAGAAGGGTACACCTGTTTCTGTTGACACAGACGATAATAAGGTTTGTTGGGGCAATGACTTTGTTATTAACTGTTAAATATAGATACATTTCTATATATTTCTTTCAGGCATCGGTAGCTGTTGGAATTACAGCACTCTCTAGCGAAGACATGTACATGTCTGGCGGTTATGGGAAATGTATAGAAATACTGCATGTAATAGGAGACATGCTTTGCCAATTGGGAAAACCACCCAAAAGACCAAACTTGGGACCATCTGTAAACATCGATGACGATGCTGATAAAGCAGTAGATGTTGAAGACACCAGGCAAGATAACAAAATTGATGATAACACGCTTATCGATAGAATGAGTGACTTGAGGGTCTCCAATGAGAACCTCGCGCACGAATCTTCTGGCGAGGTAATTTCTAGTAGATTAATAGCTAATAGATTGATTTGAAACCTATTAATCGTGCAAAACGTTGCAGGATAACGCAGAAGAGAACACGGAAGAATCCGCAGAAACGGAAATCGTGGAAGAACAGATAGAAATGACCGAGACAGTATTAGACCCGGTCCAAGAAATGGATAACTTGTTGGAGTACTGTTTCTTGAAAGCGTGCAAGAAGTCCGTGAAGCCCACCGATTTGCCGATGTTGGTATCAAATTTTTTCAAAAATCATTTGATGGCGGCGTGTCCACCCGATAAAAACATAGACATAAGAAAGTCTCGATATAAAAAGCTATCGGTGTTCCTAGCGGAAATGAAAGCGAAAGGTGTTATTAATACTTCTATTACGAAGGGCGTTGAGAGCCTGTTGTCGATTAAGGTAACGTCCTTGCACCGTGACACTCCTCTGCCAACTCTGTCGTTATCTTTTGACGCGATCACTCGCGGCTCGACAACGGTCGTCAGAAATAACGAAAGGGTTCAACGATACGAAGCATTGATCGATACCGTTTGTTACAGTTCGATCACCCACTGATACGGAGATTGGTCGTTTTAGAGGAACCGGCGCCGGTCGAACCGGTCGTGTCGAACACGGCGGTGGTCTCGGAGTGTTACAAAGTAACCGCTCACGTGGTGCCGATACTGTCGAAATTCGGATATGAGTGAGTATACAGCGTCACGCCTAGGGAGATGCTATTTTTTTCACCGCGATACGATAATTGCAGAGAGATTGATTTTCTGTACAGAGCAGAAGTCTACAACCGTTACATCATATACCATTATGCTGTATTATATGATCCGAATTATGTACATTTTACTCCCATACGATGATTGCAGAAAAGGAGACGTAATGAAAAGAGCTGAGATCAGAAAATGTTTCACTGATTACGTGAAACGGGAGAATCTACAGGACGGAAAGTGAGCGACCGTTTTCTCTGTACTATTCGCACGCGCTCGTACCGTGTTCGTACGCGCGATCCTTGTAAATTCGTTCTTTCCGCAGGATACTGAAATTAAACCCACAACTCGCAGGTATTATGAAAACCAAAGCGGATCAAGTCACCGTCACGATGGAGGACGGAATAAATAAATTTATAGGACGCATGACGCACATGCACGAAGTTTCGCTAGCGGGGAACAAGTTGTTGCACACGGGGAAATTGGAGCCTATCGACATGAGGGTTACCGTTCGATCCGGCGGCAAAAAGGTATAAAGATTGCTTTCAATTTCGGATGAAAATTGCAAAAATTGATTCGATGTGCTTACCGTATTGAAGGTGACGTTAGTAAACAACTTGGAGACTTTCGGAATAAACTCGAAAGAGTTTAGCAAGGAGTGCCAAATCATTGGCGCAAGCGCAACAATCACGGACGAGCCGGGGAAGAAAACTCCCAGCGTTCTCGTTCAAGGAAATCAAATACTCTACGTGTACAAATTACTCACTGGTAAGCAGAAATCGTGTTCTGCCTTTATCAAATGAATACTCGCGCCGTTCTCGTCTAACGAGTATCGCTGTTTGTTACAGAAAAATATCAAATTAAAAAGAACTACATAAGGGGGCTGGAATTCGCCCCGAAAAAACCGGCGGCTCATAAAAGGTAGATGACGCAATTCTTGTTGAATATTACGCTTTTCTCTGTTACGTCTACATCTGTACCAAACCACGATTGCGAGAGTTACACTTACCAATTCAAGAGCCTCGTGTTGTTACGAATACTTGCGTCGTCCTCGGCCGCAGTCAAAGTGTCTCGTTTATAAAAATGTTTCCCGTTATTCATTCGAACTAAATAATATTCAGAAAGTCGAAAACAAACGACCGAGTCTCACCATTGTACTACGGTTCACGAATAAATGTGTTCTCAACGACGTAAACCCGGTGTTTCTTTTTCCCTTAATCCTGTAAACAGTTTCTCCGGTATCTACCTTCGAGTCTTACTCACTATATCGTCAACAAAAAAAAGATCCCAAGGTGAGAATGGATCGGCCGACTTGGCTGAAAGAATGGAGGATCAAAGTTTGTTAATATAATTTATTGTATATCGAGGTTTCAACATGGAAAAGTACAAATATTGCAATATAGGGCCCGCGAGCTCTCCTCGGGTGGGAGGGAGGGAGGGAGGAGGGTACAATTTCATAGGAAGGAGAGACAACGCACGGTATGATACTTCGAGACTCTTTTTCTTTTTTTCTTGTTTCGTTTTTGTTCAGTTTGCTGGGAATGCGTTTCAAAACGGAGAAATATTCAAGTGTTTACACGGATTCAATGCATTTCCTCTGGTTCGTGATTTTCGTTTCTTTTCGTTTTTTTGTTGTTCGTCGTTCATTTGCCTGACAATATAGGGAAACAATCGGACGAACCGAGCGGATCCGATCCGTCCGGATTTTCTCTTGAGTAAAGGAAGGTTCCCTCCTCTCCACGGCCCCCGCATATATTTAATACTCGTTTTTTTTTTCTGACTGTTACACCGGTACGCACGTGCGCGTCATGAGGCGACATGTGATACACGCGACGCGCACGTGCATGGGCGGAACAGCTTGTTGTTCTCTTTTTTTCTCTCTCTCTTTCTCTCTCTCTCTCTCTCTCTCAGCATCATCGTCATCATATCTCATCTTCACTTTCTTGTCCTTAACTAAACAGGCCGCCCCTGCAGTCGTGATCGCTCGAGCTGATCGAGTCTCCGCCCGCCTGATTCGTCGATCGAAGAAACGATACGTTCCGAACGAAAGTAGCCTAACTCCTCGGGGGGACGGCCGAGCGCGCCCTTGGCTCTCGAAGGGCTAAGCTACGAATTATTTTCTCCGATTCCTCGTACGTACATCCGATAGTTACTACTTACTCGTTAGCTCGACGTGTTTGTGGGCGGATATGACTTAACGATTCGCGGATCCGTGGACACCGGGGATCGATCGCCGAGGATCCGGAAAGTCCGCTCGCGTTCTTGCCGATCCGGAGGGTGGGATCCTCTTCGAGGCGATGCCGTTCCGATTGCACGCGTCCCCGGATCCGCGAACAGTTTAATTACAATAACTTTTAGAATCGTCTCCTCTGAAAATCGTCGTCTCCATCAACAGCCTACCATTTCTTCCTACGACTATCGACGAATCATGGCCAAAAATAGTATCGAAGCACCGTTGGTTCACCCCCGTTTCGTTACACACAAGCCCCTTCGAACCCCGAAATCAAAAAACAACTTTACCACAGTCGACAATAATCGATCTCGATCGACGAGCGTGCCACGGCCGCGTCGAAGCGCCTTTCATGTCACTCTCCCTTTCACTCTCTCCCTTTCACTCTCTTGCTCTCTCTTTCTCGCCCTCTTTCTCTCATTTTTCCTTTCTCTCCCACTTGTTCGTTCTCTCTCTCTCTCTCTCTCGTTCTCTCGCTATATTCTAAATCGCTTCTTTTCTTCTTTTGGGAACATATTGTGCCTACCGTTGTTGCCTCATCCGGTTGTAATCACGACCGTAATCATTGCCACAATCATCACCACGACAAACGATCGTCGTATCGTCGTTCTTCGCAATTTAATCACCGAAAAAATTTCGTTATAATCATCATCGTCATCATCTCCCTGGCATACACACTTTCTCTCCCGCTGGCTCTCATCATGCTCTCTCTCCCTCTCATTCTCTCCGTCCCTGTTGCTCTCATTCTTCCATTCTCTCTCTCTCTCTCTCTCTCTCTCACTCTCTTTCTTCCGTTTTTCGACTTCGGAATTTTCATAGTTATTTTTTTTTTCTTTTATGCAACACATAATGCGACTAGGTAGTACAGGTTAATTAATAATTAATATCGTTAGTTATACAATAATAACGTATGACTAGACAATGCAAGATAATAATTATATCGTAAATAGTAATAATCATGGATCGCAATTTATATCAACAATTGTGATGGCGCGCACGTGTTGTCGAAAATGTTGTTCTTGTTTTAGACGTTCTTTTTGTTGTTGTTCTTGTTGTTGTTGTCGTTAAATTATCGTTATGCGTGTGCCTCTGTGTGCGTGAATGGTCTCTCCCCTTGTGTGTGTGTATTCGTGTGTCGTCTATGTACCGTACCGTATGTTTCTGTGTATGTATGCCGTGGTGTATGCATGTACCCTATAGGTGTGTGTAACTATTCGTCGACAATGACTCTTTTGTTCGGTGTGTCATATGCTTCTCCATTTACTCTCTTTCTCTCTCACTCTCACTCTCTCGCTCTCTTTCTTTCTTTTTCCCGGAGGTTAGGCGCGCGCGCGCGCGATTTCGAATTTTGTGTTCGGGTTTCGTCCGCGGTACGGGCGTGTGTGCACTCTTTTGTTTTCGTGTATACGGCGTAGAAAAAGTACAGGAAAGATAACTATTCGTGTAGATTTCTCGATGCATTCCTGATTCGTTGCCCCAGGACCGTGAAACGGATCGTCACCGTCGGAACGACGGGATCCACGACAGAAGAGGTTGAGGTAGCGACGAGGAATGCCTCGACGGAATGAACAGGGACCGTGTGTCAACGCTCCATCGTTGTTTCCACGAGAAAAGAATTGCTACATACCAACCCCCGTCCCCTCTCGCCCGAACACACGTGATATCTGTGTGATCAGCAACGAGGGAGTCCTGTGTCTCTCTTTCTCTCTCTCTCACTCTGTGTGTGCACGTGTATGTGTGTTTCTCGAGCCGACCTCGAATGTCCGCGATGATCCTCCCCTTGTCGTTGCGTTTGGTCCATTCGGCGCCGTTTCACAACCGAAACCGTTGGCAAACTGTCTCGTTCTTCGGCGAAACGGCGCGCGTCACGTTCGAAAATGTTTTTTATTTTCTCAAACAGCCGGTCGCGCGAAGTTTAAGCAAAATATAGGACGATATCATCCCGATGATCCCGATTTAAAATTTCGAACGCCGATTTAGAGCAATTCGATGTCGAACTCGAGACTAGAATACGGACACGTTTACGCGTGGAAATGTACGTGCCGTATATATATGTGTGTGTGTGTGTGTTTGATCTTTCTCTCTCTTTCGTTCTCTCTTTCTCTCTCTCTCGCTTTCCGTGTATGCATGTAAGTATGGTCGTGTGTACGTGTGCGTATGTAGAGGAAGCTTCTTGCTCAGAACTACATATTTTGAAATCGGTAAAGTGCCGATTAACCTCTTAAAAAGCACGCCCAGAGTATATTTTATGTGTGTAGCCGCGTCGCGACGCGTCGCGTCGCGTAGTATCGTGACGCGAGATGCTCGAAAAACCGTTTCACGTGAGAATTATACATACACATGTACCGATAAATGTAATTATAATGCAATACAATATAATGTAATGTAATATAAATGCAATGTAATATAATAATACAATAATATATAATGCAATATAATAATGTATAGCATAGATATATCTAACCCTCCACGTAATACTTGAATGGATCTCACTCCCACCCCCGTATGCTGTAGCCTGCGTTAAACAATACGAGTAAGTAATCCGTAATTCATGCGATAATTATACACGGTAAATATGCGTTTAAATGACGATAATTAAATACAGATACACATACATAGATTAAGAAGATTTTTCACCAGCGGTTCAATTTGCCCACCTTAACCAAGTCAAAACGATAAAATCCCAGGCCCCGCCCCTCACACCCTCACCCCCACTGCCCCTGCACCCTTTGCCCTTAGGAGGAGGGACCCGGGGCGGCGGCCACTCGAACAAATTATACCCGCGAAACGCTAGAGAAAGAAATGTCGGTTCGAAGTCCGTTCGAGAGAGCGCTAGACAATTCTCGTTCTACTCTTTAAGAGGTTAAGTAATCTACTGTGTGTCGCGACCATTTCGATCGTTCGTTCGATCGACGGACCCGTCGATCCGATCGACGACAACGGCGATCGCACGGTGATCCGTTTCGCGGCGATCGAAGTTCCCGCGCCGAATATCGAACATCGGATAAAAAAGAAACGTCACCCTCGACTGTCGGCCGCGATGCCTCGAAAAGAAACCCTTCCGGCGTACGTACCCCTTGTTTTCTCACCCCTCGAGAGCTCCGTGGTCCGGCGGCCACCGGATCAACCCTGTGACCGACCGAAACGAACCGGAAGAAGCTCGGTCGCTTCGAATGTGCTCGGTCGATGCGCGAACCTTAGGCCTGTGCACGGTCGACAGTGGTACGAGTCCGCGCGTGGTCAGACGCGGCCAGGAACGATCAACCGAACAGCCCCCGGAGAGGCGTGTCTCCGTTGCTGGAAAATTCGACTCGAATCGGAACTCGCGGGGTCACGGGGGCAACGGTTGAACGTCTCTGGCCCCCTCCGAAGAACTCCTGTCCGCAAAAATTCATCGAAGACCGCACCGCGAGCCGTTCGATCGCGGCCCGTTGCTTCTCCCGTCGCGAGCCGACCGCCCATTTGGGCGGAGCGAACCGCCCACTGCTCGGGAACGCCTCCTCTCGCTAGGTTACGAGGAGGAAACGGCGCAGTGGTACGGTCCCAGTGTATGTCGGACGTGGAGCAATGTTCCGATAGCAAAAGAAAGCGTCCCTTCAAAAGAAAGGGATCGATCAAAAGGGTTCCATGAAATGGCACTGGTGACTCCGAGGAGTCACCGAGAGACCGACGACGTTAACCTCATCCGTGTACTACGACCCCATGCGATTATGCAAATCTACCGGTTGTGCTACCCGCAGACCTCCCAGTCGGGAAGTTGCCCTTCCAAAGGGGCCGGGAATCCGATCCTAACACCTTCCCTCCGCGGTCAGTCTTACTTTGTACGCCCACGATTCTCCTCCCTCTTCTCCGCTCCTCCTCCTTCTCCTCACCTCGCCGCCCTAAACTTTGTCCGTTCGCGTAACAAACAGCCCCCATACAACCCTCCTCTTTAATCGCAACGTCCTGTTCCACGACAATCCGTACCGTATCACGATCCTCTCTCGTTTCCCTCCGAACGGTCTCCCCTGAACGGTCCATGGCCGATATTGCGTGCGCGCGCGTGCAACACACGTCGCGTTTTTATTATCACTTGGAGATTTGTGCAGTCGTTCGTTGCCGGACACGTCCGATCGATACGTTTTTTTTTTTACTTATACACATAGAAAGATTACATCGATCAATTCGACGGGCATCCGTGGAATCGTTTCCCCGATCAATGGAAGCATCAGACACTCGGCCGAGAATCCCCATCCCCCTCCCCCCACCCCAAACCCCCACTGCACACTGGTTTCAGGATCAAACGTTTTCCGATCGATCGATCGATCGATCGATCGACAAGTTTTCACAGAAAAATTGTCGGATGCACGCGAACTCGAAAACGTAGACGCGCGGTCTCGCCGGTTTTCCCTGGTCACGATCAATGGACAGTCCCGCCCATTCCCGTCGTCCAGCCCCGAAAACCGAAAGAAACCACGCCCACGTTCGTCTTCGCCCCTCCCCTTGAACGTTTCCCTGCTTCGCCATTGTTTCACTTAGTCTCTTTCTACACCGGTTCTCTACATCGTCTTTTTATCTTTTGTTTTTTTAATAAACTCCTATTCCCGTCCGTCCATTCGCTTTCCTGTCTCGACGTCGGTCGCACGTCTATCGCCTAGCGTAAACCACTTTTTTTTTATCCTTATAGTAACGTAATTAGTTTACCATTACCGTTATGACAGTATTCGGTGATCTGATCGTTCCTCCACACCGTCTCACTTTTCTCGCTCTCTCACGCTCTCTCTCTCTCTCGCTCACTCTCTCTCTCTCGCTCACTCTCTTTCACTCTCGTTTATCTCTCACATTTAAATAGCGCCTTTATTTATCAGTTACAGTTAAATATCGCTATCAATACCGTATTAAAACCCTTCATAAAATACATTACTCTATTATATTCCGCGTTTTATTTTGTCTCGTTTCACCCCTCCGCCTATCCGAACGTTATCTCCGCGCTCTCCCAGCTCCACCCCCTACCACCCCCCTCGTCTCGTTCCCTCTTCGTCCTCCGTAACATCCTATTCATCAGACTTTACTCTCGGTTCGCGGGTCTCCCACGTTGTTAGCCTAATCTCGCTCCGCCTCGGCTCTCGATCAACAATTTGCGAGGAAATTCCGAATCGTTCTGCACCTAGTACGGCCACCGGAGGGATGCGTGCCCTTCCGATCGGACAATTGTTCTTCCTTCGTCCTTCGTCCCCCGTTTTCTCTCCCATCGTTTTCCAGTTCCGTCGTTATCTCGGTCGATGTTCCGCCGTTGCCCCGTGCGAGCGCGATCGTCGATCCGCGACGATCGATCGCGTCCCCTGGATCGTCGATCCTCCCATCTCGCCCGACTCCCGCCAGCGGCGCTAAAACGCACCGATATTCGCAATTCGTTTCCGTCCGAAGTCTAATTAAGCGGGTGACGCACGGCGGCCGATCCTCATTCGAGCTTCGATCCCCGTCCCGGCGTTGTTCCCGACTCGTGGAGATCGAGAGCGCACGGAAGACCGGCAGAGATCGATGTGCCCGCTTGCGTCGTCGAGAAAGTCAAACGACCGACATTTACGCTCCAACGATTTCTCCGATGTTCGTTCTCTGCCGGGGTTGTAAATCAAAGTGAACGTTCTTCGCGGTGAAGAAATTTGCTCGGAGGAGCAGAACACACCTCCGTGTTTCAATGTTACGTAGCATGTTTAACTGTACCTTGAGAAAAAGGTTTGCGATCCATTTCGGGCGACGTGCCCGAACGTAAACGTTCGAGGAACGCCGAATCAGAGTAGCAGAGGTCTTTTCGAGTGGTCTCGCTCGGATCCCCGTGATCGGCGATCGAAGATCGATGGATCGGACCGGCCGCCGGCGTCCGCCGAGAGAATTGGTTCCAAATTAGCCTCTTCCGACAGGTTCGCCGGGTCTATCGGATATAATTATACGCGTATCACATTGTCAATTCACATATGACGATATCGTGCGCGTGCGCGTGCGCGAGCGCGAACGACGCGGAAACAAAGAAGCGCGCGCGGACCGACTCGGCGAGAGAGAAGAAGAAGAAGAAAAGAAAAAGAAAAATGCGGAAAAGAAAATAGAAATCGATGCGAGGACCGATCCCTGTTGAACAGCGGAGCCGATTTTCGGTGACCGGGATATGATCCTCGACTGGACCGATCGGCGATCGATCGATCGATTGGTGCGTCGTCGTCGATTCAGCGGGTGAAAGAAGAGTCACGTCTCCAGTCAGATTTAAGAGCAACTGATCTATATTTCCTTAAGTTACAAAATCATTCGGTAGCATCATCTTACGTCCGTCAGGACGACGATCCGAAAAAAGGACAACGTTCTTCCTGTCTGTTTCTCACGGAATTTGTGGATGTGTTTTCGTGTCTTTCGTGAATTATAATCGTAACGAATCGAATACTCATTCATATAAATTCAATATGTCTCTCACTCTAACTCTCTCTCTCTCTCTCTCTCTCTCGCTCACTCTCTCTCTCACGTTCCGCTCCCTTCTGTTGCTTCCCCCTCCTTCCCACCAGCCCCCGTCGCCCCCACTATTTTTTCTTCCGTTTTTCCGCCCCATTTTATCTCACTCTTTTATTATCGTTTAATCTCGCGCGTGTAAGGTTTCTTGATTTTCTTCCTTTTTATTTTATTTTATTTATTTATCGTTTTTTTGTTCGTTTTAATTAGTGCCCTCCGTGTTCGCTTACGTCTACGGGTGGTTTCCCCATTAAAGCTGTAAAACGTTTCTAAAGAGAGTTTCGTAACAGTCGGACAGATTATTATTTCGCGTACGATTTTTGTTCGTGATCGTGATCCCATTAGAAATCGATCATCGCGGCACGCCCACCCGCCCGCCTCGATGACGACGATGACTCGCACGCGCGCGGCCCGTTTTTTCTTTTTCTTTTTGGTCCTTTCGACTCGTCTCCTCGAACCTCCTGTCGACCAATCAAGGAAGCGAAGAGACACAACAACGGATGCGTTTGTAATGCACCGAGAATGGTATTGTCAGAACTCGACGATGTCCGCGCAGATTTGACGCGATTATGGCGGCAGGTCTTCGCTTCGATCGATCGTTTGCGTTGTTCGTAGGCAGATCGGATTCCTCGGAACGAGTTTACGTAATCTTCGAATCGACTTTAGAGACTGTTTGTCGTCGTGGACGTTGACTGGTCGACAGAAAGAGGATCCGCGCGACTATCCACCAGTTTTTCCCCCACTCTCTGAGGTTTCTCTCCTTTTCCCAGCCCCTCCCCTCTCTCGTTTGTCCGCTTGATGGGTGTCCTCCGCACGCTCGGAGAATAATCGGTCCGGGAACAACGAAAAGCGTATATATTGCACTGTGTTTCATCCTGGCTGATAATAATCGATCCCCTCCACCTCCTCCACCTCCTCCTCCTCCTTCGCAGACATCTCTATTTCCCCCTTTCGTTTTGTTTCTCGTTTTACCGTTCGTTTTGTTTCTCTCGTTCGCTTTCGTGAACACTTATACATATCGTACAACGTCTATAATATCGTAATGGTAAAATCGCTGGTATTATAATAGTAATTACGGAATCACCGCGACAACTAGGAGCGTACAGATCCGTTGTTCCTCGTTCGGGGGGATCTCCTACGCTCGATCGCTCGATCGTTCCCGGCGATGGCCCGACGCCGACGCCCGTGGATCGTCGATCGAGGAACAATCCTCGGCTCGGCCCGGGTAGAAAAAGTGTGTCTAGTCGAAGTGAGATCATGGTTTCGCGGACTTCGGCGGGAAACGCAATCGAATCGCAAGCCGCACGCACACACGCACACTGGTTAGACTGCGGATCGTCAGGCGGCGCGTTCGTGGTAGTTACCGAGATACGAGAAATTTTGATTTTGCTTATGTTTTTTTTTCGAAATCGATGAAGGAACAAACTGTTCTTCTGTACACCGGCGTCGATGGAGTTGATGTGAATCTGCTTAAAGATCCACGCAGCCTGGCGATCGTTGATTCGATTAGAACGACGAACGGCAACCGCGGAATTGTGCGGGTCGCCGACCGTCGCGGGGTAATCGAATTTGTCGCGATTCGATTAGGTTACGCGCGGAATCCGGTGTTTTACGGCGCGGGTGATCGTTCTCGCGGAACGATCCGACCGTCGCGGCGTCGGGCGTCGGCCGTCGTACCGAGCAACGTCCCTCCTCCTTCCTCGAACCGGCGGTAAAAAACAAGTGTCCCCTTAATATCTTAATACTGTCGATGAAGAAACTTTCATTCGATTCCCCCGTAGAAATCCCTTCGGTCCTTTCAATAGAAAAAGGATAAAATGTCTTTTTGGCGACGACCCGCGGGAAACGCGGTCTACTCGAGATCGATCGGTCGCGTAACAAGTCTAATATGTAATATATATAGAGATTTATCGCGGATTTTGTACCTCGAGGGCCTCGGCGCGGCGAACCTGGAATGTGCAAATCGTTCGTCGGTCCCCGTCCACGTTGCGAGAAACTTTTCTGGCCGCGAATCGTTTCGAGAACGGACCAGTTCGAACGCCGCGGCTACTGAAACACCGACTGGTCACGGCGACGCGTTTCGTTTGCGCGCGTGATCGAAGATTCGTTCGAGGATTTCCGACAAAAGTGGAACGTAGAACCTGGGACCAGTCGGTTCGACCTGTCGACGGGTCGGAAACAGCCCCCTTCGGCTCCGAAACTAGCCCTCGCCCCCGACTAACCGATTCCAAGTTATTCTCCCTGTTTCGACTTCCGATGCAACCGGGATGGTTTCGATGGTTTCGCGAAAATCGATTGGAAAAGTCGAACGTTGTCGTGGACGGGAACCGGAAGTGTTGTTGCCGGCCGAGAGCCCCCGCACCCGGATGGAATGTGTCTTCGATATAAGAGATCATCGAGATTCGGCGAGCGACTCTCGCCGAGAGCTTTCTGGCGCCGCGCCGATCATCCTGATCGCAGAGCCGCGGATGATCTTCACGCGTCTGGACGCCGCATCCGGGAACCGATTCTACCGATAAAAACGCGCCGACGAAGGCGCGAGGAAAGTTCTAGAAACACGGGCCCGTGCGAGAAACAGAAGGTTCGCATAATCATCCGCGGCGAGCGTCGCGGCGGTTCGTTTCGTGATCGACGCGGGAATACGTACGATCGACCGAGAAACGATCGATCCCGACCATCCGACCCGTTGAATCCTCGAAAAAAGCTCGCTTTACTGGCCACATCCCAAAATGGCAAATGATCGGAGGATCGAGAGGGGCTCGATCTCGGGATCTACATCGAGTATTCTCTTTCTCTATCTCTCTTCTGTTTGCCCTATCCCCTGTTCACCTCCACCCTCCCCCCCCCCACCCCCCCCCTTCACCCCCTCTCGTTCGCTTTTATTTGTTTAAATAATTTATATATCGCGTTTCGGTGTGAGCAATTGATTTACCGGCAGTCTTTCCGTTTCTGGATCGCGTCGACTCGCTGAAAATATCGCTTTGAGTGATCCTTCTTCCCCCACCGCCCGTCCCCACCCCCACCCCCCACAAGTTAACCAAGCGTCCCCGGCAAAATATAAATTATTTAAAGGTGCGTGGGATCAACGAGACCCGACGGTCACCCCACGCGAGTTTCGATCGTGCGAAAGCGCTCCGGCTCGGGGCCAACTGTGGCCACCGGGGCCACCGGGGCCCCACGCTCCTAAGTACCACGCCTCTCAGCCGAAAGGAAAAGAGTGTTTAGGCGTCGGGGAACGAGTTTTGTCGTCCTCTGTTCCTCGAAGAAACGACGAAATGGGAAACGAAACGGATGAAGCCCACCCCCTCCCCCCACGAAGCACCGTGAATTCCTCGATCAACCCCTCTCCCTCGTTCTATTCCCCCCATCCGTAACCCTTGAAAAATATTTCGATCGCTCTGGATCGCTTCGTTATCCGCGCTCGGTTCTCAACTATTTTTTTTCTTTCCTTCTTTCTTTCTCTCTTTTCTCTCACTCTCTCTCTCTGTCTCTTTCTCTCTGTTTCTCTCTACTTTGTTGTCACCGCTTGCTTGTCCCTTCCTCGTTATCTGAGTGATATTAATTACAAGTACGTCGTCTCGATACCTGTGTGGCATGTGTGTGCGAGTGTGTTCGTGTGGTTGAGTTCGTGGCCTCGTGTCGGTGTCGCGTATACAGACATACACTTTCTCACATTCCTCCATCTAATACGATATTACGTTAATTTCTCATTCTCTCGTTCTCTTTCTCTCTCTCTCACTCTCTTTTATTCCCTTTCGCTAATCTTTTTCTCGAAAATATCCATCGTGTTCCTCTCGTTCACGCACATTTCATTGTTGTTGAAACTGTTTTGCTGTTTGTTTCTGTGGTGGTGGTGGTGGTGGTGGTGATGGTTGTTGTTTGTTGTTTGTTTGCTTGTTTGTTGTTGTTGTTGTTTCTTTTAGTATCACTATAGAGTTATCGTAATTAAATATTTATACACCCATTGACAAACTAGCTACCACGTTTTTTTGTCGTTTAAATACAGTTCCATAGATATCAATTAATTTAATTAATTAATAGTTATTATAATAAGTTACGATAATTAATAATTAGAATAATCAAAACATGTACAGAAGATTATAGATTATCTCTTTCTTCCCCTCCGTCCAGTCTCTGTGCCCTCCTCCTCCTCCTCCTAACCCTTCTTTTCCTCCCTCTCCTGCTTCAACCTTTTTTTCTGTCTTTCTTCTCTCTCTTCGCCCACCCACCCCACTCCCCACCCTTCCTTCGCGTCGCTCCTCCCTCTGCAACCCTCACTCTCGCTCGCTCTCTATCTCTTCCCACCATTTCTTTTTTTTTTTTGGTAAATTTTCTTTCGATTCTTTTGTTAAAGAGTAGTGGTTTTTATCAGGTTTCTTTTTTCTCTGTTGATCGTTGTGTTACTCTCGCCTCCGGAGTAATTAATTCTCTCCTCATTGTCTCGCGTATATTTTCATTTTTTTTTTTGTAATTTTCTTCCCTACCTTAGTTATTTCCTAGCTTCTCGCCGCTCTCGCACTCTCTCTCTCTCGCTCTCGCTCTCTTTCACTCGTCCCCATTCTCTCCTCTCCTCGCACACGATCAGTCTCTCTCGTTCCCCTTTATTTATTCACTTTTTTTTTGTTTGTTTGTTTGTTTCTTAGTCTTTGAACACTCGACGTCTCGCGTTCTTTCGTCCGTCCCCCCCGTTTATCTAGTTAGCTTAGCTAAGTAATAAGTACTTCTCTCTCGTCTCTTTCGCTTCTCCGTCGGCTCGATCTCACTGTCTCTCTCGCGCTCTCTCTTTCTCTCTGTGGTTTGTCAGTTAGGCCTACGGTGAGAGCTAGAGCCGCTTTCGCCGGCCGACACAACGTCTCCAACGATCTTTCTCGCCCCCTTGCTCGATCGCGTAAAAATAATTCCACCCTTGTCGGATGTCGCGCCTCGCCACTCTCTCTCTCTCTCTTTCTTTCTCGCCTCTTTTCTAATTCACAATCGTTCTCACACACACACACACACTCTCTCACTCTCTCTCTCTCTCTCTTTCGCATACACACGCAGACACTTCGTCTCTCTTTCTCTCGTTTCTCTTTGGTATTGTGCTCGCTGCTGGAGGATCGAATCCACCGTCTTCAAACGATCTCTCGGAAACGGTGCGCCCTTTGCTCTCAAAGGGCGGCGTGTCCCGTCCAAGAAGAACACCCACGCCGAGGATATTCATAGTGATCGCGCCAACCGTCCCGGTTGACCCGACACTGCCAAACAATAGGAGAACCGAAGAAAAATCAACCACCGCGATTTCCACCCCCTTCGCTGTGACCGTTCTCGATCGCGTCTCGCTCGCGACATAAATCACAGACGAGCAACCTTTTTCTTCTTTTTTTCGCACACCGGAAACCCGATCCGATTTGTTCGCCTAAACGCCGACAGACTGCGGATCTTCGCGCGAAATCCTGACGAGCAAGCGCAGTGTTATTCAAATTCATGTTTCACGAATTAGGTGGAATCGAACTCGACTCGCTCGGTTCGATATAATCAAGGACAGGGACTCGCGCTACTGGGTCACACATCGATTCGAACGAGGGTTGAAAACTCTATTCACGACAATTTCGAGAGATTATAGTCGAACGGACGTTAACGATCGAACAAGAATCCGCAGTCTTGGTTGTCGACCGGACCCCGTGCGAGGTCCGCGCAGCTTCGGAAAAACCTGCCCCGCGAGCGAGCATCCCCAATTAAAAATTAACCGGGGATCTCGCCGATGTTCCCTGGAAGTTCAGGAAAAAGAGTATCGATCGCAGCCACGATCTAAATGCATTTTGCCTAAAGACTCAGTCTGTGTAAGTCGGATGATCGGTAGATACAATTAAATTGGAAGAGGATATTTTTACCCTTTCCTGGTCGGATCTGCTTCCTCCCCCTCGACGGGGGTCGGCAAAATCCCTTCCAGTCGGCCTGGAATCATGTGCGTCGTGGATCTTCCGTCGAAACGAAGGATCAACGATCTCTCTATCTCTCTGCTCGACGCGACAACGTTCACGATCGACCGTGATCTTCGTCCCGACTGTCCAAAAATGATAAAACAACGTCGTTCTCCGACGATCGGAACAGACAATGGTGTTCCGTTCACTTCCGGTTCGCGCGTCTCGTCCTCGCAGACAACAACAAAGAATCGCGTTCTGATCGCTACTCCCCGGATCTACGGGATCCGGGGCGGGATCCTCTGGGCAGAAGACGGGACGAAACAAAATGCCGGATCGTCGACTGTCCGTCCGGTGATCGAGAACGAGGATTCGCGGGGAGAACCGACACCGATCAATGCTCATGATTTCGCGAATGACGCCGCCACGGTTGGCGTTGCGATTGTGCGTTGCGATTGAACGTCGCGACGTCTCCCGGGGCGTGGATCGTCGACGGCGAGCGTCTCGACGCCGTGCCCGACGACGGCCACAACCTTAACGAGTATTTTGTGCGCTGCTGTGCGACGAGGTTCGACGCCGGCGACGGATCGAAAACGGCTCGCCGCGGACGATCCGCGCGACGATCGACGCCGCGTCCCGACGACGCCGGCGTCATCGATCCGATCGACGGATCCGGGCCGTCGGAGGCGCGTGTCGACGCGTCGGAAATTAGTTGACGATGCCTCGTGTAATTTTAGTCGTTGCGTGAAACTATACAGAGTTCTCTAACGTTCTGGGAGAACGCAGCGGTTTGTTTGTTGAAACGCTGGAGAATATATGTTGTGTGTGTGTATGTGTATGCATGTACATGTAAGAGAACGTAGGTTTGATCCGGTGTTCCCCTTCTCCCAGAGTGGTCGACGACGAACGTGTTTCGTCGCCGTGATCGTCATCGTAGCGATACAACTAACAACGATTACACGGACATAAATATAATACGCACAACGGTATATCTAAACGTAATAGCCGTACGGTAATATAGCTTTATAATTAAGTAGATTAGCGTGTCCTCCATCGCTTTCTCTCCTTCTCTCGTCCCTTCCGTTCACACAGACATATGTTCTCTCTCGCCTAACCGGCTCTCTTTCTCTCTATCTCTCACTCTCTCTCTCTCTTCTCGAGCAAAATCGACGCCCTCTCCGAGCGCGGAGAGAACGGGTCAGGGCGCGCTGGCTTAAGCCGCGTGTCCACTTGCTTGTCGATCGTTAGGCTTCGACCCCCTGCGCATGGTTGCCCATCGATTAGTTTCGCATTGAATGCTGACTCTTTTTTAGGAAATTAGATAAGCTTGAAACGATTGTGTATTTGGGAATTTTTGTAGGAGCACAGAAATATTGAATTGAAATGAAACTTTTGGAATTGTCGCGTTTTCTCAGAGGAGAAGATTGTTAATAATATTTATGGTAGCGGAGAGGCAGCCTAGGGTCTTACGTCGTTTTTTGGTGGTCGCGCAAGCGGACAAAAGCGGCTTAAGGAATCCTCCCCTCGAACCAGCACGCGTTGTGCGTCTCCCCCTCGAGTCACCCTTAGTATATTGTGCGCGACATCGAGCAGCTTTAGGGCTGAGAGGCCTCGAAACTCGAAAGGGGAACTCGAGGTCCCGAATTTCTTGGGTCCAGGATCGATACCGTGCACCTCGGACAATATACATGATCGCGATTCGAACGCTCTTCCCCTCTCGAGTCCTCTTCCCGCGGTTCACCGAGGGACTACGTTCCTCGTTCGATCGGTACCCAAGCTCTCCGAGATCTATCGCTTCTCGATCGATGGGCGACACAACCTGGTGAAACCCGATCTCCTCCGCTCTGATTCCTCGATCGAGCGAGGGACGATATAAATTCGTTTGACGGTGTTTAGGTCTTCGTTTTGCAATTGGAAAATCTAGTGTCCTCGGTAATCGGTCTTCGTTTCTTCTCTTCGATCGTGGGCGACGATCGATCTTACGTTTCAGTCCCTTCGCACGATCGATGGACCTTTCTCTTCCTTATCCTTGCGGAGCTTTTATGCTTGTTGTTCGATCGTGCGCGACCACCAGGTTTTTTTCACTGTTCGTTGCATTCTTTCCGAGGATGAATTCCACGCGGTCGCCCATGATCGACGATGAAGATGGCTACTGCCCCCGTGTAGGGTGCATCGTTGGTCCGAACAACGAGGAACAACGTCGAGGATAAATCGAGTCAGGCTATGGGAGATGATGCGCCATGGGGTGTGGTCGTGGGTCGTGGACAATGGTCTCGGAAACGGGGGTGGTTCGTAGTGGTGGTGGTGGTGGTGGTGGTGGTGGCGGTGGCGGTGGTGGCAACAGAAACAAGTAATCGAAATAAAACGAACGACGTATCTTGAACCAAACACAAATCAGTTTAATCCTTAAATAAAACATAATTTCTGTTATGTTATATAATAATTAAATAAATAAATAAATAATCGGTAGCAGTAGTAGTAAGTAGTAATAAGTAAGTAGTAAGTAGTAAGTAGTAGCAGTAGTGGTGATGGTAGTTATAGTAAGTAAAGTTATAGCGGGTGGTAAGAAAATGGCGGATGGTTAAAAAAAAGTGAATCGAATCGTGATGAACGTTCGAAGACCATTTCCTCGGTTACTTTTTTCTTAATCATTCCTTCTCGTTTTCTCTTATTCTTTTTTTTGTTCGTTTTGGTTTGCCTTTTTTTTTACGGTTCGTCGACGTAGTGGTACGAAAGTAAGTAGCAGTATAGGTGTTTTAAGGTTACACGTAGCTACTTGGACGAGAGACACAAAAAATATATACGATCGTAATTAATAGCAATGATAATAATCGTAATAATAATAATAATAATAATGATAATAATAATAATAATGGCGATGGCGATGGTAATAATAATAATAATAATAACCAGAATAATAATAATAATAATAATTGTAATATACGTGATAATAACTATGAGAAGGATTAATCATTTATAATAGTGAATGTAAACTAGACGTGCTGTAAGAATTCTACCCTAATACTCGGGGGTTGCAATTGTCTTACACACGTTTCACCCCCCGTCCCACGAGCATCGTTCCACCTCTCCAAGCCCCTTCCACTCGCTCGTCGACCTCGTCCTCCAATAGAAACCGTCCCCGTTCCCCTGATCTTCAACGGCCCCGCCCACTATGGCAATCTGGCCCGCCCTCAACGAGCTCCGCTACAGTATTCTCCTCGTTCTTATCCCCCACCATTTCTCTGCTCGCTCGTATCAGTTGAACTTGTATTTTCTTAAAAACTTGTGATCGAAATAAGTTAATTACAATGAAAACCTCGAATTCAGGTGGTAAAACTCAAGTTTTTTAACTGACGGAAATTTTAACTGTTCTCTTCGAATGTAGCGGG
Source organism: Halictus ligatus (assembly GCA_028454255.1). Taxonomy (NCBI): domain Eukaryota; kingdom Metazoa; phylum Arthropoda; class Insecta; order Hymenoptera; family Halictidae; genus Halictus; species Halictus ligatus. The sequence continues at coordinate 1,256,122 of CM052145.1, read as the reverse complement.
CGTTCATCAATTGCGGAAACAACTGAACGCGATGACACTCGATTGAAAATAGCTGTTGTAGCTCGTTAGCAGCTCGATGAGACGACGAGTGACGGTAAGGAGGTGAAGCGACGGAAAGGGGATTGGTTTCCATTGGTTGTTCTGCTCGTCGATGCTCGCGGAGACGACGCGACGTGGTCGCCTGACGCGCCAAACCGTCGCACACGGTGTTTCTATATATATATATATATTTTTATAATTTGCACTAATCATCGAGATCCTCATCGACCCGACGCCCGGGCTCGCTTGATCCCGTCCCCTCTACCCGAACGGTTGTTATCCCCGTTCGCGCAAAGCGGACCGGAAACGCGACCGTGACGCTCGCGGGCTTCGAATAAATAAAATAAAATAAAATCTTAGCGGGTAGCATATCCTGCTGCTCTTGAGGTTGAAAATTACGTTCTGCGGGGGGTTGTGTTGGTCGAACGCGAGACGCCGTTCAAAGGCATCCCCGCAAACTTCTCCGTCCCCCCCGCCCCCATCCCTCCCCGTCCCCGGACTAGACACAAAAAGGTACACATAAATAGGACAACATATACACGCTACGCTTTTCATCTCTCGCGTGAACACTAAATCTAAGAACCTAAGAAAAATCGTCGCATCTGCCTCTGCTTTACTCACGATTAAGTACTTACAATCCGAGTCGGCTCGCGCCTCCCTGCCGCCCTCAAGATGGCGGACGAATGTTTCGCTTCAGCTCGCACCCCCGCAGGACGACGTGTCAATGATCGATGCCGAATGTCGTGCTCTCTCAAAGTTCGTTCAAAAAGTGTCAAAAGAATCTTATCATTGATCGTGGAGCAAAGTTTGTAAAATGACAAATTTCCGTCTGATTCGCGTCCAAAGACGGCGCGGAGAAAGCGGGCGGAATTTATCCTCGGAGATCAAGATTCGGAGATCTATTCGGTTTTCTCGAGTTCCGACGCTCCCGGCCGCGACCGTCTCCCTCCGTATCGTCGCGCGGGTGGGCGTGGCGACGCTAGCGAGCCGACTCGCTTACCTTACGTACCACCGAAACCGCGGCCTCTTCCGTCCATCCGAGCCTAACTACCCTAAAATGAATCTGCGGTATCCGCGGCGAGAGAGTCTCTCTCTTCCCGTTGGCTGTTCGTCCGTTTCTTTGCACGTAGACTAGACGCGTGTCTTCGACGATCGACGGGAGGCGCGATCCGATAGATCGTCTCCCCCGCGTTCCTCGTCACTATCACATAACCCCGTGGTGCATCGTCTCGAGCGTTCGCCGACGAGCGCGCATCCTCTGTCGTCGAACGCGTGTCGCTTTTTGTACGTTGGCTCGCTTCGCGTTAAAGAAAAAATGAAAAAAAAAGAAAGAAAAATAACAAAATAAAAATAAGCTCCGCATACCACCCCCCGCACGGAACCAGCGAGGCCCGAAGAACCTGAGCGAAAACTCTCTCCCGGAAGCATACTAAACGTTACTTCCCCGTCGAACGCGATTCGCAGAATTTCGCGTTCCCTGCGCGCGAGTATGCGAGCATTGTTCCCCGCGAACGTCGGCGATCTCTACCGATTTTCCACGATTTCTTCGATTTCTCGCGATAGCTCTCGCTGGAGGTCGACGATCGTTCGTCGCGCGGAACGGAGAACGAAAAGAAAAACGAAAAATAAAGAAACATCGGAGGAAATAATAAATGATCAAGTGTAGAAAAAGAGGGGAGCTGTGTGATTGCAGGTGCGAACACTGCGACGACACCGTTCGTTACTGTCCACGTATTTTCTTCTTTTCTATTATTATTTTTTTTTTTTGTTCGGAGAAATGCGCGCGCACGAGAGCCTTGACTAGCAGAACCGACGTAATCCCTCAGGGTCCCGGTTCTCGGCTCGTCGTCGTCGACGTGCCACGAGATCAACCCCTCCGTTATGCACGTTAGCCCCTAAAGTTAGTCACCTTAAATAGCGTACAATATGTATATGTCTATACATATATATTTATATATATATATATTAATTTCAATATATATATTGAAATATATATTGCTTCGTCTCTCCGGTGCTCGTCGGCGTCGGCCGACGGCCATCTTAATTCGTCTACGTCGAAGTTTAAGACTTAAGTACGTTTACGTCACATCGGGCACCGAGAAATCGGTTGGGCCCGTCTCACCTTTGGTTTCGTTATGTCGCGCGTGTCCGCGCGAGAGCAACCCGCCATGTTCGATCTCCCTCAGAGCACGAATCCTCCCCTAACTCGATAAGCTTGCTCCGCGAGAAGAAACCGTCGTGACGGATTGCTCGTTGGTCCGCGTCCACGCTGGACAGGATTTCGCCATTCGAACGAGACTCGATCGTCGAACGATGAAACTGTCCAGCGAATAGTCAGCTTCAGCCCTGACCAGTCCCTCCATCCCGCGCATCCTTCGACCAGATCGATCATCCCCGATTATACCTTCCCCTCGTCTTCCCACTCGCTCCTGAATTCCTCTCATCCTCCGACCTACACATACACATACACACACACAGAGACGCGCGCGCACCGTACGGTGCACCTCGCGTGTCCCTCTACTCCCTTCCTCTCTCTGTCCTTCTCTCGCTCCCTTTCTCTCTCTCTCTCCTGCTCTCCCTCTCCGAGGCCGATCGATCGCGAAAACGCTAGGCGTCTTCGTTGTCGGTTTAGTTTTTAACAATTTTCAAACAGAGGCGCGCCAGGACCTGAAATCAATCCCGGGTCGATCGGGTCACCCGTACCCTCTCGCTCTCTTCTTCGTCTTCTTCTCTTTTCAAGAGAAATCCGTCGAAGAAAGCTTTGCCGGTAACTCGCCTGTTCCAACGATGATCCTGATCAAACGTGGCTGGTGCGCAAACCCGAAATTCCGAGTACCCGGTGCTGGCAACGGGTCGTTTGAGAGTCTCTCGTACCGTCTCTCCACCCCTCTCTCTCTCTCTCTCTCTCTCTCTCTCTTTCTTTCTGTCTTCGTCTCTTCGAGTGAAATCGATTCGTAGTCTAGCCCTGCTTCTTATTGCAATCTTTGGTACACAGGGGCGGAGAAGACTAAAGATCCCGGTAACCCGGTGCCCGCGGACGGGTCTTCTCGGATCCCGGTTAGGTTCTCCCGTTTCTCTCTTTCTCTCTCGATCGATCTAGCAATCCGCCCGGGGAGTTTTTTTCCCCCGAGGATTCGACTCTCCTCCACGCGCGACCCTCGGTTCGATCGCGAGGCAAAGAACCGGAAGCCGTTCGCGTGTGCCGCTCGTCCGAGGAGATCCTAATCTCGGTCCGTGCGCCCCTGACGTTTCTTTTTTCTCTGTGCCGCGCGGTTTCATCGATTTCACTCGGTGTGCGCGCACCGTGTGGCCCTCACCCCCCGGCTACATATGCATAAATCGTCGATATGTATGTTGCGGAGAGCGAGAGAGAGAGAGAGAGAGAGAGAGAAAGAGAAAGAAAAATAGTGAGCGAGACTTGGTCACGCGAGCATGCCACCTTGTCCTCTTCGCGGCTCCTTGAACGTTTTCGAAGGACGTCCGTTGCAAAAGCAAAAGCTACCTCTCCTCGTGTGTGTGTGTGTGTGAGAGAGAGAGAAAGAGGAGAGAGAGGAAGAAAGAGAGAAAGAGAGAGAGATGCGAGGAGAAGCGCGTAAATAAAGATTCGAAATTTTGTTCCTCCGAAGCGAAACAGTCACCCGGACGATTGAACGCACGGCGCTTCACGACCTACCTCTTCCTTCCACCATCCTCTTCTCCGTGCACTCTTCTCTTCATCATCGTTCAGCACACACGCACGCACGCACGCGCACGCTTCGGCATATATCCTCATACTCGCACCCCTAATCGTCGCGCGTACACGCACTCCCTTCTCTAATCTCGGTCTGCGTCTCGGTGCCTGGCCGAGAAGAGGACAAGCGTCGAGACCCCTCCGGTGGGATCAGCTTTGCGGATCGGTTCCAGCGGACAGATCCTCCTGCTCTCAATCGGAGCGAAGCGGGTCGGCGTTGTCGTTCTCGCGGTCCAGTTTGTTCCGGCGCAGGTTCTTCGGGCAGTTCCGGGCGGAGGAGGTGTTGGCGTTGGCGTTTGCGTTCCCGTTTGCGTTAGTGTTCGCGTTGCTGTTCGCGTTGGCGTTCGCAGAGGTCGCGAGGTTCCTCATCACCATCCCGTAGCTGGCGAGGAAGCGTCGCGCGTGCACCAGATTGTTGTAGGTCTTGCCGGCGTGCTGTACCTCGGCACGGTAGCGGCTCACCAGGCTGTTGATCACGTTGTCGACCTGCAGATGATGGTGGCTGTTGGTCTGATGGAACTGGTGCACCGGTGGTTGATGGTGGTGGTGGTGGTGGTGGTAGTGGTTCATCTTCTTCTTGGAAGCGTACGCGGCGGCCGCGGCGAGCGCCACGACGCTCGCCGGCGTCTTCGGTACGTTGTGGGTCGCGGCGGCGGTAGTGACGGTGCTCGTGCTCGAGTTAGTGCTCGTCGACGCGATCACTGTACCGTCGCTTCCGCTCGATCCCGACGACTGTTGTTGTGGCTGTTGCTTCTGCTTACTATCTTGATCCTCCTCTTTTCCTGACTGTTGCTGCTTTTGTTGTTGTTGTTGTTGCTTTTGCTGTTGATCCGGTTGTTGTTTCGGTTTCGGTTTGGTGGGTTGGTGTTGTTGTTGCTTGTCCTACGCCGCCTTGCTCTTGTTCGTCTTGAAGCTGACCTGGAGCACCCGGTTACCGAGCGTGTAACCGTTCAGGCTCTGGATCGCCACCACCGCCTCGTCGTAGTTGGTCATCGTCACGAAACCGAAACCCTTGCACTTGTTCGTCTGCAGGTCCCGGATCACTTTGACCGATTGGACGGCGCCGAACGGGCCGAACAGCTGCCACAGCACGTTCTCCTCGGTCTCCGGGGCCAGGTTGTACACGAAGATGCACCAGCCGGAACCGTTCATCGCGTTCCCCGGTAGCATCGAGTTCGCCAGGAGATCGCCTGCCAGCGGGCTGTACCTGTAACACCCGACGGGAACCGTCAGAACCCTCGCCCCGCCCTCGCCTCGCGCGCTGCGGGCCCGACTCGGCCCGACTACCAACCAATAGAGCGAACCTAGTTCAGCCTAGTTGACCAGACGTCCCGATTTTTTCCGAGTTCCTCACAATTTTGTAGCTTCGTGTGAAATAACGATTGTCTGCCTCCAAAATTACTGATGCAAGAAGGATATTTTAACATGGTTCCAGCACCTTGTAATTGATGCAGATAATTTTGCGTAAAGATCCGCAATCTCTTCTTTTTCCAAAGGACGCGATAGTTTTGTGTATTTTTAGCTAGTCTGGTCACCTTGGTTTAAATTTGACTACTTGTAGCCCAACTCGGTCCTGGTTAGGTCCAAACAGGAACTAGTCGGGTCTGATTCGAGTCCAACTGACATCTATTTGGGTCTAACTCGAACCTGGTTGAGTCTACTTGGTTTAATCGATGGGGAGGTCATTGCACACTTGTAACACAGTCTATCTAATCAAAATCTAACACAATCTATTCCCATTCGACCGCAACTTCGAATCACGCGATAATTATGGAAGAAACACTGTACTCGTTTCATACTAGCCTTGCTTTATCTCACCAAAAAATGCATAATCTTCGCAAGACAAGGATATCAACTGCAGGAAGTCGGTGCAATTCCCCATCGATCGTCGACGTCATGACGACAGCTCGACTGAACTTGCTGCACGACGCTGATTCGCATCGTCGGAGAAACATTGAAATCAGCATCGTGCGAGCATCTTCTCGTGGACAAAAGCATGGCGAAAGAGCCTCCTCGGCCGTATTGTTCCGACTTTCGAGGCTTCCGCCTCGATTTCCTCGAAAACGAGGGAAGCCTCGGCGAGCTGGAACCATACTAGCCAGTTACGACTCGAGTCTCCGGACGTCTGAGCTGTTTCGCGCGCTGCAATGATCGAGGATCATCGCTGCAAACCGCAACAGGACCGTAACGTTGCAATTCTAGGTTTCCCGTGAAACAAACGATTCAAACGATGTTTCGGTCCTCGTTGGTCGAATCAGCTCAGCGGTCGAACTCGCCGCGCGTCTGTCGCATCGCGGCCGCATCTACTTAACAGTGAAACAAAGTAAAACGCTACTGCCTCGTTCTGACGGACACCAGAAAGAAAAAACAGAATCAAGAGATCGGAAGGAAAAGAAAAGCAAAGGAAAAGGCTGGCCACCCCGCCGCACCGAGAAGCTGAAGAACCAAGCACCAAGCTGAAGAAGCTCGTCGTTCGATTCAAAGGGGGCCGCGGCGGGGGCCGAAACAAAGGGGGTGGGGGCGGCGGAGAAAGAACGCAACCGGTGATCAACGCATGCGCTGGCTCGTTCTGATCGGCATGCAATGTGATTCGGCGTATTTACAGATCGTTAAAAAATTTATCTACGTACCTACTTGACGTCACAAGCCGCGTTAAAACAGGGCACATCTCAGTAAGTATTCAGTACAGTGTCGTGGGGCGGGGCTGGGAGGTCCGGGGGGGTTTGCCGGTAATTACGCGATCTTTTTAAGGGGACGCGAGTATCGCGCGAGCCGCGAGCATGATCGCGATGCTGTCGGAATCCGGGGAAACTGCGAAACAACCCCTAAAAATTCTCTGGTCGATCTAAAATATATGTTCTAAGATTGAAATTAAATTTGGAAGTAAGCGTAAGAGCGACGTAACGAGATCAGATCTTGGATCGAAAGGTGTTAGATCGCAGTTTCACCCGTTGTCCCGTTTGCATCGCGATCACGACCACGCACTGTACGAAAAATGCGTTGTTCGCGTTTTTCGTTGGACAGCCGTGGTTTTAGGACTCGACCCCTAACACGAACGTTTCCTCTCCGCGTTGCTTTTAGCCATTGATTTATCTCTCTCTCTCTCCCTCTCTCTCTCTCTCTCTCTCTCTCTATTTTCTTTCCAGAGAATATGTCTCGCCGAAGGATCGATGAGAACACGCTCGTAATTGACGCGATTCCAGAAAAGAACCGAGGAGGCTCCTTACGGAAAGGGCACTGTGTCGCGTTAGGGGTGCACAGTCTTGCTCGTCTTCTTTTACTTCGTGATCGATAATGCTCGCAGTTTTCGAGTAAGCGTCACTATCCTTGCGACCGAGGCTGAGCAAAGTGCTTTCCACGTTAACAGCGAGAGGAAAAGTTGCAAAAGTTTTCAAGAGGGAAAGTCTCGAACGAAACTCGTGGAAATTGGAAGAGCAATTTCGGAATTTTCATGTTTAATTGATAAATCAATTGAATGACTTGTTCCGGATGGCTCTGCAAACGCCACGAAAAAATTATCGACCGTTTTGCACTCTCCGAGGCAGTTTCGACAATTACTATATCGTGGTCCAAGGGAAATTTTGCTCAGCTCCGACAGCAGATGCTCATAGTGATCGTCCGGTTCGCTAACGAGGGGAACTGACGTGTTCGGTGCATTCTTTCAGAACTGCATTCGGGTGCGATTATTTCTTATAGTACGTGTGCACCAACGACAAGTGTACTCTCTATGGTCGGGCAAAGTTTACGTGATTGCTCTGTTGCGGGAGATCGTGCACCTAGGACAGCTCTCGGCACTATACTAAACGACAGAGCGTGGTGAGTATGTGGGCGATGGTGAATACACAGGCTGTTCGATAGTTCTCGTTGATGCGGGCCGTGCGAATCGTGCACCGATCGCCTCTGTACAGAGTGTTTCGCTCCTAATTGCATACTAGTTGCAACCATAATGTTTGCAAGCTGGTCGCAATGTTAATGATATTAATCCTTGTACAAATTCAAAAACAATCGCTACTGCAAGTTACTGTTACAGCAAAGATAAAATCAAGAAATTTCTGTCGTGTCCGACCACAGGCGTTCCTCTTCTACTTGCTGCGCGAGCCACAAAGGTACACTTTGGGATTTTTTTTGCGATAAACTGATCAAGGTAATCTAATGAAAGCGAACGTACTGATTGGTAGATGTCCGAGGTATGCTCGTGAATTTTTATGCATCGACATCGCCGATACTAGCAGTTATCGACTATGGAAGAGGTATGTACGACTTCGAAAAGGTTTTACCGTTTCGAGCATGGATCACTGCTGGATCGAAGAGTTGACAAATGAAACGGTTAAGAAGGAAAACGTAACACCCTGTACAGTCTCGGGTGCGAAGTGGAAGCTGATTGTGCGGCTAGTCCTCCATTCCTCTCGACTCGAGGATCGATCGACGGAGATCGACGAGTGGACCGTCGCGGGTGCACGGTCTCCGAAATCGAACATCGACCGGTCAAAAAGGCGGAAGAAGACAACGGAAAGTAGATGTAGAAAGAGAGAGAGGACAGACAGAGAGAAAGATCGAAGAACGAAAAAAAACGAGAAACCGTTAACGAACAGAACGGAATACAGAAGACCAAGAAAAGATACGATGGATCCTGTCGAGGAGGAGAAAGGATCCTGTCGATTCGAGAGAGTCCGATTGGAAAACACGTCGACGCTCGAAGCTTGCCTCGTGGAATCAGAATCCGTTCGATTTTCCGGCTCGATCGTCCGGAAAATCGCTCGTGATCCGTCTGCAGTCGTTCCTCTCCGACGATCCAGAGGATCAAGGAAAATCCTCTGTGCTCGGGGACGCGTTCAGCGATAATCGACCTCGGGGGATGACGAAACGAAACAGGGACGGAGAACAGGGTCGAAAGTATAGTAAAAAGTGGCGCGAGGCGAAACGGCCGAAGGAAATTTGATTCTACGACGCTTGGTTCGCAAAAAAATCGAGCTTGAATTTATTTATTCACCGGGAACAGTGTGGTTTTCCTAGTTGCCGATTTCGAAACTCGATTTTCTCGACAACGAAGTCTCGGAGGAAGAAATTTGATTCTCCGGCGGCGTTTTCGATTCGTTTCCGTACGGAAAATTACCGTGATCCGCACACACGTTTATACTGCACTTTGTTGGCACCTCGAGTGTACATCGCACGCTCGAGTACGTCGATTCGTGTTCGAGAGAGGAGAAACCGGTGAAAGACGATGCTCGGTGACGTTTGCTCTGGGTGGAGAAGCGTTTCGCGGGTGAGAGCCTGAGAGAGAGAGAGAGAGAAAGAGAGGAAGAGAGAAAAGAGTGGGGGACAGAGCAAGAGAACAAGGCAAACAAAGCGGGGTGGGGGTGGGGGAGAGCGTGGAGTGAACGCAACGGAAAGAGAGAACGAATGTAAGAACGTTGCGAGACGAGAGACAGAGCGGGGAGGAAGAAAGTAGATCAACGAGGGATAGAACGCAGACGGAATATGTAGTAGAGCAGTTCCAGAGGAAGGGGGTGATGTATAATGCGGCAGAGAGAGAGAGAGAAGGAGGAAAAAAGTAGATCAATGAGGGTCGCAAAATATAGACGGGCCAATTTCAGACAGAGAGTAATTAAATGGAATATTGTGGGAAAAGGAAAGTTTGAAATAAAAGTAGAGATTGTAAGATACAATAAGAGAAGGCGGAGAAGAAAGAAGAGGGGGTGGAAAGGGGGATGGGGAGAAAGGAAATGGAACAGCGAGATGAAAGAGGAAGAAAGTGGAGCAGCTTGAGATGAAAGGAAAAGTGAGTGGTGGGAAAAGTAGAAGAGATTAGAAGAGCGTGAGGCGAAAGGTAAAGTGATAGTCCGTTTGTGAGAGAGGGGAGGGGCTTAAAAATTTCATACGGAACACGGAAATTATTCCTAGGTTCGCTATTTGCGGAAAAAGCGAAATTTTTTTCGATGGTTTTTTCCGTATGAAATTTTTAAGGTCAGGGGGCACAGAGAAAGAAGCCACAACGAGAACAAGAACGGAGAAACGAACGATACATATACATATGTATACTGCAAACGGTGGTCAGAACGAAAGGGGTGGGTTTCTTGGGGATGTGTTGGGGGCTGGATAGAGAGAAAAAAAAATCACCCGATCACGAAAACGGGGGCGTAAGGCGGTAGTAACGAAAAAAATACTGACCTCTGTAAGCCTTTGTTAATGGCAAGCATGGCCTTGCCAGTGCTAAAACAAAACACAAAAAGAACAACGTAAGAAGAGAGATACTCCGGGGAACGAGCGAGAAAGGGTGATTGGGATGTGATAAGAGTGTCGGTCGCGCTGCCTCGTGCTTTTTTTTCGCATGTTTATTTCCCGTCTACCATCTATGGTGCCTCTCCGTTTTCTTTTCTCATCTTAAAGAAGTCAGAAGATAGAGCACAAGAGAGAAAGAGAGAAACACAGAGAGAAAAGGGGATAGAGATAGAGTTGAAAGAAAAACAACAGAACAGAAATCATACAAAAATCGGAGAAACCGGCGCGGACAGTGACGAATAATGGTATGCCTCCTCCGTCGTCGACGATGCTTCGCTCGGAAGAAGAAAAAGCGAGCGGGAAATGAAAGTGGCCGAAGAATGGCGATGGAAAAGAGGTGAGAAGCGAAAGCGAAGCGCAGATTGCCCTAATCTCCGTCCGAAACTCCATCCTTCAGCTTCTTGCGAGCGGCGTGTCCTCGACTCGATCCTCCTTTGCCCCGATTTTTATCAATCGTCAGGACCTACAGACGGATCCGAGCCACGTTCTCCTTTTCGTTCAGAAAGTCGTCACAGAAAATCGCAAATTGTATCGGAAATTTGTACTCGAAATTTTGAGACCACTTTTCACCTCTGAATTTCATTTATTTAACAACGCGGAATGTAAAAGATTGCTTCTTGAACGTGCAAGAAAGTACCGAAAAAAGTACGAGCGATTCTGTCTCGTTGCGTTCGTTGTACGCCGCGTCCGGCCATAGACGGTTTCTTCTACTTGCCACCGTAAACGTCGCGAAAAGCAAGCGTTTCCTGCAGCTTCCGTTCAACAATTTGCACGACTTTCTGTGTACCGTTGTTCACGTCTGCCCAACGAGAACTAATCTTGAATCTTGAAATGCGAATCTGAAAATTCGCTCGGAATCAACTTGCCCTGTTTAGCAACGATCTCTTCGGCAAGATCTCGTTAGCGATACTGAAACAACATCCAAAGAGGTGACAGGTCCCGAAGCAGTTTCCTCTGGACTGAACCTCGTCCTCTCGCACACAGTGGCACGTTATTCGTTAGCTTGTTCGTTCTCCGGCAGAATGTGTTTTCGGGAGATTCGCGAATCGAATAAATTGTTGGAATTTAGAATTGGTAGAATTTAGAATTGGTAGAATCGGTAGAAAAATCGTGAGAACAAGTTTGCGTGGACGTGTGCCTTTGCTCCAGCAGGTCTGCGGGGTGGTCAAGGGTCAGTCGTTCGCATGATCTAGCCACTCACTCGCACTCATCTACGGACAGATTCACACGTCTAACATAATTAGTATTTAGTTTAGAGACCACCTTGTACCACTCGTTGCTGGCTGGGAGGGGGCAGGACTTCAAGGACACGGGGAAAAGAGTAACAGGATACGGAGGACAAAACTTCACACGCGCGTACAGGCTGTTTCAAAATCGTGCCGCTACGAAAACCTAGATTCAGCTACGTATCTTCGAAGAGATCGACTAAAATAAAACTATAAGCGTCATCGATATCAAAGATAAACGATTTCTGAATTAGGTCCAGACTAGCCACGCGTTCTCGCAAAGGGAAACCACTTGTTTTATCTGTGTTACCGATTCACTACGTCCGAATCTATCGTCTCGGAAGAGGGAAAACTAGTCGTTAAGCTGGATCTAAGATCTAGGAGATCAGTGTCGGCGGTGCTGTGCTAATTGGTGGTCGCGGCACGGGTCAGCCTGTACAACAGCGAATAAAATAAAAAGGGGGAACAGCGAATCGAGAGAACGGCCTTGGACGCGTCGACCGCGATAACGAGGAAAGGTCAGACGTTCGAGATATCGACTGGCGAAACGCGGGTTAAAAATAAATCGCGGCCGAACCGTCGCGTCGCGAGACGGAATTGTTCGCGGTTTTTCCGCGGGTATCGCCGCCGCCGATCGACGCGATCGAAGCAAATACACACGCCCCCCAGCTCCCGGCGGGACACACTCGATATCATCGAGGAATCGATCCTGCTCGTGTTTCCGTTCAAGGGCTTCTCCCGACTGTTGCACCTGTCCGGCCCGCATCGTCTGCCGCCGCAATTCCCATTCCGCGCGTTCCTCTCGATCGATTACATCGGTTCCGCTCTGTCTCGATTCGCTGGCCGATCGAGTTCTCTCGCCGATTGTCCGAGCGAAATTTACCGAACGCGCTCGAATTTCCCGGCAGCTTCGTCGCCATCATCGAGTCTCGCTCGCGATGAAAATTTACACCCGAACGAAATTCCATTTTGTTGTTACGCGAAAACATTGGAGGATAATCTGCGACTAGGCTGGACTGCAACGACAGAAGAATCTCCGTCCTCGAGCGGAAACGCAGATCTCTAGGCGTGTCGCGGTTAATTGAAAGTCGTCGATTATCGGCTTGTCGCGCGACAATACCGGAAACCGAAAAAGAAAAATACAGAAAAAAGAGCTAGTACAGTGAGAGAGTGAGAGAGAGAGAGAGAGATAGAGAGAGATAGAGAGAGAGAGAATCGCATGGTATTGACATGAGGTGCAGAAGAAGGAGCCTGCATTGTTCCCGAGGTACTCGAAACGGTGTTGAGCGTGCGGTGAGAACCAGAGGGGGTGTGTTTCAACGCAATAAAGAATCTCTCGATCGATCGATCGATCTGGTCGGGCATCGGTGGATGGATCCGGTCGAGACCGTCAATTAACAGAAATAGAGAGAGAAAGAGAAAGAGATAGAGAGAGAGAGACAGAGAGTGAGTTAGAGATAGAAAGAAGAAAGAAAGAAAATATCGAAATAAAAGAGTGGAGCATCGATCGATCGATCAGCCTCGACGAGACACAGCGTCTGTGGGACGCTGATTCGAACGGTTGATGGAACCGCGAGAACGCAATCGACAGAGAGAAATAAATCGTTTAGAAAAACGGAAAAAAGGACAGAGAAAGAGAAACAAGGTGTGAACGCGGAAGAAAGGAAGAAACGGAACGAAAGTGTCAGAAGTAGAGTGTCAGAGATAAATTAGAGAAAGAAAGACAGAGAAAGAGAGAAGAATAGAGCAAAGTGATAGAGTTAGAGAGAAGAAGAAGAAGAGAGAGAGAGATTTCTGGGTAGAGCGAGTAGAGGCGAGTAGGTACCTGGATAGTGGCGACAGTGGAATGTACCTGAAGCGGCCGGTTGGATGGTGGATCGGGCCGCCGAATCGTCGGGTCGCCTGCGGTGCCAGATAGGCGGTCAACGGCGGTATCGCCTTGTTGTTGTTGCTCGGATTGTTGGCGAACTTGACGGTGATCGGCTCGGACGAGCCCTTCGGAATGCTACCGTTTAATTCTTGGATCGCCTTCTCGGCCTCGACCCGCTGGTCGAACCTTATGAAACCGACCCCCTTCGACAATCCTGTCGGAATCGGTTCTGATTATTCCATATATCCATCTTCTTACCTTAATCCTACGTTCGAGTCGACCAATCGTCGGCTCTCTTATCGTTCACGCTGTCTGTCGCCTCGCATAACGACACCTTCATCCAATCCTGTCGATTCTACCTGCCTAACCACTTCGCGACCACGCACGAATTATCTCGCAACGAAATACCGTTCGTACGATCACCACAGACGAGTTATCTCGGGACGCAAGTTTCGTTTATAGTTTGGTCGCGAGGTAACTCGTCTGTGCGACAACGCAAGAGAAATTCCGTCGCGAGTTAACTCGTCTGTGTCCCCCGTTTACTTCCCCTCCCTATTCCGTCAAGATCAGTCTTCTCAACGTCGCTCGTTCCAATATAAAGCTGCCCCCACACTGATATGCGACATCGAGCTTCTTTTACCGAATAAAAGAAGGCAGCAAGAAGAGTTTCAGTGTGGACACAGTTTTAGAATGAAAATTGTGCGAACCGATCCTTGCAAAAGTGTTCCGTTTGTCGAGATTGTATATTGATTTGTATATTGTTGTAAGTGTTCGTAACCAGAGAAATATTTCCGATCAAAGCGATTCACAATTTAGAAGCACGCAATCGTTTGTACTTGTGTTTCTCCGAGCGGTGAACGAGAACCACTCCGAAACAGTTACGGTTGCCTCGTATAACGGAATTCCGCTTGTCCATCGATCATTGTCCATCGTCGAACAGGGCGGGCGATGTAATTCACTCTCGCCCTGCCCGGTTAACCAATTAACGACAACAACGACGGAGCAGGAACACCGTCGTTTAATTTCATTCTCGACACGGTAGATATCGATTCCGGTTAGAAACGAGCAATAAACTAGCGTCTGACAGTTTTATTCTCGACAGCGATCCTCCGGTAGAATTATTTCGGGCTGCGTTCACGGACCACCGGTCCCGGTCCTGAGCTCGGGGTTTTTTTTTTCTCGATGATTAGTTAACCAAAAAATTGGATCCGACGCGGAGTGATTAAAAATTGTGCACGGCGACCGGTGATCCGTGACGCGAGCACGCTACCCTTGAATAGAGGCTAGGGGCTGGCTCCACGCTTTTAGAATGAACAAAACCTCGCCCCGCCCTCCCCCGGCGCGAGCCACGTCATAGAGACTTTTGGGGTGCCTCGAGAACCGATAAACGCTCTCGCCGCTGCCGTTCTGCGAACAAACTTCCATTAACCAATTAACCGTGGAATTTAATTGAGAAAATCCCTCGCGGCGCGGAATTCAATTCGAGCAACGACGAATATACACGTCGAACGCGGGCCAAACGCGGCTAGTATAAAAGCCAAAGCCCTTGTAAAGCTAACTAGAGAAAGAATTACTGAGAAAGAAGTTTTTATTCGATAAGAGTAGAGTTTCGGATTGACGAGTGTACTCGTCGATCACAGTCAACTGGTTAAACGGAATATTCGGTGGAGGGTTTGATCATTAGTATTATCTCGTGATTTTGCAAAATCGAGCCAGCCCAAAGATTGGTTGGTAATTCGAAGCTCCAGACAGCGTCAACGATAAGACTATGTTATTTGGCTCGTCTCGACGAACCTTCTCCCGGTTCGGGGACCTTGATCGCGTCCCGCGATCATTCTGGGAGACAATGATCGAGACCGATCAGCGCAGGCATGGGCATAGATTGCCCTGTGGGGCGCTGGCTCCGTCGAGAGCGCCGAGACCACGCCTCCTACGGCGCGGGCCACGCCCACTCTACGCGGAAGGAGCAAGTTGAACGGGTCCTTGGCGCGGCCCACTCCTCCGCGCGTGGATGCTCCGTGGGGCAATCCGGAGCGCTCCCAGGGCGAAGAGCGCTCCTGCAGCCCATGCCTGGATCAGCTGGCTCTCGATAAACTCGGAACGAGTGGCTCGGTGCGCGCAGATTCGTTTCTTTACAGCGATTTCGTGATCGCGAACTATCTATCAGGCGTGTTATCGCCTATATGTCGACCGATCTCCCCGAGTAGTTTCGTTGATCGTTCTCGTTATGTATGTATACATGTATATGCATATATATGTATATATATACGATTATTGTTCTCATTCGATTCTCTTGGTTCCCGGCATAGCTGAACGAGTCGGCGACGCGCGGCATAAAAGGAAACGAAAAGAATCGGGAGCACGGTCGCAAAATCATAACGGACGAGACGAATAAGCGTAAAGAAACAAAAACGGCGCACGGAAGGAACGTCTGGGTGTCTGTTGTCGTGGACAAATGCAGCCGGATTAGAGAACCAGAACTAAAAAAGATCGGTGGACGGGTACACAGTGTCCGCCGAAAGTCTCCGAGATCCGCTTGCCGAGAGACCACAGCCTCAACGCACTCCGTCGACACGTTCGCAGCCATTATCACTGTCGAAAAGTCGACTCTCCCCGCTTGTCAAAAGTTGCGCTACGTTCTCGGAAAAATGCGAGTAGATTCAAGGTAACACGGAAGTGACACGTTCCTCTAAGTTGTCTAGGAAGCTCGCGGATTTTTCACTTCAGTTTTTCTCTTTCTCTATCGAAGCCGCGTTGAATCGAATAAAAATCTGTTGGCAGCGAACGTGGCAACGCAGTGAAGCCAACAATCGACCAGGAGTTTCAACGAACGTCCGCGGGCAAGCGATCGGGGTGCAGGCTTTCGGCCGACAGTGTAATCGTTCCCTGGAAATCAAAAGGTTTATGCTAATCGGTCTCGTTTCCCGCCGAGGGACCAGTTAACAATCGTTCTTCTCGGAGATGTCTCCCAGCGAGACGAGTTAACTCGTCGTCCTCGGCGGACAGCGGTGTGAAACGTCCGACCGACTCGCGGCAACGTTTCGAGGCGGCGCGAAGAAACGAAAACGCGCACGAGCCTCGAAGAAAAAGATTGTAGAGACAAAAAAATAGAAAGAGACAGATAGAGATAAATAGAGAGATAGAGAGAGAGAGATAAAGAGAGAGAGAGAGAGATAAAAATAGCAAGAAAAGCAAATGTGAGCGAGAAGAACGGCTGCCTTTGTCTCGACTTGGACGTAATAGGGGTGAAAGAAAAAAGAGTTGTATGAGTTACGTACCGGGCAAATAGTCTCCGCCGCCGGTCACAAACTGTCGTACTAAACAGAAACGGAAAAAATCATATCACGTTAAAATTCAAACTGGCTGCAAAAGCATGACGCGAGAGTCGCTCGCCCCTGATTCGTCGACGGGGTTGGGGGTGCGAATGGAGGACACGAAAACGGAAACCAGAAGGGAAGAATCAACGGTGAGACCACGCGGATGACCGAGTCGCGTGACAGTGAGAGAGACCGCCGAGCGAAACACGCGACCGGAAACGAGGAAACAATTATAATGCTCTGTGTTCGATGGTCTTTCTCGCCTTTCCCTCTATCGGGAAAATCTTCTAACCTCTTCAAGAATTTTGATTCCGGTCTCTTCGCTAATTACTCGATCCTTCGGTTCCGCAAATGTTCCTGTGAATTCACGAAAACACGTCCATCGGCCTCCTCCCAACAATTTTTCAGATTATCTGCGGATTTATGTTTCCCATGTTTCTTGTCCAGAAGGATCGAAATAGATAATGTTACGTATCGAGTTTACAGGACAATGTGAATGAAGTGACGTGCACGATGATGAACTTTAATTTCGGATTGTTTTGCTGCCGACAGGGCAGAAATTAGCGTAACAAGATGACTGTGCTCGGTGGAGGGTTGCGATACGACCTGGAAAACAGTGTTCCCGTCCTTGAAGAGGTCAAAGGAGAGAAAAGGGAAGAGTTCACGAGCGACCATCGAACACCGCCGGGAGACAAGATGGCGAGATCTGAGGGTTGCGTGAGTGAAAAAGAAACTGGTCGCATGATCAGAATAAGGGGCGAGCGATTCCTTCAGTTAGTTTCTCATTTTTACGCTACAGCTTTCCTCGTGCTTAAGTTACGCAAAAATTTTCGAAAACGTCTCGGTGAACACGCGCGCGCTGACGTACCCGAGGGTGAACGGGAAAAACCAACAGAGAGAGGGGGAGAAAGAGAGAGAGAAAGAGAGAGAGAGAGAAAGAGAGAGTAAGCGTGTGTATGTGATGCAAAACGATTCAAAAACGGCAAACGAAAAAGGGGGCGAGACTGAAAACGATACGGATCGAGGACCGCGCGTTTGCGGATCAGTGGCGAAAGAAGAAGCGAACGAAAGGGAGCAAAATTAAAGGGGAAAAATCGATGCGAACCGTTAACGAGAGCAAAAATAAAAAGGAAAACCATCCGGTGGTGAAATAAGACGGAAAGAAGCGTCTGCGAGAGCGTGGAGAATGTGAGAAAAAAGGGGGGGTTGTTTAGGCCATGAGGCGTGAGACGCGAGGGTCGGTGAAAAACTCTTGTTCTAGCCGTGGATCAGTCGGAGAAACGTGAAGAAGAACCGTGTGTCGATGGTTGAGGGAAAAGAGAAAAATGACCGATCGACGAGCGAGGAGAAAAAGGTTCTCTCGCTCGTTAATCGGCACGCGATCAATGTTCGCTCTCGACTCGTTCTCGCTCGGATCGCGGGCGCACCGATCCACCCCCGCGCGGCAACGAAAAACGAACGGAGAATAGACAGAGAGAAAAACAAAAAGAAAAGGTGTCCGACTGGAAAACCCCATGGCCTACCGACGTATCTCTCGATCCTCGATCGGACTCGCGCGCCTCTCCTCAACGGAGAACAGGAGCACGCTCGTGCGCGCGTCTTGTCCGACTCGCACGTTCCCAATCTACTCGGACAAAAGCCACTTGTTTTTCACTCGACACTCGGAGAACCGCTTCCATCGGCTGCGGGGCGGTTTTTCGTCGGGTTTTTTTCGTTCGCCGCTCCCGGGCGCCATCGGGTATACATTCTTGTCCTCCCTCTCCGAGGAGGGAAAACTTGTGCGAGCGAATCGTGCCGTCCCTTTAAAATCCCTTTTTCTATCGAGCCTTTGAACACAGTCGGCTGGCTCGGGGACCACGTGTACGTCGTACTTATCGGCGTGTGCCCGGTAGGACCGTTCTCTGTGCGTGTGTGTGTGTGCTGATTTCAACGTCACCGACGAACGCCTCGACCAACACGACACGACACGACCCGTAAAACCCGGGCGCGCAACAACTTACCGGTGATGTTGTCGCAGAGTATCCGCGACGTGATGATTCTGCCGTACGAGCTGAACAGATTCTCCAGGTCTAGTTGCGTCATGTTCTTCGGCAGACCACTCACGTAAAGGTTCGCGCCTTTGATCGCCTCGCTGCTCGGTCTCGCGTACGATACCTGCGGCAGACCAATCATTGTCACCAAACCCGTTCCAACATCTTCTCGCGCGCGGCACGGCTATATCCTAATCGAGAAATTTCACGAGAATCGTGTTCGTTCCGTTCCTTTTCGTTTCGGTTGACGAACGGTTTTCAGAAATTCGCAGACATCGATGAATAAGGGCCTCTCTAATTATTCTCTGCGAAACAAGCACGGTCTTTTGTAATCAATGTGATCAGGTTAGTTCGTTAGAGGCTACATGGCGCAGTCAGAGTATTCGACAAGATATTCTTTCAATCCTGATACTCTGCCATTCTTTTCGGCTGTGCATGAAAGATGGCCTACGTTCTCCAGCATCGAACTGGGAAAAAGACAGCTCAACGGGGTTCGCGATTCTCTTTCGACGGGAAGATTTTTTGATCATGCTACAAATAACACGTGTGTCTAATTACCGAATGGAATTTTTATACGTTAACATATATCGCCTGGTTTTCAGCTAGTCGAATTAGGAAAATCGCATTATTTTTCCCTAGAAAACAAGACTGCGTGCGACCAGAGCAAGTACTATCGAAGCACCTACTTTGAAGAATTGCGTACAATTTTTTCAAATCGTTTCCTTCTCGGAGAGATTGAACCGGCGAGATCCGATAATTGATATTTCCCGCGGAACTCGCGAGATCGTTCGAAAGCGGTGTCGAATGCGATTTGGCTGCAGTGTTGCTCCATTATCGATTACTTCGAGTCGCGGTTCCCGATTATAGACATCGGCAGGGCACAATAGAGCGTTGTTTGCTTGCCGCGACGATTCGATACGAATTCGCGAGTGGGAGACAAATCGATAGGGAACAGATAATAGGCCGGCTGTATCGCCGGGCAGAGACGCGTTTTCACCGGTCGACAGACGAATAATACCGTTTCCATATATTTCCGATAGAAACGGCCCGGCAATGGACACGGACAGGTGGCTTTGTTTCTACGTATAGATCCAGTAGAACCGGTCAATAATATAGACACGTAGACGACGACGACAACGTCGCCGGCGTTTGTTCAAAGTGGCAACACAGTCGGCAAAGAAACGGACCGTTACATTCAGTAACATTCAATTTCAAGTTGATAAAACAGCAATAAACAGTCGGCGCTCCGTTCGAGTAGACTCTCGGCCAGTAACAAACAGAATAAGAGGCCAGCCGACAATGATGTACTTCGAGACGAAATATTGGACAAGAAATAGTATAAATCTCGTACGTTTGATTCAAGTAGAGTGGTCCAATAATAGACAGACAAACAAAATTATATTTGTTGCAAACAGGCGAAACAGCGGCCAACAATCCGCATTTCATTCATTTAGAATCAGCCAGGAACAGACGGACGATTTCTAGTTTCGAACGGGGACAGAAGACTAGTAGATTTCAGCTGTAATAGGCAGACAAACAAAATTATATTTGTCGCAAACAGGCGAAACAGCGGCCAACAATCCGCATTGCGTTCAAGTAGAATCAGCCAGTAACAGACGGACGATTTCTAGTTTCGAGGACAGAAGACTAGTAGATTTGGGCTGTAATGGGCAGACAGCAATCTCGAAGATTTACGTCGAGGAGAAACTAATCGTCTTCGGTTCGAGATGAATCAGATTGTCAGTTGAGATTTCAGAATCGCCTGAAACGCGTCGATAGATGGCTCATAATCGAGGAAACGGGACGAGACGATTTGGCGTGACTCGCGCGGAGATGCTCGATAATAATCAAAGCGGGACGCGCATTAACGTCGTCCGAATTCGAAATAGAAGCGATAAGTCACGGCCGGGCCCGGCCGATTATCAAGCTCGATTCCTCCGAAATACGAAGAAACCACCCCCCGCTGCCAACATTCGTTCCGGCGTTTGGCCACGCGACCAACTTTCGGGGACAACTCTTCTCCGCCGGAGGCGCGATATCTGTCGCGCAGCTCGCGCCGCTCGATAAAATATCGCGGGGACCGCGCCAAGCTGTTTCTAGAATTTGCGAAACAGCGTTTTCCGCGGCGACGCGTGTATCGGGAACGCGCGCCGTATATCGAACATTTCGGAAATCGTGCGCGGGGAGAATCAAACGCGACGCGACGCGTCGAGTCGTCGACAATGTTGCGCAAACTTTGAACCGGAGCCAACTAACCGCCCGAAAACTTCTGGGATCACTTTTCCCGACGATCTCTGCATTTCCGATGAGCTCTCTCGGATAACTTTACAGCTGTTCTGAACTTGTACGAATACTTTTGCCGACGTTGATTAACGGTCAACGTACCTTGATCGTCTTATTCTGCAGGCGCAGGCCGTTGAGCGTGTTGATAGCCTTCTCGGCATCCTCGGGCCGGTGATAGTTGACGAAACCATAACCCAGGCTCTGTCCTGTAACACATAAGCATCGAAATACCATGACGATCTTGTCTCAATTGAACGCGCGAGAGAAATGAGAAGAACGAGCTCGCTCGAACCACCGTGTAACAAAGCTTTTTAATCGTTACCGGTTGTTTTCCAGAAGTATACAGGGAAAGAAGAACATTGAAAACACATAAACAGAGACGTGTAGTAACGGGCGGTGCTCGAATGCGATAGCTCGCTAGATCAACAAATAGTATCGACGTGATTTCGATCGAGTTTACCGAAAGATCGAACACTGGACTCGTTTTCCGGGGAGCACCCTTGAAAACGCTAATATTTATCGGCAGTCTGCGCGATGCACTCTCGGCCGTTTTGCAAGCAATAATAGACACGCTATACAGGGTGTCCGTCAAGATGGATCTACTTGAAAAACTATGATAAAATTCTTTCACAAGAATTTTCTTTTGCGAGAAGGAATTGCACATTTTCGAATTGCTGGTCGGCGAGCTCGCGTCAGTAGATACGGCAAGTCGTAGCCAGACAAGCAAGTCGGATTAGATGATACTAATTAAACCTCTACGGACCAGTGTTCAGTCCGAGTGAACGTTACAAGTTTTACTTTCAGATTTTTCCGAGCGGAAATTTCGCCTGATTCTAGAGCGAATACCGGGACACCGAGTATGTCAGTTCGGCGGCGCCTGGGATCCATTCATCGGTATCCGAATGAACGGTTTCCTCGGTGTTGGAGCACGGGTCGGGTGTACGGCCCTGAGATCGCGGCGACGAGGTCGAATATAAAGAGCGGCGATGCCTGAAACGAAACGAAACGAAACGAAACGACGCCCCCGCTACTCGCCCGCTAGAAATAGCGTCGCGACGTTCGCGAGCACGTGCGCGTTTCTCTCTCTCTCCCTCTCTCCATCTCTCTTGATCCTCTCTCTCTATCCTCCCGGTGCTCTTTCCCCTTCTCGCCGCGTTTAGAGCCGCTGGGAATTTTCGCCGACGAGCGTACGCGCACAGGATTACGACGACGGGCCCTCTCCGACGGACGCTGGAGCCGGCGCGCGACTCGGTTCCCCCGGGGGTAAAAAGCTCGGAGGAGGGTCACCATGTTGCGCAATCCTAAGCTGTCGTTGCACCACGTCAACTGCACGCGCTGGAACGCAGCTGAGCCGCCCCGTTTGCCGAATCGATCGACTCCGTCGCGCAATACTGAAAACTACAGTGTCTCTCCCGCGTACCGAATCGATGGCGATTCTACACGCGAGTCGAAGAGTTTGTTCGATTCTCGTTCGAGAGTCGATTCAGGAGGAATGGTAAACGATGCGGTTCTTAAGAGAAATGTTGAAACTCGCTTCTACCAGTACGGAAATGCCGGGCCAATGATTAGAGCTGATTGAGAACGGCCGCGTTTCGTCCCCAGGTCTGCTAGCGGGACTCTTCAGTAAGGCGAACCTAGCAGACCCTGCCTTAGACGCGTCCCTCGCCGATCAGCCGATTTCTTGCCTGTTGCTGACTCGTGTAGATCGATTGACAAGGAATCCGATCGGTCTTCGTTGGCCCCTGAACCTCGCTACAGGAAAACGCTCCCTTCTCTTCCTCTTGGTCTGGTCTCCTCTCTCTCTCTTCTCGAAGATCAGGGCGTTACCGGTGTTATCCTGCTTGCATAGTTTCGTCTTCATCGTTTGTTTCATCGTGTTCGTGTGGTCGTACACTGTGCAATCCCGTCGTGCTCGACGAGTACGTTACGTCCTCTCCCCGTTTTTCAGCTTCGTTTCGCGTGTAGGGATCGTCGAGATCCTAGCTGTCCTAGCAGTTGTCTCGAGAAATCATTCCTCGAACGGTCTACTTCTCTCCTCTTCGGCGCCTAGGATTTGCTGTGGTTCTTCCGAAGAAATTGTGCGTCTTCTTGCTTCTTGCTACTTGGTAAGCTTGGTGTTGTCTTCCTCCGCGATCTATGGAACTCTCGTTTGTCTCGGTGCGTGATTGTTTCTGTGTTTTTTTTTGTTTCTTTTTATTTATTTTCTTCTTCTTCTTCTTCTTCTTTTCTTATTACCTTTAAGCTCCGCTCGATGTCAGCGTGCTCCCGGTGGGATTCGAATCGCGATTGTTCGAAGCGTTTCGTCCCCGGGTCTGCTAGCGGGACTCGTCAGTAAGGCTAACCTAACAGACCCTGCCTTAGACGCCTAAACTCCGCGAGATCATTCGTCCATGTCGAAGAGAACGTCGCGAGGGAGTCCGTTGTTGATATTCGATTTTTCGCCCGACATCGTTTACCATTTTCACTCCTGATCCGCCCTGAACGGCAGGCGAGTAAGTTCGAGAATGAATGATAGCTCGAATCTCGTGCGTCGAGAAGGGGTTCGATAATGAAAAACGCGACGCGTTTCAAAATCGCACGATCCAAAAACGCGACAGCTCCCCGACATCTGGCATCGACAGGTGTCCATTGCCACGACACGGTCGATCGGCGGCCCGTGTCCATCAATTTCACTCGCGCAAGCGACGAGCTTTCGAGAGAGACGTCCGAGCGGCTCTAGATCCGGCCGATACCCTAACAGCTGTGAACGAAAGGATCAGGGTTGAAGGGGCCCTGCCGCCGGTCCAGGGGAGGGTCCGATAAATCAACTCCGTGCGCGCGATAAGTATTGCCTCGCGCACGAAATTGCCGATCGCCGATAACGCGCGCCGCTTGCTCGAGTCGATGAACCCCGAGCGGCTGCGTGCGGTCCAACCGATTCCTTGATAAATTGCAAAAGCTACAAAAATGTTCGCTTGCGAAGTAGAGTAGATCAAATCGAATCAGTGATTATTTTCTGCTTGTTGGATTTATACTATCTCAGAGTTATTGAAATTATAAAATCGTTATCTTAGGAATTCACTGAATTGACTTCTTTATCTAACACTAGAACGTGACTGAGACTTATCCCTTTATAATAACAGCAAGATGTTTCCTTCTCAAGTTAGAATAGCAAATGGGCAAAGGGTTAACCATCGTTTCTTTGCGATTAATCTCGAAATTGTTCGCTTTGGCGAAAGTGAAATCGGAGAGCGAGCGTGCAAGGGTTAGGTAGAAAGGGTGCATAGTAGACTTACCAGTTAATTTGTCGCGGATCAGCTTGCAGCTCTCCACCTCGCCGATACTCGAGAAAAGCGAGCGGATCTCATCCTGTGTCATGCTCTGGGGCAGGTAATTTACAATGAGGTTCGTCTTGGACTCTTCCTGCGAGGCCTGCCCGAGGGTGGAACCACCGTTTTGTTGCACGATCGTGTCCATTCCGTTCGACATCATTGCACTCTCCTACCGGCACTTCTCTAACTACGTACGAAATCTGAAACGCAGAGAAACGGGCAAACGTTGTATTACGGTCCTCGGATTGCGTTCGAGGTTCAATAATCGCCGGAGAATAGTCGTCGGCTAACCGGGAGACTCGAATCGCTAGAGTTTCACCGACGCTTCGAAGACTCGGACACACTTCTCTGCAAACAATTCGGTTTCCAAGTCGCATTTCACCGCTCGATCGCGGATCGAGGCGAAAATTTAATAAAACTTCAGATTTCCCCCCGAGAATGCCCGTAACCGGAAGACACGGTCATAGATCGTTCCGAGAATCCATCGGCGACTAGCCCGAAGACGGATCGAGTTCTCCGAGAATCGGGGAACGCGTGGATTCACGTTGAAACTGTGACCGACCATGAGTTCGCGCACCTAACTCGTTGGAACGTCTGTCGAATGGTTCATCGAGCAGGAGGAAACAAACGAGCATAAACACAACGGCGGGGACGAGAGAATGTTCCGAAGGACGTAAAAACACCTGTCAACGAAAACACTGTGCTCGATGCACAAGTCTGAGACGAATGTGTCTTTCGGGAGAGAAACGGAGAGAGAGAGAGTGAAAGAGAGAAAGGTAGAGGGAGAGGGGATCGATGGTTTTTGCCATCACGTACAGAGAAAGGAGAAGGGAGCACGCGCGCGTGGTAACAGTGGTTTTTCGACGGCGAAACAAAATATTGTCATTCTTTTCTTCAGGTGCCGCGGACCCCGTTCGATCGGGAAAGAATTCGAGAAACGTGTTGTCGTTCGCGTGCGAGTCTTCTTAGACCCGGCAATAAACGTTTTTCATCCACTTTCTTCGTTAATTTCTTCGTATAAATATGTCTTCGCCGAATATGCTCGCCGATTTATTAATTTTCGGCGCAGAATTTTGTGTTTCCGCAAAATTGTACGAGGTAGCGGTGCGTAATATCGGATTTACAAAATATTTTAGCGACGATCGTTCCGACTATTCTGCCACGAAGAGGATTCGATGTTTTCCGGGCTGGTTGGCTTACAACAAAGAAGCCGCGGGCAGTAACAATGAGAATCGTCGGAAGGTTCGATGCTTCATCGTTCATTGGCGCGTGGAAAGTGCTCGTTACGGCCTCCCGGTATTAAACAAGCAATTCTTCACCAACCCCTTATCGCCGGAGAACACAGCAAACTTCCACTGTTTTCTCGTAATTAACGTTTGATCACTTTCCAAGCGGCGCGCCAAGTCGTCACGCGATTACTTCGTACAGGAACGAGCATAACCGAAGGTCTCTGTGTCCGCAGGTCTGCATTTTTCCACGGGAAATTCGAGAGAACGCTATAGATTCGCTGCACCAACGATTCTGAGTAAGTAGAAACGGTCTCGACTCGTTTTTGCATAAGAAATCGCCACCTCCGTGCAGCTCGCGTCATCGTCGTGCACCCCCGGGAATAATTTAAGTAGAATAAGGGGGATCATCGTTCAAGCCTCGAGAGGCTCTTCTTCGACCCTTCGCTCGCGAGGACTCTGACTTACCCCAGTTTTTTTTTCATTAGATCGTACGACTCTGAGAGGGCTAATTTATTAATAACAATTACGGGACGCACGATTTCTCCGATGCAGCGGAACGCGCTGCGGAAAAAAACGAATTGATCCAAGAGAGACGAGTGTCTCGCGAGGGGGCTCCAATAATTGATCAATCAATTTTCCCGCATCAATTCGCTCGAGAAAAATGAACGAAATAAAGCGCGACGAGGGGAACGTTCTGCCGATTAGTTACGAGCGATAAGCGAATGTCAAACAATTTTTCCAACAAGAAAATCCTCGGTTCCGGAAAAAAGAGAACAGAGTCACATGAATTTCTGTATCGATTCGCCGAAACGAAGTTCGCATTTAATCATCGAATCGAAACGAGAGCGATGGATGAAATTGACAGCATCGAGTTCTCGGGGTGGTGATTTCGAGTCGAACTCATGGTTGCCGCGGCATGGACGCTGACGTAATCCTCCGACGATGACTTTGAAAACGCGCCGTGAAAAGAACAGGCGGCGCGGGCGGCTGTTCGCAGGGCCGCTGCGAGGCTCTCCCCGACAGAAACGAGAATAATTTAAAGGGGCGACGACCCCCTGGCCCCCTCCGGTTCTGGTTTAAAGGGCTCGTGTCTCTCCCCCTTCATCTCCCTTGCACCCCCAGCCCGGTTCAAGTTTCTCGCGAAAAGTACGGGGCGTACTCGATTGGCATCTTGAAATCGACAGAAAATGTGAAAACAAGCAGATTTCCGCCGCCCTCGCGAGGGGGATGAAATTCGCTGAAGAAGACACGAGGCTCGAACGTGCTCTCGCGACCGCGGAGAAAGACACCGTCGATCGGAACACATTTTTTCCGGAACGCGTCGAAAGGAGATGGTCTCATTTTCAAGTACATTTCGGCGTCGTACAAGTTGTTCTATTTTTTCGCCGGTTCTATTCCGAATGAAACAGAGCAGCTGCTGGAAATAGAGTTTCGCCGAGGTCGGCGTTCGAATGACCGAATCGATTGAATAAAAAGGGAAATACCTGCGGCGTGGCACAACAGCGGCTAATTAATGGAGAAAAAGAAATACTGCACGGTCAGTGATCAGGCATCGGGCTGACGCACGCGCCACGCCGCGCCGGCCCCGGGGGAAAGAATAATTCCACTCGAGACACCCGGTAGCCTGTGCTGAGCCATTCAACGGGGAAGAGAGAGAGAGAGAACGTAAACCGTGAACTGGAGAGTTACGGAAAAGAGAGAGAGAGAAAGAGAGAGGGAAAAGGGGGAATTATACGACGTCGGAGTACGGTGCCGATGGCGTTCATGGTTAAGGCGAATACACACAGCTGCCACGACACATATATCAGCCGGCACGAGCTACCGGTGCACATTTTAATTCTCTCTTTCCCTTCCGGCTCCAGTCGGCCGTGTGTCTGCTGTGCACCCCCGTGTATCAGCTGTCCTCGGAGCCGACCCCCACGAAGGGTGGAGCTCTCCCGTGTCTCCCGTGTCGCTCGTGACTGTGGTCAGCCCAATCGAACAGACCACTGCTCTCCTTCTCTCTCTGTCTCCCTCTCTCTCTCGCACTCTCTTTCTCACTCCCTCTCTAGACAGAGATAATACATAGCCTTTATTATATTCACGCAACCCTGCCCATGGGAAAGAAACTAGGACAGCCGAGGCTGCCCGGTCGAACGCGAAACGAATCCTTGCTGGAAACGCGATAAGAACATTCTTCCGATCGCATTAATTCCAGAGGGTAGTCTACGATCTAAGGAAAAAAGGATTCTCCTCCGCTGATTCTCTTTAACACTTTCACCGTCAAGCTAGCAACCTCAAAAATCCCATAAAATCGAAGTAAGTTATTTGACACTACATTTACGGGATTCTGATATTTTTAAATTGCGAATATTGAGATTGTACAAATGCATCCGTGAGCAATTATTTAACAAACTGATTACTCTGGATATATATTATTTAAAAGATGGCTACAAACGTATCATATTGAGTAGTCCTCCAACTTTCTTGCATTTTACAGATCCTAATCAAATTTGGTACAATATAGCCCTTAGCACACGGACTGTAAGGCGCCACTAAAAATTCCTGTATCGTTATTCAAAATATCATTTACACTATTAAATTGTAAAATACTAAACATTTCTCAGTACCGTACGAGTAAATTGCACCATTTTCGTATGTCCAGCATGAAAAATATATACATAGAAGGGAAATATTCTAGGTCGGAAGAAACGTTTCGTGTCAGAGTTAAAATGGCTTCGAGTGCAAATGGTTAACGTGAAAATTCATATTAAAACCTGGACGAATAATTCCGTCACCAACGTACGGGCGACGTGGCAGTCTACGTGTTAAACGTTTTCGCTGGTACAACGAATTTCTAATACACTCATGGAAACGAACGATCCCCATAGATAACGGTGTCGCGCATAATGCTGCGTGAAGAATAGTGGTGCAACGGAGTCGAAGAATAGAATTGCGAGCGGAGGAAATCGGTAGTGAATATGTAGAATGCTTAGCTTAAGTTCGATCCATTGTAAAAACCAGCTCTCGGATTCCCGGGGCTGAATAAATACAGATTATTATTGCTACCGTTTACTTTGTCCTCCGACGACGGAGATACGCTAGAATGATCGACAGCGTCACAGCAGCCAGGGGGAGGAGAGGCGGACGACAGTCGGAGAAAATGTCGGAGTTATCGTAGCCCCGCATCTCCGTGGTTATCGATCCGCGGGGTCTCTCCGGTGCTCGGCATCGCGATATTTTAGGACGCCACAATGGAGGCCGGGTGGAGGAGACCCCATTGTCAGGACGCAAACCCGGAGAGGACGACCCGCTCGAAAAACGTCTCGTTCTCTCCGTCGGTGACTTCGAAACGTGACTCCGGCCCGACGTCATTATGTCCGGCGACAATGGTCGCGTGTGCCCTCGCGTACACGCGTGTCACGGGGACGGACACAATGTCGGAGATACTCTCACCCCCGTCGGCGCCGCAGTCGATCTCGGGACCGATTCGAATCGCGAACGTTGTCAGCTCCTCGATCTATTTCGCCGGCAGCCATTGTCGACTCTTTCAAATGTATTTTTTTAGAGGTACTTTCGGTGAAAATAGACCCAGGGTTAAACAATATTGGATCGACACTAGAACTGCCGGACCAGAAATGACTGATTCCCAATCTTCTCTTTCACAGTTACCGAAATTGTAAAAATGTTTCAACTGAAGCAGATATTACAATAAAAGTTGTGTGAAGTCTGAATTGTCGGCCGAATTTATTGCTCGGTAGTTCCAGTGTTAATTCATTCGATTTATCTGCAAGAAATCAGTCGGTTCGACGAACCTTGCAGGTTTGCTAGAAGGGGTAGGTCACCACCCCTCGGAAGCGTGAATCGGAAGTAGGGTTGCAGGTAATGGTCTCGTTCCTAGAACGCACGATGCAGTGGAAACGAGTTCCTCGGAACGGTCGACTGTGACAGCGCGCTTCTAGAAACTACCCTTCCGAACATGATTTCCAAAAAAAAAAATTCTGACGCGTAGACGGTCGAACGAAATCCGTGCGCGACCGTCAGAATTTGTCCCCCCCCTGAAAGCCCCGAGGAGCGCCACGTCGACGAGCCGCCTAGGCGATCAAAGCGTTAATTACGTTGCGCCGAGGGGTGGCGCGTGCTCGCGAGGAAATCGCTCTGGAGGAGAAAGGAACGAGGAGAAGAGAACGGTCGCGAGGCGTCTCTGTGGCTGGGGATCGGTGTAAATTCGCCACGAGGTAGCAGGTGGGTATCCGGGGGAGGGAGCGGGGGTTAAAGTTCGATTTCCACGCACACGCCGACAGATACGATCTCCGTTCGGCCGGTGGCCAGGTGGCCATGGCGACGGATCGTGAAAATCGCGTGGCCGGGACCGATCAATACGAGGCGCGGCGCGACTCCACGGATCCCTGCCTCGTTGCTTCCCTCCTTCTTCCCGCCGCCCCTTCGCCTCTCACCCTCTCTATTTCTCTCGCGTACCCCTTTGCCTTTCTCTCTTGTCCCTATCACCCTCTCTTCCTCCGGTTTCCCTGGTGCCGCGCGCACGGGAGACCCCACCAGTCGCGATTCCGAGGGAATCCCCTCCCGCGCCCTTCTTCTCCCGCTTCTCTCTCTCTCTCTCACGCATCATTTTTCTCCCTTGCACCCCCTACTTCTCTTTATCCATGTCTCTCCCTCCAACCCCACCGTTTCTCGTCTTCTGCATCGCACTCTGTTCGTGATCTTTGCATTTTTCTTCCTCCGCCCCTTCTCTCCGACGCATCTCCGTAGCACCCCCTCTTTCTCTTTAACCCCCGTCTCTCGCTCCGACGCGATCTTTCCATTTCTCCTCTTTCTTCTTCGGCTTCTCCTTCTATCCATCTTCTACTCTCGCGTGTACTATTTTCCGCTTCCACCTTGCCGCTTTGGCCTCCACTGCGCGTCGTTACTCTCCGTCCGTTGCATTGACGCACAATTTCTCGCTCTTTCTACTACGTCTCCCTGTGTCTCCTACCCTCGCGTACAATTCTACCGACCCCTTCTCTCACCCTTCGCTTACTCCCTCTCTCTCTCTCTCTCTCTTTTGATAGATCGTTCCGCAATGTCTTTTGCACCGACGCGATATTTCGAATATCTTCCTCCTTTTCTCTCTCTCTCTTACCCTCCACGTTATTTCTCCTACCACCGGTACACACTGTTCTACGCCTTCTACTTTACTCTTTCACCCCTCGCTCACTCCCTCTCTCCGCGTTCATTTTCTCTCTTTTACTCTCCACGCTGTTTTCTGTCCTCTCTCTCTCTCTCCCGCAGCTCATTGTTCCCTCTCTGCTTCCCTCGTTCCGTCTCTCTCCGCGATCCCTTCCACGCGAGAAACCACAAGCTCGCGTGCGTGCACGGAGAACTGCGGGGAGAGGGCGCGGGAGAAGAGAAAGAAGAGAGAGAGAGAGAGAGAGGAACGAAGAGAAAGAACCGACGAAAGCACGCAGGAAAAGCGAGGGGTGAGAAGGAGAATGTGCCTCGGACACGTGCTCCGAAACCCTCGGATACGGAGACGCGCGTCGCTCGTCGCGCCCCTGCGAATCGCCTGCGTCGGGGAAGCGAACCGGCGATCTCGTCCACCCGTGAAATCGCATTAACCCCTTGCTTTATAACGTCGAGCCGGGCTCGCGGAGATACCAAATTCAATTTAATGTACGCGCGTACGTACGCTATTCCCACCGCTGAATTCAATCCACGGAAATGCTGTCTCGGCCCCGTGAATTTCCCCTGACAATTAGCTTACTGGAACTATCCCCGCAACCTTGCCCCGTGCGCAATGAATACCGCCGTAATGCGAACGGGTTGCCAGCGTTATTAGTCATTGCCGCGGGGAGCGTGTCAATGCGTGACGTGTGACGGACAGGTCTCGGGACTAATTAAAAATTATTCTACTGTTTCCAGAGGGATCTTGAATACTATCAGTCTTTCACGAGACCCTTAACAGGCTCTCGACGTACGTTGAAAATTATTCATCGTTGTCCAACAGAGGTGTATATTCGACAAACTTGTCGCAGGAAATAAACCTGCCATTTCTTGTTAACACGCACCACCACACAAGGGATAAAGTAAACGAACCAAAACCACCCCCGTAACGACACATAATAAAATTCGCTCGTGAACCAACTACAGTTAAATATTCGAGATCGCTTCCAATAAACAATCCCCTAAAAATCGTGCGCAACCCCCCGCAGTAGAGGGAACTGGAAATTCCACCACCCTTCCCAAATCCCCTAGAGAAACGTTCTCCTAGTCACCTGGTCCCGAAAACCGAATCATCCGAACATCCCCTACAAATGTCTTGCAACCCCTCACAGAAAATTCTACCACCCTTCCGAAATCCCCTAGAAACTACCCTGTTAGTCACTAGGGTCCAGAAACCGTCCGAAAACCTACAGAAAAATAAAAATAGAATGATCTCGTCCAAAAATCCCCCAAAAAGCTTTGTGGCGACCCGTTCAAATTCCATAACCCTTTTAGAACCTTCCAGAACCGTTCTGCCAATTTTCGGAGCCGCGAAATCCCCGGAAAAGATGGAAAAATAAAAACAGAGTGTTCTCACCAGAGGCGCGGGGGTGGCTTACCTCCTGTCTTCTCTCTTCACCTTCGCCGGCGATCCACCTCCTACTCTCCGATCGATGCACACGAGGCACACACAAGAGACACACACCGGTGACCCGGAGGGGGTGGTGGGGGTTGGAGGAGTATGAGAGCGAGAGAGAGAGACGTTCGACCAGCGAAAAAGAATTCGGCGACGACGAAGACGAAGACGAAGACGAAACTGTACGATGAAGAAACTGAGGCAAAACTAACGGAACCGAATCAGAAGAATGGAAAACCGAGGAGACCGGTGTGCTCCGGGATTACGGTGGTCCGCTTCCACGTCCCGTCTCTCTCGTCTCGTTTCCCTGTTTCTCCCCTCTTCTCTGGCGTACGCTTCCGTTTGGAAGCGATTCCGTTTCGCCTGGCACGCGAAACCGAGAACCAACCGAGCACCGAGCGCGAGCGCCGAGTGTTGCGTTCACGTTTACGCTCTAGATTATTGCTCTCGTGGCCCGGCGATGCGCCTTCTCTTTCTCTCTCTCCCTCTTCCGTTCGCACTATCTCACTTTCTCTCTCTCTCTATCTATCTATCTCCGTGTCCGCGTCTCTCCTCCCTCTGCCGAGAGCTTATGGAGCTTGCTTCTGGTTCTGATTCTGCTACTACGAGCGCACACACCGCTATCACGCTCTCGCACCGCCGCCGCCCGGAACAGAAGGGGAAATCAATGAAAGAAAAGTACGACGCGAGCGGCGCTCGTAAATCGGCATTTATGCACGCCGCCACGGATCCACGGATCTCTCACTCGTCTGGCTTCGATCGGACCACATTAATATCTCTCCTCTTCCTCTATCTCTCTCTCTCTCCCTCTCTCTCTTTCTCTATCGCTCAGTCTCTGCTCAATTTCGAAATCGTAACCACCGTGTAGAATTTCCGTCGTCGATGAAACAAACTGGTCGGGTTCTTGCGGTGAGAATTTTCCGGTACGCGTGAAAATTAGAGGAGTACGGTTGGTGTACGACCGTGTGTGTGTGTGTGTGTAAAGGGTTTCCGCGAGAGACTAGAAAAATTAAACCGTTAAACACTATACTAAGGAAACGGAAAGAACGATACGACACGGGCGGAGGCTGCCTAGAGACTGGACACACCGGCCCCGCTCGCGAGCCGAGTCGCGCCGCCAGCCGGGCCGACTCGGCTCTCATCGGCCCGGCTCGGCCCGAATCGCTCACCCTCGGCTACACCAACGGGAGAACGAACCCCCTCGAGCACTCCTGCGTGTTACGTATATCCCACTCCCACCAGAGCCGGGCGAGCGTGCACTTCGGGGGGGTTGCCTGCCGATCGAACTAATAAGAGACGTGTGCGCGTTCTTAAATAAACTGCGATCGAACCGGCAGCCCCCTTTGCCCACCCCCCTACCCCCTCGCACAACCCCCTCGAAATCGACCAATCGAATTTCCAAACGTCTACCGTCGACGCTGCTTTCCGGGGCCCCCTTGCACCCCGCGAAATTTCCTCCCTGTTCGACGGAATCTCCGAGTCGAAAGTTCTTTTTTTCCTTTCCTATGCTTGGTCCTAACACGATTTTACGTACACCTCTGTTATACCTCTGTTTCCTCTGCGTAAACTCACCCCTTTTTTTTGTTCTGTCCCGAAGTCGCGTTTAATTTTGATTTACAGTTCTAGAATAGTGTCGATTCGAACAAGTTTCGAATTCGCCGACAAGCGGTACGCAAATATTTGTCCAGCGAATTCGCCGGTGGGGAGGGAAAAAAATGGAAAATTCAATAGCGACAACTGTTACGATCGTGGCAGTTGGTTCGCCACACCGGACGAGCCCTGCGCGTTAACCCTTTGCGGTTCGCTCTGTTCATGAGCCGAACTCGATACACCGTTTCAACGAGCACGACCGTCGAAAAACCATCCCTTGCTCTTGAAATTTACGCTGTTGGTCCGAAACCGTCCTCCAATCCGAACCTGATCACCCGAAGCGAAACTCCGCGAACATTTCCGAACGATTTTCTAGAATTTTCGGAGAGCTCGTTGAAATTCCTCGTGGTCGGATTGCATTTAGATGAAGAGCGACGACGAAGGCTCGTGGAACGGTTCGCCGAGGATATTCGAGCGTCCCGTAGGCCCTCGAGATGTTTGCAGGGGTTTGTTCGCTCGAAATGTTTGCAACATGGCTGCCCGATATTGCGAGGAGGAACGACGACCCCTGCGCCAGCTTGCCACCCCTCTTAGCTCGGCGTCAACCCCCGGTTTCGCGTCAGATCATGACCACCGCCGCTCGTTCACGGTTTTTGACCCCCGCCGTTCCCCCGGCCGCGCTATCGCGTCGATACAAGAGTCCTTTCACCCCCTCGCGGGGCCCCACTCGATCCTGAGTGAACTCGAAACCGGAGGTCGAATCAGCAATCCGAATATAGACGAAATACCTCTAAAATTCTTCGTGTTCTCGTGGCAGTCGTAACATTTTTACAATACCGAAATCTCAAAATATATGCGTCCTCCTCGAAGTGGTAGATTACGTTTGTCAGGGGCTGGACGATGGCTGTTCGCCGAAGAAATCGCGCGCATCCCCTCGCATCTTCCCTTCGGGAAAAACCAAGGAAAATACGTCCACCATCCTCCCCTTGTATACGTCGCGCTCCGTTCTCCCCTGCGTGCACACGTGAAACACCCCCGACGCGACACTTGTATGAGTTTCATTGTTAAGTCAACGGGTAAGAGGTCTTAACCTACTTAAGGGTGAGAAGCCGGCGCACCTGTGTTCCCTCGTGCACGATTATCTCGCTCCGATTGCTCTCCTTCGATTCATTGGCTCTCGCTTCCGGTGCGCGCTCGCTCGTCGGAATTCGGGGCCTCCTCGCATCCCCTTCTCGATTTTTCCAACCCCCACGCGCCGCTCCGGGTCGCTCCCAGGTGAGAGCGGAACAGGGAGATGCAATTTACTTTCTCTACTCTGCTCTGTTTATTTTCGCAGTTCGATTCGATTAGGGGAGAGCCATCTCCGCACCTCAATTGAACCAACATGTGCGTCGAGAAAGAAAAACGCAGCGTTCTTGACTAGTCACAGTGATCTGTGAATAATCTAGGATCAGTTTAACTCTCGGAGACGAGAAGTACTGTAACCGTTTAACCTTCTTCTTCCTGCCGCGGGGGTGGTGCGCTTCCTCCGGAAGTAGCGGGGGTCGTAGCGCGGAGGAACGCGCCGCGAGAAGATCGGAAAAAAAGCTGGCATATCCCTGACCTTACCCTGGCTCCGTTCGGGAGCCAGAGGATCGGAGAGGCCGGTCTCGAAAACGACGATGGGCCAAAATTATGCGACGCTGACGAAACAGAGCCGAGGCAACACTTGGCGGTCGTGCCAATAACCGCGGGGACCCGGTGTTTTCAGGAATTCGTTTCCGCTACGTCTTGCGTCACGGCAACGAGTCACGCGAGAACGTTTTACGCAGCTCGCGCGAAGACAGCGAACCGCGCCGGCGCTATGAATCACCGAGAACATTCTCGCCGCGCTAGCTACCCCTTACACGCCGATAGATTCTACCTGGCAATAGACCGTTCCGAGCACCATCGCACTGGCAGAGATAGCGATGGTGATCGCTGGAGCTAGAGGAATTGATAGCTATTTCCTAGACAGCTATAGATAGACAACCCTAAAGGAAAAATGCCGGTACCACTTTCTGGTTAACGGTAGGTCCCTCTAGCTACAAAGCACCGACAGATAAGGGACCTCCCAGGCAGCAATAGGTACCTGTAGACACCCCCAAAGGAAGGACGCTAGTAGCTACTTTCTGGATAACGGTAAGTCCTTCTAGCTACCCCAAAGCACCGACAGATAAGGTACCTTCAAGTCAGAAATAGGTACCTGTAGACACCCCCAAAGGAAAGACACTGGTAACTAACTTCCAGATAGCGATAGATGCTTCTAACTACTTTGAAACAGTGATAGTTAAGGTACCTCCCAGGCAGCAATAGGTACCTGTAGACACCCCCAAAGGAAAGACACTGTAACTAACTTCTAGATGCTTCTAACTACTTTAAAGCAGTGATGGATATCGGTAGCATACCTTCTAGACAGCGATGGACACTTGTAGCTGCGCTCAATATACCGATAAACACTAACAGCTACCCCCACGTACTTTATAACTACCTACTCCTAGTTATCCTCAAGCCAGCACCCCACCAATCCCCGCTTGAGGGACTCGTTCATAGCTTTAGGATAATTATCAACAGCTATTACTCAGCTACCACTGGCTACGTGGTTCTAGCTACTTCCAATCATCTTCAAGCTACAAACAGTCAGCTGTAGTTATCCTGAAGCTACGGACAAGTATCAATAGTCAGTTTCCAGCTACCAATGGCTACTCTCTAGACACCGACAGCTACTTCTAGCCATGCTCGAGCTGCGAATAGCCACGAACGGCTACTTCTATTCATCGTCGAGCTGCAAATAGGCTGCGGATAGCTACTTTCTAGCTAGGAACGGGCACCAATAACTACGAACACGTTTCTAAAAGTGGATGGCTACTTTTTTTGGGGGGAGAGCATCGTTCGTTAGGCTGTGAACGAAGCCGGTCGGCGGAAGGACACGATGTTTACGTTCCCCTTTGGCGCGTGACGATGAAACGAAGTACCGGTACCCGGGACAACCGGGATTCCACGGAGTTGCTGAACTCGTGCGAGCGTAATCGTTCCGCGCGACTCGCCGGTTGCGTGCACCAACTGTCCACCGGTGAAATTATAAATACATCCGCGTGTAAACACTATAAATATACGCGGGTGCGCGGTATACGGAAAAGCCTGTCCCAGGCTGGTGCGCGCGGATCCCTGGAAACGAGCGACGGTGGTGTGATCGATCTATCAAAGCGGAGAGGCATCCGTGGATATCGGACGCTCGCTGAGCGGACATTCTCTTCGTACGAGCATGCGAGCGGAGGACGCCTCGCATAATTGTCCCCGAATCCAATCAATTCGGCTCCGCAAAGCCCAGACTGCCCGTTCCGAATGTGCGTTTCACATTTCCGATAATCTTTATTCTTTTCACCCGTTAATCCTTTTTAAACGTTCCGACGTTCCAATTATATATCGAAACGGGGACTGGTTCAATTAAATAAACTCATTCAGACACGTTCGAGCGATCTAAGCTTGTTTTCCCCGCTTGTTGGAAGCGCCTAGTTTTCAAAGGGAAAGGGAATGGGGTCCTCGCGTGCGGCGAACATGACCGGACCCAACAACGTCAGTCATCGGCCCCCGGCACCGTCATAAACGACATTGTCTAGTCGCACGGGAGCGAAGGGAGAGAGGCTGGGACCCCGGGCACGGGACTTGCGTGTAACAGATGCGTAACGGTGCGCAGGAAAAAAAAAAGAAATAAGGACGCGTAGCAGACGCATATGCGATCGAGCGGCTATTATGTCCGCCGCTTTGAAACCAGCGCCGCGAACGCCGGCAGGAAGTGGTCACGGCATTGCCGGTTAGGGTCCGGTTCGGTGGCGATCCCTTCCTCATCGAATCGATTCCTTCGTCCGCTCGCTGCGAGACATAAAATGATTCCTCGTCGATCCGACGGGACAGCCGAGTCTCGAATAAATCGTGTCCCAAACATTTTGTGAATTCCTCGCGAGACCGAGACTCGTTCAGCAATCAATCGAACGCTTCAGCAATGTCCTCAGCATCGCAAGGTTCTGAATTCGCAGAGACGGACAATTTAAAACTACTCCGAACCGAGAAACGGGACGCCAATTAGCATATTCCCACCCATCTGTCGGATTCCAAGCGGCTCCGCGGTTCTGCTAAAGGAGATTAAGGATCGAAAGGTGGCCGCATCGATCGTGAATCATTCCCCGGGTGGCGACGCGATTGACAATCGTCTAGGCCGCGGCACCGGTATACCCTCTTTTCGTTTAGTCATGATCCAGCTGTCGAAACCACGCTCGTTTTCGGGGGCCGGCCCCACCTTCGTCATCGATCCGACGCGCGCCGTCCCGCACGGTTTCGTCGCTACGCCGAGGCCCTATCCGCCACGGGAGCAATAATTCTGCTCGTCAAGTTTTTCCAGGGTCGCTGAACCCCCGGCGAGGCTCGTCGATACCTTTCGCACCCGTTCCAAGCCCGACCGAGCCCCGAATCCTCCGACGGGAACCCTAAAATAGTCCTCTTCTTCGCGGAAATATATCTCCTAACATGTTCGATCGGTTACGTACGAAAATATATCGCGAGACAGTCCTTCGGGTTGGCTCAAAAATGTAAATGTTCGAGTCATCGACCTTCCACCCTCTCGCAGAGAAATTTATCGGAAAGTCGACCATCCCCTTCGAAGAAAATTGTTCGATTAATTTGGCTTCTAAAATCGTGGAAATATTTCAGGAGGCGGTCGATCTCGCAGCCCTGCACGGGAAATGATCGATGACTCGTTAATGAATTATTTATAATTTATTCGTCGATCTCGCCAGCCATCGCGGGGAAAAGTATTTCGGTCCGTTCCTCGACTAAAGAATTGATGGAACCCGAGGCGGTTTCCGCGGGCTGCTCGAGGTGAAATGCGGGCAAAAAATAGCCGAGGCCGCGCGCAGAAAAATTGTACAATTTCGAGAGTGGCATGCACACCGCAAGGGTAGCCTGAATATCGTCGGCAGCGTGGAAATAGGGTGCGGAGGGAGGATTCAAACGGACACACGCATCTGCGCTGTCGCGTGTAACACGGAGAAAACACAGCGAAACACGGCGGCCGCCCGTTCTCCTGGCGAGAATCGATCGATCGAGCGAGAGCCGGTAATCGGCATGCTAATTAAGGCTGGATCGATCGATCGTCGACGACGGTGTCGCACACTGTCACGCCCGTTTCCAACCAAGTGTCCGCGCGCGGCTTTCGGTACGATCGCCTCTCCCTCCATCTCTTTCTCTCTCCCTCTCTTCAACTTGCGAGGCAATGATCGTATCGCCGAGGAAACCCTACGACTCGCGAAGTCCACGAAGAGTGATTATGTAAGGTAAACAATGGAAACACCGGCGGAGATGATCGCCCCGTGTCGCTCGACCAACTTTTATCGAGCGACAAAATTCTCCTGGTTGTCGTTTCGACGAATAAATAATAAAATAATAAACTCCGGCAAACGACACGGGCAATATTGTTCACGTTAATCGCAAGATTTGTACGTCTTGAATGAAATTTGCACTTTTCGAACCAGCAGTGTCGCCCGGTGAGGGGAGGGAATCGAGGGGAAAAAGTTACCCCCTCTCTCTCACTCTCTTTCTCTAGCGCGGTAGAAAGGGAAATTAGAGTGTGGGGTCAAGTCTCGATCGAAAAAATTCTGTAAAAATTTGCTAGAACCCCTTCAAGTGTGTGGTTTAAGGCTACACGAATCGAATATAGAGGGTCCAATCTTCTAACACGGTACAAAAATCGTGACGATAATAATTGACCTCGTTGGCTGATAAAAATTCGAAGAGTTACTATTACCGGATCGTGAAGCGTCTCTGTGCGCGCAACGATCACGAAACGAGAGACAGGAATAGAGAACGGTATTTCGATGAAACTCGAATGAGGCAATTATCGAGCAGTTAAACGAAACCTCGAAACGAAAGCTGGCAATCGATAGAGGGACTCCGACTCCTCGACTTCGTACACGCAAAGCGACGAATCAACGCGTCCCTCCGTGCACCGGCTAAAATTCGCTAGGCGAAAACGAGCATAGTTTCGGAACTGCGGCCGGGAAAAGCCGTGGTCATTAATTCAGCTTGGAGAAAAGTCAATGACCGGGGAATGGCTGTTACTGCGGACCTTCGCGTCATGCGAATTCATGTTTTTTTATTCGATGAAAATTACCACCTTCGCGAGCACTGCGGATGAATGAAAGAGGACATCAACCCTTAATCGCGGACGCACGGTATCGAAGATCGCTGCATTTTTAACATAACAATGACCTTAGGCTTATACAATCATTCATCGTCCGTAGAACACTGTGTGGAAAAACTTCTTTCACCTAGCTTGCAATTCAGAAGCAATTTGCGAGCATATTTTCATAGAAGACTGCTCCGAATTGTAGTTGCGCTAAGTTTGTAACAGTTGAGTCTAAACTTTTATGTGAACACTTTGAACGCCCAACCAGAAACCCCAAAAATTCGATAAAATCAGTTATTTAATGAAATAAAAATTGCAAGAAATTAAATGTACGATACTGAGTGGTCCTCCAACTTTCTTGCATGTTACAGATCCTAGTCAAGTTTAGTACAATGAATACATCAACGTAAAAATTCGTTTTAAAACCTGCACAAATAACGTGGCATTCAACGTGTTAATAAATTACGAAAAAATTACAGCCCGAGCAACCCCGAGTCAGTTTCGCCTGCATAAGCAGAAAAGATGGCAGAAAATGTGTGGCTAGAGATGTGTTGGTTTTAAGGTTGTGAAGGTAGCGAAGGGTTGGAATATTGTTTTTCTATTGATTCCTGTTCGACACAGGACTACGGTAATAAGGATCCTCTGTCTAGCGAAGGCTATCGGTTGCATCCGGGATGATCCTCGTTGGTCTGAAGCTCGAACGAGGTTTCGATGAATCGCCGGTGCGGTTCTCGGTGAAAGGAGACAAGGACGAGACAGACAGAGAGAGAGAGAGAGAGAGAGAGAGAGAGAGAGAGAGAGAGAGAGGAGGGAGAGGAAAGAGAGACGGGATGTTAATACGTGTCTCGAAGGGGGGACGCGTGACCGTGTATGCAGTGCAATCGTATTAGGACGGACGAAGAGCGGCGAAACGCGGGAAGATCGAGAGAAAAAGGATGACGGATGTAGCGGGCGAGAGAGAGAGAGAGAGAGAGAGAGAGAGAGAGACGAGGAGAGGCAGAGAAAGGTAGAGAAGCTCCATTGATTGGTCGGTGGCACGGTGGAACGTTGCAGTTGCCCCGGGGGTATATGAACCCCGGCGGTAGCGTTCTCTCGCTCACCCTCCGGCTCTCTCTTTCTGCCACCCTCCCGCTCGTAGTTTACCCTCGCTACGATTTTACCCCACGGCAAAACGCAGGCGCGTCACATGGACCCAGGAACGATCAATACGAGCCTCCCCTGCCAGCTAGACCCGGTCTCTTTCATTCCAGAGGGAGAAAACTACCTCTCTCTCTCTCTCTCTCCCTCCCTCTCTCTCTCGCTCTCTGTCTTCGTCGCTCTATCTCGCCCCTGCGTTTCCCTCCGCCCTATCATCCTCCTACCGAGCGTGCAACCCTCGGTCAATCTTTGATATTTCCAGCGGCCAGGCCGGGGAATTTTCGTAGGGATGGCCAGAGCGAGAGCTGGACCAGCACAGCCGCCCGACACTCTCCCTCCCCCTCGAGTACATTTCTCTTTCTTTCTCCCTTCTTCGAGAATCTCCCACCCCCGCGCCATTGTCTCCCAGCAAAACGATTGTTCTTGTCCCGCGAAGTGGCTACAGCTGTCGGGGACCCTGGATCTAGAATTTCGGACGCTTCACGCGGACATCCCAGGTTCGCGGGAGAAACGAAAACCGCGCTGACCTACCCCTCCCCAACCCCTATTTCTTCTCTATTCTTTTTTCGCTTCGTGCGGAACGAAAAATCGTTACACCGGACGGAAAACGGAAGGAAGCGATACCGAGTCTCTCTCTCTCTCTCTCTCTCTCTCTCTCTCTCTCTCGTCGGGAAACACGTTCTCGAGGTCGTCAATTATCTAACACCCCTTTGTCCCTCTCACGCACCATTGTGATCGAGGCCATCGTCATCGCGGACGGAAGCGTCCCTCTCGAGACTTCCTGCTTGTCCTTGACGAGGACCCGCAGAGTGCCAGTCGCTGCATCCTGGATCTGCTTGACCCCCTCGCACATACTCCCACCGTCGTCATCATCATCATCATTCTCTTCTTACCGAACTTATCTCCCGCTCGATTCATCCTCCTTTCTTTCTTTTCTTTTCGTTTTCTTTTCTTTCGGTCTCTAGTCTCTGTTTTCGACTCGGTTTGCGGGGCTGGAAAAGGCGGAGGCTTCGCTCTGCTCGAAAAGGCGGAAGGGTTCGAACTGAAAGGGGAAGCCGCGAGAGACTATGGCAGCGGGATCTCCCCGGCCGTCGTTGCTTTCGGCTGCCACGCCCAAACTTCTCTGGGTCGCGATACTGCGCCGTGGGAAACGTCCGCCGCGCCGATACAATTCTCCGCTCGTCGATAAACTGCCGTCTCCGGCCCGCCGACCGACCGCCCGATCATGCTACCGGTTCCACGGATGCTTCGCGTAATCATCGACGAAATTTCGAGAGCATCAACGCCCATCGTTCACCGTCGACGTTCCCCCAGTCCACGAGAGAACTTCTCCCCTCGTAGAACTTTCGAGGACTGTCGAGTCGTCTCATCGGTTTCAAAATGGCTTCCCGACTAATGTTTTTACCGCATTTCGCCACATCGATTGCGTGCCTCGTAAAGTTCCGGAGACCGTGCGGATGGAAATTGAAATTGAACGGGTAAAACATAAAATCGTGGAACTGTTTAGAAAATTTACCCGTTTTCAGCTACTGTCAAATATATAGTTGCTGTCCGATTGTGTTCCAAACATTGTTACGTCAGACTGTGAACGTGTCGAACGACAAAAGTCATGCACATTTCCGAACCTTGAGCAAACTTTCCAGACCCTCGAAACGCAGCAACTCGATTAATTTATGCAACGTTCGAATCCCGTTTCGACTTTTATGTTTTCTTACAGAGAATGTACAGTTAGCAATTATATCGGTAGAGGGTCCTGCGAAGCGTGAAATTGTCGAGCAAGTCGGAAAACGTCTGAATCGACAAACAGTTCTACTTTTTCTCGAGGTTATTAAAATTGCACGGGTGGCACTATAGTTCACTCAATGGTTGATGCGTAGAACACGTTGTTCGTCACACTCGATAAGGTTCGAAATTACCGCGACGAGCGTAGAATTCGTGGTTCTCGAAATGTTCGATCAATTTTTTGGCTGCGGAAAAATAATTTCGACGACGGTGAGAAGACGGTCGAACCGAAAGCAACGTTTCCTCGGCCATGGGATCGCGTACGATACAGGATCGGGATAGCATGATGGCGGCCGCCGGGAGGATCCTTCGGGATGGTCCTGTGTCGAGGATCCTCCGGCAGCCGACGGTGGTGGGGGTTGGAGGGGGGTTGGGGGAGGACGAACGTGTTACATTTAATGATCGGCGGACTGATTGCGCGCGCCCACCAAAAAACACATAGATCGAGAGAATATGGTACACAGAGAGACAGATCGATAATGTAATAATAAACGCTTGCAATCATAACGGTAATCAATAACAACAATAAATAGAGAACAAGAGAACAAGAATAGAACGATAATAATAAATTCGAACGTGTCAGAAGATTCACAGAAGCAACGAAAGTAAAGAAACAAATGAACATACCGGTTAACGATGAAAATCAGTGGTTGGAGGATGCCGATATCTGGGCGTAGAACGAAACGACGCCGGTTTATTTCTTTTTTTCTTTCTCTCTTTTTTTTTAAAACGTGTTACCAGATTGTCATTTACTATTTTAGTCCCGTCGACGTATTATCGGTACAGATTTTTATTATATCCGGTGTTTTAAACGACCGCCGCCGGTTCACGTTTTAATTCCGATACCCGCGCGCGTCTTGTTGTTTTCAACTTTTAAAACGACCACGTGTGCGTGTTTCTCGTTTAATTATTTCAACGGGTTACGGACGGCGAAATGCCGAAAACGATAACGGCGCGGTTGTCACAGTTGTCCTTTTCTCGATAGGATCGATCGATCGAACAGTACCGACGAAAGATCACGCGAGACCGAACGCGATCGTGAGAGGATCCGTTCGCACGCGGAACACTTTGATTCCTCGACGTCCCGTGTGCACGGGGTGCGAAAGGAAAATCGCGGAACACACCCTCCGCGGTGCGTCTCTCTCTCTCTCTCTCTCTCTCTCTCACTCCCACCGGCCGACACTAAGCTCTCTCCTTCTCTCTCTATCTCTCTCTCTTTCTCGCGCGCGATCTCTCCCTTCTACCTCTTCCTCGTTTCTTTCCGCAGGTGCCTCTTCTCGCAAGGATCTTCCAGAAGATGTCGAGCACGACGAATTGTTGATTTTTCGATCACAAATTTCCCGCACCGAGATAGAGAGATCGTTCGTGTCTCTCTGCGAGAGATACCGGCCGGCGAGCAGCAACCGCGGTTCCTCTTCAGTCTTCCTCGATCGGTCTGGCCGATCTCGACGCTCGTCGATCGCACGTCGATCGTGCCGAACGGGACGACGCGGGAATGATCGAGGAACGGTGGTCCAGGCTCGCGAGCAACGAGATCATAAGGACCCACGTGGAAGAGAGAGGTTTTTCTCCGTTCGCCCGTTTGACCGACCGATCGATCGCGAAAGTCGAGTTCCTCCC
Source organism: Halictus ligatus (assembly GCA_028454255.1). Lineage (NCBI taxonomy): Eukaryota > Metazoa > Arthropoda > Insecta > Hymenoptera > Halictidae > Halictus > Halictus ligatus. The sequence continues at coordinate 1,211,885 of CM052145.1, read as the reverse complement.
TCGCGACGTGGCTCTCCCGAACACGCGATCGTGTTTTAATCGGCGTAGCAGCGTCGTCGGTTTACACGCCCGCACACATACGTACAATACACACGATGTTTAATTCCTTCGTATCGGCGGCGGCGGCGGTGACGTAGCGTTTTTACCCGACGGTCTCGTTTTCTCGCGAATTTTTGCTTTTCCGTTTCAACTGGACACGTGGCCGGGAGATAGGCGAGAGTGTGATCGGTAATATCGTACGTGTATACATATATATATGTACAATGTATATATACATGTATATATACGTCGGAGTGTATATATATATGTATAGAGAAGATACGAAGATCGGTGAGGGCGGCGAAGAAGTCTTGACAATATACAGATAATGTACGAACGTAGTTTTTCTTTTTTTTTTTTGTTCGAATTTAAAGGGTTGTTGGAAATGAAGAGATATATATATATGTAATATATATATATAATATATATATATATATAGAAGCAAATGGTAAGAATGTTGCGGGTATAACGGTGTCTACAACGCAATGCCTTTATGTGGTGCGGTAACTAAACTGACGGGCCGAGGCGCTGCCGCCGATCGCTGCACCCTCCGGCCACCCCCGGCGCTGCTGCCGTCGCCGCGAGAAGGGGTGAGAAGGGGCGGGAAAATCGCGGGGGTGACGACGAAACACGGTACGACGAAAAGAGACGGAGAACGGGCCGCGAGGTTTCGCGCAGGCGTCGCGACGAGGCAATGACTGCACCCTCTGCCCTCTACCCCCGACGGGTATCGTCGTCGGGGTTCGTGGAGGGGCGGCACAGCTGAGAGAGGAGAAAAAATGAGCGCCACGTCGGGGAAAAGAAAAAGGGACAGGGGGCGACACGTCGGTGGAAAAATCGCGTGAACGCAGACAACCCGAGGAGTCCGCGACACGCAAGCGCCGAACCCGAGGCATCGCCGAAGGCAATGACTGCTGCGCGTCTTCCGGATGTGCCAGGGTTGACCGGAGTTCGCTAGGTCGTCCGGGGAGCACGACGGCGGCGGAGGGGTGAGGGCGGGGGGGGGGGGGTGAGAGCCGAGGAAAAATCCCGGCGACGACGACGCGCAGACGCGTCCCCGAGATCGTGACGTTAACTCGTTGGCTAGGCGGCGGCGGCGGCGGCGATCATGGGGATCCTGGAGCTGGATCCAGGGTTCGCAACCTGTGGGTCGTGACCCCCAACAGGGTCGCCGGAGCGGTAGACGGTGCGCTACGTGGATTTTTAACTCTCGATGCGTTCGCCTGACACTCTCCCAGCCCTGGGGATTCGGGGATCGCGAGGGGAGGTTCGGGGCTGTTCGATTTGCGAGACGAAGGTGCGGTGCTCGATATGCTTTACCAATACTACTGGGAACGTAGACGTTTCGGAGATACAGAGGAAATTTGGGGTTGTTGAAGAGAGGGTGCTAACGAATGACGAGGGGCTGATAGTACTGGGATGGTTGTAGCTGAAGGTGGTCCTAAATATGTACTTCAGGACCTATCGGAGACGTAGAAATTTCGGAATTTTAGAAGTAGTTGGGGCTCGGGTGATTCGAGCTGATCGATCTATGGGATATTTGGAATAACAATGTTAAGAAGCACTTTTGGAAGTAGAACTTTGGTGATTCCACCTGATTCGGAGAGCTGGAAGTTCGGGAACTGCTGGAAGAGTCGTGGTTGTGAAAATTGGGCGATCGTGGACAGAGTATACCGTCGACGGCGATGAAAGGGAGTCGCTGAAAACGTTGTGGGACCCTCGGGGAACAGAGTTGGAACTTGGACGTAGTTTCCGGAGGCTCGTTAGCTGCTCCAGCTATCGGTTAATCGATAACCGCGAGGTATTGAACGGAAGGAGTCCGTCGAGGGTGTTTCGGAAAAGTTTTGCAACCCCCCCGGACCGCTCGGATGGTGGATCGCGAAGAATCTCAGGATACAGAGGCGATGATCGAAAGGGAGCGACGAATGGAAGAAGGGACACGGGAATCGAGAGGGCTGCTCTGAATCAGACGGTGGCGAAGGGTCGCGAAGAAGAGTGGCGGGTGGGTTTCTTCGGTGGCCCTTCGGACCTTGCAGAAACATCACCGATAACCGATCGAAGGCGGTGAACAACGCGGGGCAGGGGTTGTGAAAGGCGACCATGAAATCCAACGAACCATGGAAACCGTGGCCGATGCACAGGTGGCGGAGCAGCGAACTGGAAGATTAACAGGTTCGATGCCAACGATGCTGCTCGCGACGGCGATTTATCGAAAGAGACGCGAATCGATCGGTGCGGACTATCGTTCGATCCCGAACGCAATCAACCCTTCGTGAGAGAGGAACTATAACTTCAGCTTCTCGTTTGCAACTTGTACTCGTCTCTGAATTCAAAAAGAACGCTCGAGATTCCAAAATTCTTTACTCCCGTTGCGTCCAGGTCCACCGAAATAAAAATGATCGCTAAAATATGTATACAGGATGATCGATAACTCCATAAATAAGTAGGAGAGCGGGGCTGCTAGTTGTCGGGTTAATTATTCATTCAAAAATACCTCGCTGGGAAGTTTCGCGTTCGATCAATCGAAACGACAGAATGAAGCGTCGGCGAAAGTTCTTCGAACGGAACATTTCATAATAAAAATGATAACATTTCGTTCCTCGCGGTATACTTGATCACCCGGTAGGACAAACACAAACCAGAACGGGGACAGCGAGCTGCGGCGAGATACGTTAGGTGGAGACATAGTCGACTATCGTGGAAAAACCGTGGGACGAGAATAATAGTATTTTCCAGTTCTCACATGCTTCACCGACGCAGAATCATCCGGTTGCGTCGGTGTGGTTACCGCGCGGCCACCCTGTATAAATCTTGGAACCTGTTTAATTGCGGGCGACTCGTCACGCGAAGGTTAATATATTTAAAAAAAGGGCAATAATTGCGCCTAGGCCGAGCGGCGAGGCCTGCGCGGGGTAAAAAGTTACAGTGCAGCGACGTAAAAACTTAATGAGGGGGTTGCGTATGAATCTCATCATCGGGGGTGTAAAAACACACACGGTCGGCGTGGTACGAGGCCTCGTTAAGCCGTGGAACGATAAATCCAACGTAAAAATATATTCGACTGTTCCTCGTAGCAGCGGAGTGGTTCTGCTGGTCTGGACGCGCGCGGCCGAGGGGGTTGAATTCGAGGGGATGAACGAGAGAGAGAGAGAGAGAGAGAGAGAGAGAGAGAGAGAGGGAGAGAAAAATGGCCAGACGCGGGGGAGTGGGCGCGTGCGCAGGGCTCGTGGCTCGAGGCTGCGAAAGGGGGAAAGGAAATTCAGGCTCGCGAGTAGCGAAAGACACCGCTGGAAACGGGGTTTGCCGTCGAGGGGGTGGAAACGGGGTGAGTGAGAGAGAGAGAGAGAGAGAGAAAGGGTTCGACTGGCTGGTTGGCAGGGAGAGCCGGCGAAGAGCTCGAGGACGCAGGCGCCACGCTGAAAATGGAAACCTCGTCCCAAGGGTTGACCTCCTCCCCTCCTGCACAAGGGTTTTCGACCGTGCGAATGCGGCCAAATTTTCCCCGTGCCTTTACCACATCCTCCCTTTGCCGGCGAACCCCTCGCACCCCCCTACCTCGTAACCGCGTGCACGGGATATTCACGAAATTTTCCGGAAAGTTAAGCCTGCGCCGCCGCGCACAAAAATCCGCTATTGTATTCGGGGTTCCGCGTGCCGGCTAATCGTTTTGACTTTTTCACTTTCCTCGCCCTCTTACCCTCTTCGCTCTCCCACCTTGCCTCCGTTTTTTCCCATTTTCTGCCCCCCCCCCCCCCCCGGAGGGGGAAAGAAGGGTTTCTTTTTTGCCGTCCGTTGTGGGTATAAAATATTAGATGGCTCCCGAGGGACGAGCGTGGCAACCGGGAGAGCCGTGCGCTACCTGGAGAATGTGCATTCGTTCTGGGACCGTGTAACTCTAGCTACCCCCTCGGACACGGTGTCTTCAAGAGAGGGCACGTGCTCCGTAAATGGATCCACGTGCCTCCGGCTTCGTTTAATCGAACGACGCGCGGTAACGCGTTCAATGAAATCGCTTATCGTTCGCGGATCCACGTGGCCGTCTTCCGCCGACCATGGTTGTCGTCTGCCACGCAAACTGCACGATCATTCACATTTTCCCAGCGACGAAAAGACCTGTAGCGGAGCTTCGATCTTTCATCTACACTCTCGTTCTATCAACACCAAACCCACCGAGCCTTAAAAGCGACTAATACACGTTGTCTCATGAAAATGACGAGATTGAATTTATTTGGATTTTGTGGGGTACGAAAGCATCTTTACCATTTCAGTAGTTGTACAATAAAACATCTGCGACGGTCAGTTTGACCGGCAGTGGTAGGTTTAGCGTTAGTGCGCGGAGCGAACTCTGCTTTTCAACTCGAAAACAATTTCCACGTTATTAACCCTCCGTGGTCCGACGATTATATATTAAAATAGGGACTTATATGTTATATTATATGGGGATTATATGTTGGATGAATTACGGGGATTATACGTTGGGGATTACATGTTAAAATAGAGTGCCTAGAACGGTTCAAAAGATTTCTCATCAACGTTCCAGCGCCTGTACAGTTGGTAAAAATAGGGTTACGCGGACGGAGGGTTAAACTCGTTTATGCGAGTGAATGAAATCGTTGGAATTTTTCTCGATAGCCTTCTCGAGAGGACGCGATACTCCGTGGCGCGTATCTTATCAACGAATCGGCCGGATCGATACCGGGCCACGCAGTGTGCCCACGTGAACATCGTATCCACGTTATTACAGATGCAACGAATCATAACGAACGCCACGCGTCGGACACCGGCCCGCTAATGACTCAGTCCGGAATTGCGAGCGCGAATCGATCATCGGCCGGGCGAAATAATTGACGACCGGTCCTTGTGGCTGTGTGTCGCCGCGTTCGCATTTGCATTTTGCCGGATACACACAAGGTAGAACGATGAAAACGCCGCGCTGGGAAATGAGCCGCCCGGCCGGCTACCCGGTGAGGGGTTACCGGAGAAACCGTGGGGCGCGGAGGGGCAGAAGGGCGAGCAGGGGACGAGACGGAAAAAAATGTGGGGATGATAATCTAATGGTAAACAGCACACATACGAGGACAGACCCGGCGCGCAAGGGCGTAGACGCAGAAAAATTCACGGCGTCGCAGACTCCGAAACGCTGGACGATTTATTTCGTAAGCGGTTCCACTCTGAATGAATACGACGGAAGGAGAGAAACTAACACCCTCCCCGCTCTAAACATCCCCCTCCTAATTTTCGCCTGATAATTCCGCCTAGATATGAAGTGCAGTGACCGAATGAAACGTATTCCTGATCGAAAATTTATTTCGTAAGCGGTGTAACTCTGAACAAATAGAACAGAAACAGACAAATTAACAGCCCCCTAATTTTCGCCTGATAGTTCCGCCTAGATAGACGACAGTCCAGCTAGGGGATGAGACGGTGTATCTAATAAATCTGGAATCTCTCTCGTAAGAGCTACATTTTCGGCTGATAATTCCGGCGGAAAGATAGCAAATGCTCGTTGACCGGATGAAATGTATTCTCGGGGACCGATCGAAATTTCGACGGGATAAAAAGACAGCCAGACAGTCTCGCCGAGGGGGAGGAGACTGAGAGGGAGAAGGGAGAGAGCGAGAGAGGGATGCCTCGTAAATCCAGAGTGCCGTCTCGGGCAATTTATAACACTCCTCCTCTTTATCCCGAACTTCCGTTTTGTCGAGTATCCTGGGAACAGGGAGCACCTAGCCCAATTGCCCCCTCTTCCTACGCCTTTGGGCGTGGGGCGGCGAGAGGAGCTCGGTGCCCAACGGCACAGGGGTTTCGAATATCGATCTCTCGCCTTCTCTCCCAGTCATTCACTCTCGCGTACGGCTCTGACAGTCTCTACCTCTCTCTCTCTCTCTCTCTATTCCTCTCTCCCTGGCGTCTCGCTTCCTCTGCTCGGCTACGAACAGTCTGATGGGGTGCAGGGGGCGCGACGGGCGGGAAGGGTTCACCAGGAAGTCCCAGCCAAAGCCCAGGAGCGGAGGACATTCACTGGGAAACGAGCAAACGCACCGCCTACCCGCGAAACTTGCTCCCCGGCTCTCGAGCATCGAAAACTTCTCGCAACTCCGCAACTTCCACCGACGCGAACTCCGCTTACGGGGACGATTCGCGAACCTAACCGCTCCGCGCGGGTCGATCTTTCCTCGACGAGCACTGATTACCATCTCCTTCTGAACTGTTTGTCTGGAACAGGGCTGTGCTCAACTTCTTTGCTCGGAACGACAGGAAGATCGATTGAAAACAAAATTCTAAACAAATGCTTTCTTCGTTGCGCCCCCGATCCCCTCCTCCAACGTCCATCGCGTGTAGAAGCACATGAGCGAAACGCAGAATGAGATAGCTACGACTCTCCTTTCTTCTGTGACCGACTAGCTTTGTGGGACGACGTCGCACGCAGTGGGGGTTTCTTGTGGAAAAAAAGGAAGATAGGGGAAAGAGCCACGATAGGGGAAAGTGGCTCATAAGCCACCAGTTAAGCAGCCCTGAAGACTGATTTCCATGCTCGCATACCGAGTACGGCGAACTTGAGAACCTCCTTCGGGAAAATCAATCGGTGCTTAAGAGTGGACGATTTTTATGAAAAAGAAAAATTGCATTCTGTTCAATTCCCCTTTTCTCGTAATTCTAATCACTTGAAAACAATACTGGATCGGGGAGTTTCCAGGAATTATTCCCAGGAATTCCGTGAGAACGAGAATTAGATCTCTAATTGCAAATTAGGGGTGCGTGAGTGGAGGTAACTCGTAGCCATATATCCGAAGAGAAATGTGGATCGAAGCATCGGTGCGAGGAGATTGATTTTTTCGGGAACGAACCGGCAAATTTGAGTTCCGGGGCATTGCGGGAATCGCGACATCCCTCCTCGCGTGAACGCGGTTAGGCGTCGGTAGGAGGACCTGTTCTCAGCCCCTGCGGGAGCAGCTTCCCGCGACTCGATCCGTTTCGCGACTGCGCTCGAGCGCAGCTCGGGCCTGGCCAAAGATAGACATGCATGACTTAAGCTCGTTTCGCATGTTGCACGGAACGTCGCGTGGACCCGGGAACGAGGCTGCACACGTGCACACGCACACACGCGCAGACCCCCGCTCACCGACAGACAATTCTGCAACCCTGATGATCGACCGGTTGTTATGCGCGCGGATTAGGCGGTTCCCGGCCCCGGATCGCGTATTAAACGCGCGCGCCGGCCTCGTTAGCAGTTTCGCGGCCCGGGAAATCGCCTGCCTCGAAATCGAACGGAAACACGCCGGGCCGAGAAGATCGGCGCCGACGACTCCGAGAAACCGTTACGTACCGCTTCCGATGGAAACGGGATCAATCGGCTCCCGTTCGACGAGCAAACTTCCGCCGAGCTAATATTTGAGCGGCGCAGTCCTCTCTCTCTTCCCGGGGCCGGTTAATGGATTTCAAGTTACCGGATTACCCATTCGACGGTGACACGACTCGGCTTTTAGTAAACTCGAACTTTCCCGGATCCTGCGTCCGACCATAATTACGGATCGTAGAACCACGACTCGTCTTTATTGCTCGCTCGAGGAACGCCTAACCCCGACGCGGATTTCTCGAATCTAACCCTTAGCACTCGAATGGCGACTGTAAGGCGCCACTGAAAATTCCTGCGCCATTATTCAAAATATTTTTCACATTATTCTAGTAGTTCTAGTGTTAACCCTTCGCACTCGGCGCTATTTTCAATCGAAAACAATATTTTACATATTACATATAATATTCAAACGTTTAGTAATCTATTAAATACCAATCTTCTAATTCCATAAATATTTTGTAATATTTCTTGTAATTCCTTCGATGCCACAATTTCTGGCGGTGCTTCAGAGTCACCACTCGAGTGCAAAGGGTTCATGATTGCCACAAGAACTCGGAGATCGTTCCAAAATCGCAAAATCGATCCCCACGGAACCATTTCCGGATGTTTTGCTGTTTTTACGAGTAGAGAAACGTGAGATAGAGTCGCCGCGGGACGACAAGCATTTCGGAAAACCGCGTGGAAGCTAAGAAAATCGAAAATCGATGAGCCCCCTCCCCGGGCGGCGGGAGGGTGCAACGAACCCGGTCGAGGGCACGAGACAGGGTTAGAGTTGAAATCGTGGAAAAGAAGAAACGGTCGCGTTGCTCCTCGGGCGTTATCGATTCAACAATGCCAAGGAAACTGGTGGGCGGAAGTGCCGGCCGGCCGGTGTCGCCGCTTGGTCCCCGAAGTTGTGGCTCTATCGTGGACCAGTTCGGGACCAGTTCGGCGCAACTCGGTCCTCCGGCCCGCTCTCGATATGTCCGACGCCGAGGAGACTGGTACGTACATGCCCGATCCGTCTTCGAGAGTTCGTAACAAGCTTCGGTAACCGTGGGGGCTTTCGGTTTTCGTGACTGGATCGCGGCGAACAGGTTAACACGTAACCGGCGTCGCGTATTCGCGCGCAATTTGCCATCCACACGGACACGAGCCGTACGAACACAGGGGCGCCCAACGATCCGATTGTATCTCGACGGTCGCTTCCGATGGATCTCCAGTGATCCGTCAAGTCGATCGACGAGTCACGCGAGGATCAACGCGCCCGGCCAGATATCGCGCGGATCCCGCACACCCTGACACTCGCCTCGAGGCGGTCTGCTCGCCTAAGTCCGCTCACGACATACACCGCCCGTGTGAATTCCTGCGAATCAACGAGCACGCCTAATTTCCGGGGCACCCGAGATCAACGTTCTCTCGCGGCGATCGTTATTAGTCCAATTTTCACGCCCAAGGGATTCGGTTACACTCGGGAAACGCCGGCTCGCACGACATCCTCGCGATTCGTGACCCGAACGATACTCGTGTTCCAATTGTTTTTATTTCTTCTTTTCTACGTTCCCCTTTTCAACCAAATTCCGCCAAATTCCGAGAACGTCGAGAGCACGCGGTAGTTTATTCTACTGAAGGATTTGTTCGTACGCGGGCGCGGACAATGGTCTCTCTCGATAAATTCATTTATCTACCTAATTTATACATACGTATGGGGATCGATTCCGGTCGCTCTTTCGCCCCGTTCGATACTTCCCCCGCCGAACAACAGTTCTGGCACTCGGCCAGATTATTTTACCAACGGTTTTCCGGCCTGGTGTTTTTTCTTTTACTGCTAACGTCTCGCGAGTTCTGCGACGCGTCGTTTCACTTTGCGCGCAGAATTTCACTGAAACTGGAGCGATCGAGCGTTGGCGACAACATTACCGTACGATTTGTAACGGCCAGAATTTTACTGTAAAGTGAAGTTGTCTGAAATCATTTCAGTTTCACTCGCAAAAGTGTCGATTAGTTTTGCAAGGCAGGTCTTTTTAAAAGCGCGAAGGGGAAGTCTCGTGGAGAAAAGGAGTTTCCAATGAAGGTCGATCAAAGCGAGCTTCTTCGAGGAATATCCCTTAGCCTAACGACCCAAGTTTCCTCCCGGGGATGCTCTAACAGCCGTGAAGGATTTAGCGCGAGTTTAGCCGCGCGTATTATTGTGCGTCCTGCGCCCCGTCTTCCCCTTCGGCTGATCCTCTCTCGCGTCGATTGTTCTCGGACTCTTCTGGCCGGGCTTTTTGTCTCGCTTTTAATTGCTCCTCCCAACCGTCCGCTCTCCGGAGCATCCTCAAACCCTTCTTCCCTCTAATTTTCCGAGAATCTTCCTCCGTTCTTTCCGAGCCACACCCGAACGTGTAATCGCAACGAAACGACACATTTCTTTTGCCCGGCTGAATCGCGAAAAAAAAAGCCCGAAAGGGTGAGAGTGGTTCTTGTCCCGTCGAGGGCAAGGAGTTGTGCCACCGTGAAAGTCACTCGTGCCCTTTCGCCCGTGAAACGAGGGTAATAAGCGACGGAAATTTGGTCACTTACATCCCCAGCACCCTCCGGGCACTATCAACTTCGAAATCAGGGGAAACGATTCGAAATTGTAACGCCAACATCGCCCTAGAGCGGTGCATTATTTCAGGATTTCGCTGAATTCGTAATTTTTGAAGTGCCTCCGAAAATTCGCTAAATTTTCCGAGTAATACCTTCGCGTTATTCAAGTGATTTTCGCAGATCAGGTGTTCCTCCAGTTTTGAAGGAGAAACGAGTCACTGTCGGTCACTAACATTGACTATAGCCGCAAAGTTCACGGAGCTGGTTTTACCCTGGGCTTCGGTGAATCATTGATAATGGAACTGTGCAATCTTCACTGGAAACTGCTATAAGCTCCCGGGCAGGCGGTTCAAAGCTCGAAGCTACTCCTCTTTCTTGGTTCGATCCTTCGTTGACAATAACCGTACAACTTCCAGCTATAGCGTCGCATCATTTACGACAATATGACACACGCGGCCGATGGAAATAGCTGGCGAGTTCACTGGAAATAGCTGCCGAGTACTATCGAACGTCGCGGTTAGGTATCTTTCTGGGGTAGGGGTAAAAAGTACGCAAGTCGGACCATAGGTTCATGGCACAACGGTGACGGGTCGTCAATCTCGAAGACTATAAATGTAAAATGGGACAGCTGTGCGTGAATTTTTTCCAACGCGAATAACCTTGGAGGAGAAGACATTCTCTCCAGTGTCTCCGATGAGTCTCGAGGGGTCCTTTGAAGAGGGAACCCTTTAAGGGCGGCTTTTTAGACCGCCCTGAGACCTTGCGGACCCTACGTAGTATATTTCTGATAAGCCTTATGAGAAACCTCTGTAAAAAAAAAAAGGATGGACCTTGGAGGCTCTTTAAGGGCCGTCAATCTCAGATACCGAAGGGATTTTGAAGGGCTGCCCTGAGACCTTAAATCTGCCCGGGGTTACTTGAAAGGTAGGTCAAGAAACCTAGGCTTTTTATAGGATACGACCTCAAAGGCATCACGGAAGGTCAGATCCTACGTTTCGCAAGGTTGTTTGGGAACCCTCTCGAAGACCTTCAAAGGGGGTTTGCACAGAAACTCCTAGGGGACCTAGCTACGGAAGAAACCTTTTGAAAGACCACCTCTACCTACTTGCCAGTTTGTGTAAAGATCTACTAGAGAGAGGCCCTTGGCCTTGAACTTCGAAGGGCTACGGAACAAGTGACCTCGATAGCAGATCTAGAAAAGGCTAGGAAGACAACCGTGTTTAAGGTTCAATTTAAGAGTGAAGCCAGCTTCAATACACAAGGTCCCAGAAAAATCAGAATAGGGGGATTAGAACCCTAGATCCTGAGATTACGACGACCGTGCCTTAACCAACGTAGCCACCAAGTCATTCGTCTTTTCCTAATCTTCTAACACGACTTAGAGGCTCCGATCGAACGGATCAGAGTGTTGCAGGCGCGAAACAAACCTTGTCTCTTAACAATTTCTTAGATTTCTAATTTATTCGATACCGTATTTAAATCGAGGTTCGTTGACCCGTAACTGGGCACGTGGTTTCGCCTGTGCGCGAGAGAATCGACTGAATTAAGAGAGGAACGAACGCCTCCAAGATAGGAACCAATTATCCCGTATCGTTCAATCTGACGGGGGCAGCATGAATCCCTCTAGTCACCCCGGAGATCTAGAGCGACCATTGCGCACACATTCTCGGCACAGAAACTTCCCGAAAACCATTCACCGGAGAAGTTTTACATTCGGACGGTTTCGTGACCAGAAGCAACAGCTTCGAAAGCGGGCGCGGCACGTTCTTCTGTTCCCACGTGATCGCGCGGAGATTGCAAAGGCAAGAAGACCTAGATACGTATGATATCAGGACTGGATCTGCAGTGGGCCATTTCCATGAAACGGGTTCAGCTTATTCGAAAATGTTCGTGTCGTCAAATCGGTTGAAATCGGGGCTATTCGTGGGCTTATGTAGAAACGACGTACACCGAACAATAGGGACTATGCTCGAACCGGTGACTCCAAGAATTCGTTCACGTTCGTTTCTTCGGATTAACGATACTGCACGTCGGGTGGTGGATCGACCCGCCGGTAATGGACCCGTTTAATTTCGATTCCGATCGGCTCACGGGTATGTGACGTGACCGCGGAACGACTCCGGGGCCGTTCTGATCGCGGGACGAGCTGTCGAGGCGGCCACGAAGAGATCTCTGACGCGTGGCAGCCACGCGAATCGCCCGGCGGAACAACCCGATTCCCTGACTGGATAGAACCGCGCGAAATCACGAACACGGCCACCCGAGATTCCTCGCACGAGAACCGACACGAGAATTAGCCGTAACGTGCTGATCCAACGGCACGAGCAGGTCGTTTCAGAGTTATCCGCGTAGGTGGAACCGGAGCACACCCACCGGCGATAGGCCCTCGGCAAGGCCTGTGCTCGGAGTCAGTCTATTCGCGGGTCTTCTGCCCGGTGGATCACCGATCCTCCGAGGATGGCTCTCGGAGAGGGCCGCGACCCTCTCGAGCACACCAGCCTCTATCAACGAGCCGGTTCGCTAATTCTCCGTCCTCCTCTCGCCGATCTATCCGATCCATTCGAGACTCCTTCAGCTTCAGCGAGACTTCAGCTTCGACCGATCTTTGTTCCTTTGCCTTCGCGCGACTCCTTCAACGCGTTTAAATCGCAAAGAGGGACACTGATTGGTCCGCAAGAAATATGGAAATCGGTTGGGTGTGAAAAGAGTCGAATCAGTTTTTAGCAAACGTTAAAGATTGAAATTTTTTGGTCGAAGCTCGAAAGCGATCCCAGTGCATAAACCATGCCCAGAGCGGGCAAAGTGAGAGAATCCTTCGAGTCCTCCTCGGAAGCTTCCACCGAATTCGAGAAGCTCCGAGGGGAATTCGGAGAGGAATTCGAGAGGGTTGGAAGAGAGTTCGGGAGAGTTTCAGCCCCGAAAAACTGGTGTTGCAGACAGCGAGGACAGCGACACGGAGGGAGGGTTGGGCAACGTGAACAAGATGATCATGCGACCGCCCGGTCACAGCGGGAAGGCGAAGAAGGGCCACATCTGCTTCGACGCCTCGTTCGAGACCGGCAACCTGGGCAGGGTCGACCTTATCTCCGAGTTCGAGTACGATCTGTTCATCAGACCGGACACCTGCAACCCTCGCCTACGGCTCTGGTTCAATTTCACCGTGGACAACGTGAAGGCGGAGCAACGGGTCGTTTTCAACATCGTCAACATCTCGAAGAGCGCGAACCTGTTCCGGAACGGAATGACGCCGTTGGTCAAGAGCACCACCAGGACCAAGTGGCAGAGAATTCCCCGGGACCAAGTAAGCGCCATTGCTGGACAGCGGATTTTTATGCGGAATGAATATTCTCGACAAAAATATTCTCAAAAGCCTCATTTGCTTCGAAAATAATACACCGGTAGTTTCGAATTCTTCAAATATCCCCACCGTTCTGATTTTCGCGTGGTTCTCGTCACAAACGCATAAGATCCGATCGAAAAATTGGAGAGACGCTGGTCCAGGTATCGGCTAAAAATGTCGACCTTCGAGTAACCTTGCGGATAACGTCAGATAATGTATTCATCGACACAGCCTGATATTAACCCTGGCAACCTTTAAAACACGATATTTCGATCCACTTTGATCCAGCATTTCCAAGGCAAAGTCTAACAATGTGCTCAGCGCGCGACGAATGAAATTCGGGACCGTTCAATCGAATGCAAATGCTCAGAAGAATTGATAAACAACTGCCCTAAGCGTAAAACTGAACGGTAAGCGTTGCCATGCGACAGAGTCGTCGCTGTCGAAATATTGAATAATACATCCTTTTGCCCGCAACATTTTCTTTCTGCGAACATTTCTTCTTGCGAGTTCATTCGATCGCGAGATATACTCTTCGACCAATAACGACGAAAGGGCGTGGTTTGTTGTCCGCCGATTTGTTGAGCAGCAATAGTTGTATCGTCTCATAACGTGCGACGGGGCGAAGGTCACGCGATGCGATACGCTTGAAGCGGTGGTGGTAATCTTCTGAATTCGAATAGCCAGAACGCTCGTGACTCAAAACTGTGCGCGCGCGCGCGCGCCAATCAGATGGTTTCTTTGCGAATTCCTTTCGCATTCCCTCCGAGCAGCACGTTATGAGACACTCAACCCGACCAGAGTGTTTACCGGAGGATTGCTATCTTCTCGCCGAGCAGGTGTTCTACTACAAGTCGGCGCAGCACCAGAACCACTACGTCCTCAGCTTCGCGTTCTCGTTCGACCGCGAGGAGGACGTCTACCAGTTCGCGCTGACCTACCCGTACTCGTACAACCGCTACCTGGCGCACCTGGACAACCTGTGCACGAGGGTCGCGTGCACCAAGCGAGAGACGCTCGCCACCTCCATACAAAAGCGAAAGATCGAGCTGATCACGATAGCCTCGAACCCGGACGACGCGCACGAACGTTCGAGGAAGGTGGTGGTGATCCTGGCGAGGGTTCATCCGGGCGAATCGCCCTCGTCTTTCGTCTGCCAGGGCCTGATGGACTTCCTGGTCAGCTGCCATCCCATCGCTCAGGTCCTCCGAAACTACGTCGTCTTCAAGATAGTCCCGATGATGAACCCCGACGGAGTTTACCTCGGTAATTACAGGTGAGTGTCTGCGCACTATGATGCATGTTCGAAGGGCCAAACATTGTACATGGGTACGAATCGGACAATCTTCTACAGAATGTTCGGCTGCGGAACATTCTTGTTTCTTTGTTGTTCAGACCCATATACAATATCTTTCGCCGTTAGAGCACGCTCTGCAGGTACGTGCAAAGCTAATCGATCGGCCTCGAAGATCCACAGCCCTGGGCGCGGATCTGAATCGAGCGTGGAACAAGATCTCCGACTGGCTGCACCCTGCTCTGGTGGCCGTGAAACCAATGCTGAAGAACCTCGACAAGAACTCTCGCACACCTCTGGACTGCGTGCTCGATCTGCACGCGCACACCAACGCCACCGGACTGTTCGTCTATGGGAACACCTACGACGACGTGTACAGGTAACTGAGACCGGTTCTTCCGGTGAATCGTTTTGCGAACAATACTTTTCGATAAGCAGCGAGAGAGCAGAATTCCCAACTGCTTCGAAGGCAGATCTCCACTCTAGCCTTCGATCGGTTGCTCTCCTCGGGTTCGAGCCTTAATTTTCCATTTGCAAATGACACTATCTAACCGACGGCTGCCAGCCTCTCAGGTACGAGAGGCACATCGTTCTACCGAAGTTGCTGGCGCAACACGCCGAAGACTACGAGATCGGGAACACGATGTACAATCAGGACTCTCACAAGTCCGGGACAGCGAGGCGCTATCTATGCTCGATTCTGAAGGAGCACGTCAACTGCTACAGCATCGAGGTGTCCATGTACGGGTACAATAGGAAGACGGCGTCCGGGATATTCCCGTACACGGAGGAGGGCTGTATCCTTTTGTTCTCGTCTCTTTTTATCCGGTTCGCTGAGGGACAGTCTTCCGTAGTCCGTCCTAAACCAATTTCCAAGGTCCAACACCCCTTCGAGGGTGCTGACGCTATTTCTTTCGATGTCGTTCTAGCCTAAAAATTACGAGTTTTGAAAACAGAAGATCTTGGAGAGCAGACTGTGTCTTCTCTTACTAAGCAATTTGAGTCCACGGAAAGTGGAGGGTCTTAACTGGAAAAATCGTCTTACAGATTACAGAATAGGTCGAAATCTGGCCCGCGTGTTCTTAGAATACTACAAACTGATGGGCCTGATTCCAGCCGGTCTTCCCGATCAACCGTCCATGAAGAAATCGCGACAGTCCCGGCCGAGACATCGGGTTCCCAGGGAGCCCCGGCCGAGGACCTCCAGGACACCCGCTCCCGTACACTTCGCCAGCATCCACGAGTAATTAAAACCACTTCTTCGGGGTCAGCTTAGAAACTCGCCGAACTCCCCAACCCCGAAACTGGCCGTCAAAAATCTTGAAGAATTTCGTTTCCCTAACCCTACGTTACATGTCTGCCCTGTACTCGTCTCTTTCCCCTATTTCCCGGGCAGCTTTTCGCGAAACAATGAGAACAAGTCGCGGGCATCGAACGGTCATTTTTTCGATTAGACTTTTCCTTGAAAATTTTAAAACCAGAAGCAACCAAGTTTTCGCCCAGATGGAAAACCGGTGAAACGCGAATTTTGATAAATAAGTTAAGGGTTGTGGACGCGCGGCGAACCAGAAGGGATTCGGGGATGAAACCGGAATTCACTTGGGCTCGATCGGCAGATACTTCCAGGAGGAGGCAGCAGAGCCGCCGGCGAGCGGCGGATACCGATCAATGAGCGGCACGCGGATGAGCCAGCTTGGGACCGGAAGTGGAAGTGGAACGGGCGTCGGCGGGTGCAGGAACCGGAGCTACAGGTTCCGGAGCCCCGGGGCACCGCTCGTCGGGGTACAGCCTCTGTCGAGACACCCCGTCGAGCCGAGGCTCACCATTATCGATTTTAATCAGCTGACGAGGGGCGGTTTGGAGCTGGCTACCAGCAAGAACAGGGCGAAGCTGCCTCGCAAACCAGCTAAGACAAACAGATAGCGACTACTGCCCATCCTCGCTGGCCCTACCGCGTCCTCCAATCGACAGGTATACTGTTCCCTACGGTCCTCGAGATTACACTAAAATTACTCTTGTCACTCCAGCGAATACTTTTCTCTTCTCGCATTTTTAACACTAGAACGACCGGGGCAGTCGAAACGACTGGTTCCTGATGTTTTTGCGTGCGATCGCGTGACCGAGGCGACAAACGACGGAACTTTCCTCGCGAACTATAGTACAGGCCTCGTTGGAAGAGACATTATCGTTACGAGAGACTCGAGCATTTCTCTTTCGCTCCATTTCTATCCGAAAAAGTTGATTCGAGCGAATTTTTCACGCTATCGTGGAGAAGAAACTTCTCCGAGCGGGGAACCTCTTTTTCGTGTTATTTTTAACTTGCTGGAACGATTAATCCTCGCGTGAGCACTTCAACAACTTTTCGTGTTCCGAAGATATCGCTTCGGACAGTATCGCGTCGAATTATAGTAATCGCCAAGCTCTGTCTACGGTGAAACACACTCGATGCTCGTTTTCGATACTGTGAATGGTGAAACGCCGGCGAAAGAATGAACGGCAACTTGTCAGTGCGATCACTGCAGACAGAATTGAAGCACAGAATACAAGACACATGCACAATCGTTTTGCAGCAATCACAACACCGAGACCCTCGAACGAGAACCAACAGACATCCGTCGATCTTCAAGGATTCAGAGCACAAAATTCGTTCCCGTAGATCGGCCAATCACCGCAACGAAAGCTGAGATACTTGTGGCTCCGATGTGAGTAACGATTTTGTCAAAATTCCAATTCGTACGGCGAGAAAAAAACAAAACAAAACTACAATATTCTCTGTTCTAGACAGAGGAAAGATCGACGAGCTCGTCCGAAGGTGATTTCGATCGTCGAGATCGTCTCCGTGCGTGACACTAACTGTACCAACACGTAATCCACAATTCCTCTTTCTCGAAAGATGCACAGAGATAATTTCTCACAGCAATAACGAACAATGTTTCAAGAGAATTTCCGTATCACTCTACCGGCGTTACCAAAATATCGAGACCAGAAAAACCGTGTCAGATTTTCCGTGAAGATGCTCTCGAAACGTAAGAGAGAGGGTAGCCTAAGTTGAACTCACAATCGGTACCACTGAACAACACTGTAAATATTTTTCTTCTGCAAGCCGAATCGAGGTGCGACAATACTGGAGACATTTCTACGCGGTGATTCGACGTGGGCGCAGGTTCGAATTAGGCTAGCCTCCCTTAGAGTTGGATTAACGGTTGGTACAGGCAAGTGGGAATAGAGAAGAAAGAAAGAGAGATGGTGTGCACGTACCTGAATGCGAGAATTACGTTTCCTAAAAGTGAATGGAGCTGCGGGCTTGTTGCACGCGCATCGGATGGACAGAGAACGCAGGTACTACGCGGGTTTGCACACCTGGCCGGCCGGGTACTGATCTACAGATACGCTGGATGGCGGCGGGTGTGTCCACGCATCGGGACCGTGTGTCGCCGATACTTGTCGACACGTCGCCGACAGGATAATCACCAGAACGAAACGACGGATGTGTTGATCGCGTTGCACGCACGTTGTCTCGCGTGTGCTATAGTTTTGCGCGCGGCTATCTCGAATTATCTATCAGAATCGAAAAATTACGTCGTTGCTCGCTCTTCTACGTATCGATGTGCATATATGTATATTATATATATATATATATATATGTACGTATGTATGTATATATGAATGTATGTACGTCTCTCTCTGTGTGTATTACTGTGGACGTGAAGACTGTTGTTTCTGTGCTGGCCGATACGTCTGTATGTATTGTAGATCTGTGTCTGAATGAAGCAGCAACGTGATGCACGTCCCTCTACACGGTTGCACGTATACGAACCGGTCGGGTGTATGTGTGTGTGTGTGTGACGTGTACTCGCGCGCGCGAGCGTTTTCTTTTATACTATGCTTTCCTTCAATGAGAGATGTATTCGAATGCTATATTTATGTATGTACACATATATATATATATACATATATGTTTATATGTATATACATACATATATATATATTTAAATGTCTCTCCTCTGTGGTGTACAATATGTCAATCAATCGGAACTGAAGAATTAACTAAAACGGAAAGAAATGAAACTATAGCGAAAGAAGGGAGCAGACAAGCGGCCAGTAGCTCTTCTACTCCTGGACTCGAGACGGAACTGGCCCGTGGCTCGTTCCGCTCGACACCGACCCGCCTCGGTACCCTCTCCCTTACCCTCCTCTCTCTCCTATGCTACCCCCGCGCGTCATCCCTCTTCGCAACCCCGGCAAATCATCCCCGCAACTCCGCCCGTCGCTTCCCTTTCATCCCTCTGGCTCGCTCTCTCTCTCTCTTTTTCTCGTATTCGTTCTCCCCTTCTCTTTCTCTCTGCCTCTCTCTCTCTCTCCTCCCACCCCCAACCGCGCGCGCGACCACCGAGCCGCCCGGTACTTCGGGGTTGGACGAGACTAGGGCGGTGGTCGTTGAACCAAGTATATAGTCGAGCCGTCTGCGTCGTACCGGTTGCGCACAAATGCGAGCAGCCACCCTTTCTCCCGCGCGCACCCCTCGCCCATTTGCCCCCGCGGTTTTCGTCTCTTTCTCCTTCTCCCGGTTCGATCCGATTGTCTTTCTCTCTCACCCTCGGTGCCCACGGTCTCTTTCCTTTTATTATTTCAACGTCCGCCGCTCGCGAGCTTGTGTGTGTGTGTGTGTGCCGCCGTGTGTCTCTTTCTCTTTTTCCCTGCAACCCCTTCGAACGGTCAGCCCCACCTCGCCGTCTTCCCCTCGTTCTCTTGACGCTGGCCGTCCTTCTCTCTATTGTGTCGCTCTCTCCTCGGTCTCTCTTGTTATTTCGAATCCCTTATCTTCCCGATTATCCATCTCGCTTTCCCCCTCGCGTTCGCTCCGGCTCCGATTCGCCCGGCTATACCCCTGCCGGAGCATTCTCTAATCCTCTTTCGATCCTCCACCGGTCGCTAACAAATGATTTTCTGTTATTCTTTTCTCGGTCATTTCGGAGCTCTCGCGCATCTCTCTCTTTCTCTTTCCCTCTCTCTCTCTCTCTCTGTTCATCTTTCGTCTCGCCTCACTCGCCAGTTTTCCCTTCTCTTGACGGCCTCTTTGCCACTCCAGCCCCGCAGCGCACCCCTTTCCTCCTGCAGCATCGTGCTCTTTCACCCGCGAACCCGTCCCCAGGTAGAGCTGCCGAGCGACCTCGACAGAGCGCGGCGGGTAAACACGCACGGGGGCTGCAACCAGCCACCCGTTCGCCCGCCACCCTCGCCACCAGCAACAGAGTCACCCTGAATTCGCGCGCCGGGCTCAGGACAATCCTCCCGCCCCGAGCCTCCCCGTGCAACGCCAACCCTTTGCCGGTTCCTGATCTCTTATCGGGCCCGGGCGTTATCGCGTCTCTGATAAACACTTACCGGCGACCGAATTGAGAAGCGTGCCCTCTCCCCCTCCTTCAAACTAAAGCGCCCGGCCATCCCCTAATGGCCACTAGAAATTCGTTTGACCGTGTACCTGCCTGCCGAGCCCTCGAATATTTGCTCGGCTCTTGGCCCAGTGCGGTTGTTCTTCATTTTCCTGAATGATCGTCTTAACGCCGCCCCGTAACCCGTTCAGGTCTACTTTTGGAATCGGCAAACTTGGAATTCTAGGCTGGAGAATTCGATTCGACGAATTTTTAATTTTCTGGCAAATCCAGCTCAAACAATTGGTAACCTTAACAGGAAATGTTAAAGATGAAAGCAAAAATTGGTGTGTGTGTGAAGATTTGAATGGATCCAGCAGCGAAGTTGCAGAAAGAAATAGGTTCCGAAAATACCGATGGCGTAAAAGAGAATTGGTGTGTAAGGGTCGGAATGGATCCAGCCATGAAATTATGAAAAGCGACGGCCTCGCGAGGGTCAACACTCGTTTCGTTCGCAGAGCTTCGATCGGTCGAATCGACGGTAATAACGAATTTATGCGTTCGCCTGGGTTAACCCTTCACGGTTCATTGGTGCACATGGCACACCAATAATAAAGGTTATGATAACGTTATGAAAATAACGCCGCCGACACCGATAATAGAAATATGCACCCGCTCGTCACACCCTCTTGTCACTAATATTTCCAATAATAGGCGAGCGGTCAATTAACGTCTCCTGCGCCCCGGGTATAACAACGTTCGAAACGAATTGTGTGTTTTCGTGCCTCGGGAATATTATATTTCTATGGATCGACCTGTGACCTTTGACGAAAGTGACATCGAAGAACAAAGAGAAAGATGGCGAACACGGTTGCAAACGACGAAACTGTACGATCGATCAAAGAGACGTCGAAACTTTGCGCGCATCGACCCGAAGAGCATAAAAATATTTACCACCGGATAAACGCTAGTCATGGCAAATATAATTGTTGTTTCGTCGACGAATAAAATCGATAAACCGAAAATTATTTGTGACCCGACCGATTAAATTACAGAACTCTGGATCGACGGTGGCCGGGGATACGGGGTTGGGAACAAAAAAAAAAAGATGGCAGGAAGTCAAATAAAAGATGATTCCTCGTGCACTCAGGTATCCCCCTACGAATCAATATCATTACCAGCGTCGGCAACATTGTGTCTCTCGCTTTCCGATGGGTGTGTAAACAATCGCGGGGAAACGAGAGAAAAAATGTTTACTAAAGTTCGACTCTAAATAGGGTGTGAAGTTCAGCCTGGCTGCGCCGAGGGTGAATTTTATGGGATGTAAAAGGGGGGGCTCGAATATGGTTTATACGGGGCTGACGCGAGCAACCAGACAGCCCCTGCACCAGCCGAGCAGAGCCGAAATTCAACGAACATGCACGATTCGCCTAGGTGGGCGGGGACCGACCCCGGTTGCCCGGGCTTAACCCCTTTCGCAGACACTTGTTATGCAGCGAAAACGCAGCTAGAAAGTTGCAGCTACCCGCGCAGATTTTTCTGACGCGAGGATCTCTTCCGATACACCTCTCGCCCTCCGTATCGACGGTCACCCGATACGCATCGATTCTGATCGATGTACAATCGCTCGCAAAAATCTCCGTGGATTTCACAACCTGACAACAAACAACCAAACGCTTCAACCCTTTGCAACTGAGCGGCGACTCTGAAGCACCGCTAGAAATTATTGCGGGATTGTTATCGAAGAAATTACACGAAAATACTACAATGTATTTGTTACATTACAAAATTTGTACTTAACACTAGGTTTACAGAGCACTAAAAATAAATATTTTACATTACTTTATGAAAATAACATGAATGTATCTGCCAGAGTTTGTAGCCATTTCTTGTAATGTAGAATACTCGCTTTTAATGCTCCGTAAACCTAGTGTTAACAGAGTACGAACAGAGTATGAATAAAATGAAGATATTCTAAGACGGAAGAAAAATTTCGTTTTAGAATGAAAAATAACGCCGAGTGCAAAGGGTTAAACGTTTCACAGACATTATTGTTTCTTAGTTCTAACCAGACAGATCCTGATGAAAAATTACGGTATTTTCATCTGTCTTCGTGTATATAAGCGAATATAAATAGATTCGATTCATAAACAGCTACTACGAACCTATTCAGAAAAAGAAAATTGCCACAGACCGAATTCAAGGGACAAACAAAGTAACAACTGTGAATGACAACATTTTGTTCTTTTTTTAACACTAGATTTACGAAACCCGTCAATATGGCGGGTCCTGATATTTTTCATTTAAAATTATTAAGATTCCTAGAGGTAAACCTAGTGTTAATACTCGATTCCCATCAGCTGCGCGTACATTTTTGTGACCGACTGTATGCGTCCCGAGATCCATCGATTTCGTTCGAAACGATCGTTTGAATTTCGCTGCTTACAATGAAAAATATTTGACCGAGAAATAGATCTTTTCCGATAAAAATGTAAACGATAGTACTATTTCGCTGTATTTGTTACATTGACCAAACTGAAGTAACTATATAGTATTTATCGGACGTCATATTAAATTGAAAATCAAAGAAGCACAATGTAATATTCTTCGTTTCGTACTTACCAATTACAGCCACGTGATGCATTTCTTTGCGTCGAACAGGATTTGTCCTCGCCCAGAAAATTCCCGTGATTAATTAGAGCTTCCTTTCTTCTACACGGGATTAATTACGAGGACGACGATCGGTAGTTGTATCGGCACACAAACTTGCAGGATTTCGAACACACGGTTTG
Organism: Halictus ligatus; assembly: GCA_028454255.1. Classification (NCBI taxonomy): domain Eukaryota; kingdom Metazoa; phylum Arthropoda; class Insecta; order Hymenoptera; family Halictidae; genus Halictus; species Halictus ligatus. Next base: position 1,189,138 of record CM052145.1, on the reverse strand, counting down.
AGGTTATACGTGCCAAGTGTTTACATTACGTACACGCACTAAGAATGACTATCATAGTCTTTTCACTGAAAATTTCGATCGATTGGCTGTCGAAAATATACTAACTTGCCTGTTCGCAAAGCATGCGAACGTCACGAATCTTGAAATACAACTGTGCCGGTATACCATGGCACATTGTTGACGACACCGCGGTCATCCGGTTTTTTCGACAGTTTTCGACGAACAGAAATAACAAAGCTTCTTCCGAGAATTAGACACCGTGCGATTTCGTGTACGAAAAAAACTGGTTTCTGAAAAACTACGGTGTACCTTTTCCGCACGGTGGATGAACGTGACGATAAAATTTCGAACAGTTCGAACCGAAGATTCCGCAAAGATGTAACAAGTGATCGGTATTCTTTTGTTCTTGATTCTTACGCTCTTTCTCCGGACGGTATTCTTCCTCGCGAGAAACAGTGATCGAACATCGAACAGCGAACGATTAAATAACATTTAACCAATTACACAAACATTTTCAAACAGTTTACATTCTAATCTCGCCACGCGGGAGATCCATTTGTCGCGGTGGCGCCACCTCGCGTTTCCTGTTTCAAATCCTTTCCTTTTTACGCAGTTTGATTCACAGAATTCACGTTCCTTTACACAGATATTTTACAGAGTAAAACAACAAATAAAGCTGCCGCAGAGCTGGATAAAATTGTGGGGATAAATATGTCAAATTGTTCTACGATTAAACAAAGTAGAATCAAGGTCACATCTTTGCCCGAAATTTTCTTCATAAATCTCCATCGATCCAGACGTGTTATACACGCTACACTTATTTTCAGAATAACAGAAAAAATAAATCAAATATTTCAAATCGAATTCTCACTATTTTGAGAATCCTTCAAATGAAATACTATTTCAAAAACTGTTTCTAGCGAATAAAATATATTATTTTCGAAAGTGCAAGCATGATTTCGAATAAAATAGATTATTCAGTATATCTATTATTTGCAATAGTATCGTGCCCAGCTCCGTAAAGCTGCGGAATAAATACTCACGCGATAACGATGACTTCAGCGTCTCGAATTTTCCGATTAGCTTCTCATAATTCTAAAACAATAGCAATTTCTCGAATTAATAATTTACAACGAACAAAGGATCGTTGACGCGGACAACTGTGCGCATACGGTGGAACAGGAATTTGAGAAAAGGATTTTTACATTGGCGAAGCGCGGCCAAGAGAAAGTCCAATCAGATTTTTAAATGTAGAATTTTACGGTGACACCAGTCGAAGCGCCATCTCCGAAATAATTTCCTGACGAAACGTTCGCGGACCACGTAATGGGTTCGTCTTCCACAGACGCCGCCATATTGTACGAGAGAAACGAGAGGCGCAACCACGCCATTCTGCACATCACGCTACTTCTTATCTGACTGCTAGAACAACGACTAAAGTAAGTAAAAATTGTGCAGAGCGGTTCACCGTGGTGCAACGTTTATTTGTTTAACGATTCGACACCTTCTTGCGAAAATTACGGGCGAGTTGCAACGTCGAGCGAGATGCTTTTCGATCAACGCCACGATGTTTCAGTTTTCGTGCGCGGACTCGGAATTTTCTATTCGCTCATTTCGCATTGCTTTGTTTATATTTTTCGTTTTTTTTCTATTGCACCGGCCCGATACAATTTCACATTCCTCGCATTAATATTATCGACGAGACGCATATTCATAGTATGTTACATCTCGTGGAATTTCGATCGAAATCTGTCATGTTCGATTCAAACGTTCACTCGGAACGTATCGTTTTCATTGGCAATGCGCTCTCTAATTATTTTAAAAGGACCGATCGAGTTGCGGAAATTGTACGGAGCATTATGTATGTTGAATTATACTCGGTACAATTATCTCCGAATCTATATTCTATATACGTATATATATATATATATATATGTATATATATCTAAATTTTATAAAAACGGTATTTATCGTCCCGTTGTTTGTATCTCTTTTTTCGACAAACACTTTTTGCTCCAGTTGACGTTACATGCGGCGTTATGAAATAGCCTGTGTTAATTTAATAACTTCCTTTTCACGTTGCTATAATTAAATTTTAAATGCCTATTGACCAGCCGTTGTAATTTAATTGACTTTTCCGAATCCTCTACTTTCTGTAATAATGAACGTGTGAAATGTGTTGTAACTTGACAAAATGGCACTAATAGTTTGTATTTTTTAGGAATCATTTAAATGCATGGATAACATGTATAGTAACAATCTTGACCAGTGGGAACTAGGCTACGTGCCTGAAAGAAGAGGACACAATTCGGACTACGAGTACCGTAATGATTACGGAAGCAGCAGATCGCCAGACTATGGGGAACACCGTGACAACGACCATAGGGATAGAGACCATCGTAGTCCGGAATACAGGAATCATCGTGGGAGGGATAGAGATCGCGAAAGAGACCGCTCGAGAGATAGAAGAGACAGGAGCAGAGACGACAGAGACCGTAGTTACAGAGACAGAGAGGATCGTTATGGGAGGCAAAGAGACAGAGACTCTGTAGAGCGAGACAGAGATCGTGACCGTGATCGTGACAGAGACAGAGATCGCTCGAGGAGAGACAGAGATAGAGATAGGGATAGGGATCGTAGAGGAAAACGGGACGACAGAGATCGGGATCGCGATGACGATCATAGTCGAGAAAGTATGGACTTTGAGCACGACCATGGACGCACCTACGGTTCGTCCATGGAAGGCATCCACTACAAATCTCAATCTCCGAACAACACCATAATGATTCGTGGGCTTGCTCAACACATAACTGAAAATGACGTAGGTTGTCAACTTAGCGGCCCGACATAAGTGGCCGCTAGTGAGCCAACGTTTGAGAGCATACATCACTGTTATTATTATGATGTGTGTATCACAGGTGCGGCAAGACATCCTCAACTGTGGTCTCATGCCAAAGGACATCAGGCTGATTCGTAAAAAGGACACAGGTAATTATCCCTATTTTTGATCGATTAAACCTGTCCCCTCTACCTAATACGCAAAATAGCTGATTGCTTTTCATCTCAGCAGGGTGCATTAGATTTGTCTAGTTTAAGTTAATTGCCTTATTACTCTCAATGGTCATCGAGACAAAGAAAAAATTGTTTGGAATTCCTGATACCCGTTCAGCCAAATATATAATAATAGAAGATGGTTTCAAACAATTTTTTGTTCTATCGACCAAAGATCTCTGTTAGTATTATGTTTACACCAATCATGCATACTCCAAAATTATTGAAGAGATAGATCAACTATCAATTGAATATAAATGATTCGTTTGTTGGAGCAAGGTAAGTCAGTATCAAATGCAGGAAGAATATTTTAAGGAAAATCAGAACCTCATTATTCATCTTGCAAGGGTGGCGCAAAATACTTGTAGTTACTCTGAATCCTATATTTTTCGAATAGTTGAAATGCAAAAATTTACCAACCAACTCTACTCGCTTACACAACATTCGATTACCTTGCCTCTGTCTGAAAAAAAAATTGCTGTACTCCATTGTCTATATCGCATAAACGACCCTTTGTTTGTTTGTTTGTTTTTTTTTTTTATGAACGCGTTCTAATCGCATCACAACATTGGTCGCTACTTTTTGTTTTTCAAAAACTTTTCGAGGGAAACTGTATTATTATTACTATCTCCTCTGTCTATCTCTCCTACCAAAAAGGGTGGGAACTGGGAAGGAAATTACATTAAAGTAAAAAAAAAAGAAAAAGAGATTCGCGCGTAAGAAAAAAAAAAGAATAAGATACGACAGAGATCGCCTGTCATCCGAGTAGAGAATTCGTTCTGCTGAGCTTTAGGCAAATGGAAATGAAAGCAAGCAACGAAGCGAAGAAAAATACACTTCGTATCGAAACTCAGTCTGTCAATGGTTGGTGCTGTGATTGCCTGCCCTCTCAGAGTAGAGACACCCAGGCAATACGTGGATTAACTTTGGATATGTGTGTATTTGCTCTGTATAGGTGCTTCGCGAGGTTTTGCATTCGTCGAGTTTAACGCGACTCAGGAGGCCGCACGGTGGATGGAGATGAAACAGGTAGAAAGAAGTTCAGTCCAGATACCCAACCGATGCGTTGTCACGCGTGCCACCGACGCCCCGTGGCGGCAAGGCACACGGTAACGCAGCCCCCTGGCCTTCCCCATGGCCATGGCTGCTCACCTATCAAAAAGGCTACTTCAATCTACCGTACCTAATTATTTATCTAGGAGTCCCCACATACTTTGCAGACTTTTCTTAACTTGCTCTCGCAATTCCGTCTTTACATTGGATTTAGTAGATTTTTCTTGAATTGAGACGAAACTGAAAAGAAAAATGAAAAAATAAAAAGAAAAGAAAACAAGGCGGTTATTCCCGCGCGCGCGCGTGTGCTTTTTTTTAAAGCCTGTCCTCTGTCTGTCATAAAAGTTTGTGGACTAACAATGAAGAACGGAGGAAGGGTCATTCCAATCGTCTTATCCTTTTTACCGTAAAATGCATACGTTGTCCGGCATGATAGTTGATTTTTATGACGAGTCACACAATTTTTTCGCTGCGTTCATATACGGTTACCAAAAAACGCTTACATTATTTACTTGTATCATCTTAGTTCGCTTCTATCATTTAACTTTGTTCTCTCTGTCTCTATCTCTCTCTCTATCTCTTTCTATCTCTCTCTCACACACACACACTTACTTACACACACGTTCACACACGTACTCTGTTTCTCGATGCAATTACCAAATACGATCCGAGCATTTTTGAAATGAGAATGACAAATTTTTTCTGCACGACTTTCTTTCATTCACGTATGAAATTTTGTTACTGCAAGCAATCCATTGTACGTTTGCTTGGTTTCTCCGCGAGAATTCGATTTGTACGATCAAATTTAAACCGTTCGAAAGAGAAAAAGAAAGAAACGCAGAAATAGAGAGTAAAGAAAGGAAAGTTGTCGCGCATGTACATATATATATATATATATTATAGTCGATCCGCAAGCCGTGTGGAATGGCCCACGTTTATATAAGCCCACAACATATTTTCTTTACTGTTCGTTCGAGACGGAAAGCTATGAAGTAGAAAACTATAATTTCGTCAACCAAGAAGGAAGTTTACGGGATAAACGGAGGCTTTGGGAGGATGCTGGACGGGATAACACTGAAATTCTCTGTTTCAGGGAGTACTGATGCTGCAGGACCAATATCGTGCCTTGATGCAGTACAGTATACCGAAAGATTGCCATGTAGATAAGCCACCAGCAAAGAACACGCAAGATTGGCACTGTGTTAAGGTACAACCGTTGGCAAACATGTATCCCTTTGAACCCGTATTACGGTACACATTTCTCAAGTAACATAAATTAATCTAACCGTCTGAACGGATGGCTGTGCTTGAGAAATTAAATGTGTACCGTAACGTAAGAAAAACCGGTTACACAATATTATCTCGAGGACTGTGCAGTTCGTTGAAACTCTTTTTATTCTTATAGTGCGGCGCGCACAATTTCAAGAGACGCGAGACATGTTTTAAATGTTCCGCTTCGAGGGCAGAGAGCGAAGAGGGTGGTGAGGGTAGCGATGAAATCAGTCCTCATCCTACGAACACTGTCCTTCTTCGAGGATTGGATGTCCTGACCACCGAGGATTCGGTGTTGCAGGCGATGAAGAATCTCTCTTCGATGCCGATACGTAGCATACGCATTGGTCGTGATTCTCTGACAAACACGTCCAGGGGTGTGTGTTACCTGGAGATGGGCAACGTGGTGGACGCCATGTACTTGCACACGGCGCTCACCAAACAGGGGTTGATAGTGGACGGTAGGAAAGTCGAGATCACGTACTGCAAGCTTCACCAAATAAACAACACGAACGCGTGGAAGGCGAACGACAGCCAACCACAGAGATACACGTTAGACGACGTTGCTCAATTGGCAGAGTACAGTGCCAACTTATACGCTAAGACGCCCGCGCAGAAAGCTCACTATCTCCAGTATTACACGCAATATTATCAGAATCAAATAATGCAAGGTTCCGCGATCACGTTGCCGTCTTTGAACCAGACTGATAGGGTAAACGCGGCGGCGGCCGTAGCACAATCTGCCATACAACAGTTGCAAGCGTCGAGGAAGTTAGGCGACGCGGACGAGATGAAGAACAGGCCGACGCCGACGGCGCCGACCAGCACCTCGTTGGCGAGCGGAAGAGTGCCTGCGCACGCTGGCGATGGTAAAGTTTACTGTAAGTTTTTTTATGCGACGAGCGAGTTGTCGTAATTTCGCATAAATCACTCTATTCAACGTTCACGCGTTTCAGCTGTTCCGGACGTCAGCACCTATCACTACGATGAGTCGTCGGGATACTATTACGACCCAAGCACAGGATTATATTACGATCCTAATTCGCAATACTACTACAACAGCCACACACAACAATTCCTTTACTGGGACTCCGAATCGTTTTCATATCAACCGGCAAAGGTGACTTCAGTATACTGTCTGCTTTACATATACAGGGTGTCCCCAAAAAATGTTGTACTTCCTTGAAAGATATGATTCCGAGGTCGTTCGAAGTACAACATTTTTGGTAGAACTACTTCAAATTGCTGATTTAAAATGTCGACGTTAACTACGATTTTCTAGACAAGTCCAACCGTGACGCAAGCAACAGGAACTACGACAAGCGGGACTACGATAACTGCTACCGCCAGCAGTACAGACGCAACGAACACGGTCGCCAATCAGCCGACAACTTCGTCGATCACCAGTGCGGCGCAAGAGTCGTCCAAAGAAGACGACAGTAAAAAGAAGGACAGCAAACAGGACAAGGTGAAGGTAGCGAAGAAGATAGCGAAGGATATGGAACGTTGGGCGAAAACCTTGAATCAGAAGAAAGAGAACGCGAAGAGCAATTGGAACTCCGAGTTCGCTGGTGGTGACGGCAATCAGGGGGTTGGAAGCGGAGCTGCGGACGCCGGATACGCCATATTGGAGAAGAAGTCTCTCGCGAGTTCTTTCCACGAAGACGAGGATCAGAGCGGGAACAACGGATTGGTCGCTGCTTATGGCGGCGGTAGCGACACCGAGGAGGAAATAGAGGACGTGCAACAGGAGGAAAGGCAGCATACTGATTGGGCGAAGCTGGCCTGTTTGTTGTGCAAGCGACAATTTCCGAGCAAGGAGGCGTTGCTGCGGCATCAACAATTGTCGGACCTTCACAAACAGAATCTGGAGAATTGGTATCAAGTTCGCGGTTTGGATCCGAACGATCCGCAACAGAGGAACAACAAATATCGGGATCGTGCCAAAGAGAGGAGGGCGAAATACGGAGAACCGGAGCCACCGCAGCCGAACAAACTGAAGGAAAAATACTTGAAGACCAGAGTCGAGGAGATATCTGTGTCCTACGAGGAGCCCACGAGAGCTGGCATTGGCTCGGACAACGTTGGCAATAAACTGTTGCAAAAAATGGGGTGGAGCGAAGGAATGGGGCTGGGAAAGTCGAACCAGGGTAGAACGAGCATCATCGAAGCGGAGAGAAGAGTACCGACGGCTGGTTTAGGGGCGAAATCGTCGTCGTACAGCGCACTACCCGGGGACACCTACAAAGATTGTGTAAAGAAAATGATGTACGCACGCTATCAAGAACTGTCCGATACATAATATGTCCCAACATCATTGAACATAGATTTTATATATACACACACAAGTACTTGTACTCAACTTTTTCCATAGATGAATAGGTATGTACACGTATTATCCGATTAGTATTGCTGGTCGCGTACGTGGTAATTGAAAACGGTGATAATCCATTCTTGGGGATACACGTTACAAACTTTTTTTTTATATATTGTCCTGTACGATTACGTAATATTAATTTACATTGTTATGATAAGGATTTTTAGAAGGTAATAAACTGGTAATGTTAGTATTTCCATATCATGTTTTTTTCTTTTTTCATTAAATTCTGATACACCGCTTGACGTGATAGTATTTTAAAGAAAAAACGCTTCGCGCGCTTTACTATTTTTTAACTGTATTTACCCGCGATGAAGTTACGAAGATTTGTTTACACCTGTAACAAAAGTTACATTTGTCGACTCGCTTGCGATGCTTAACCCAAGAATGAACTACGTACCATTAACGAGATAGTTCAAAGATTATTAAGCAATTCCCGTGTAACAATTTTTGTGCACAATACAGTACTTTTCATACTTGAACGGTAAACGATGTATGTCGAAGCATTATGAAATGTCTTCGAATCGAAAAAGATCACTTGCCTTCGAATATTTTGATTTTTACTCTGCATAGCTTTGAGCCCAGTTTCATGATGCTTCTTTCGAGAGAAAGTAATATAACTATAATTAAGATTCAGTGCAACTGAATTCATTAGTAATTCATCACATATTTATTACACTACGACAATTTGCATTGAACTTCATACTTTGTTTATAATGTAATTATGTCAGGTTTCACGTACACGAATATAGAGAGATAATTATATTTATACTCGTATACATGTACGTAGACTTTTTCTTTTTACTGCTGATTTAAGTAGCAATTTTGGAAATCATACATTCTTTGCTATATATACATTTCTACAGTCATTCTTAGACTCTACCGTTATTTTTTTAATTATACATACAAAACCCATGTAATGATAAGTTAAAAGATAACAATAAAAGTACACGCAGCAACAACGCCTGCACTACGCTATGTCTGTCTTCAAAAGATACTTGGTTGTCTTTGTGTTTCTTTCTTTGGATTCAAATCTTATGATACTTATGATTTATAGATCTTTTTAAAGTACTAGCGATTAAGTGCGTATAAATAAAAGTATAATAGTCGCGTAACAACTTCATACGCGTATCATTTCAAATATTTGCACTTATACATGTAGATAGTTAAAAGTATTTTCGATGATTAAAAATTTGAACTTGCGAATTCGTTGGAAATTAAAATCACATTAAAGTTACTTGGAATATAAAGTATCCGATAATCACAACGACTATTTTAATTACGTTTAGTGAGTACTGGTAATCACGGTGAGTATAACGACTATACTGAAAAATATTATTCAGTACCTTCAGTTTCACCTTACGTAGCGAACCAGGAATAAATAAAGAATAAACCGACTCTCTACGATTCGTCATTTATTTAACGAACGTTTTGTACTATCAAAACTGTATTCTCAAAAAATTGACTCCCGCGATGCAACGCGTTAATACAAAGAGGAACGGAATTTAGGACACGTGTCTCTGCTACTTATTGGACTCTGCAGATAATTAGTTTGAACAAATTTCACGGCAATAGTGTGTGTTTGTTCCTAAAATGTAATATCACGACTGCACATTTTTATGCATAAAACATTTCTTTAGTTACATCACCGAATAATAATCACATAAACATACTATGGCAATGTTTTTGGTATATCACGTACACTACTCAGAATAAACTTGTATAAAAAATTCTACAGATCAAGATTCGTGATTTCTGGTAAGTCTACGCGCTACTAGGAAACTTTTACAAAACATATCTTTGTGCAAGTTTTTATAGTAACTCTTTGCAGTCAGATCTTTCTTAATATCAAATAAGTTTACGGGATACATCTTAAAAGAACTAAGTCTGTTTGCGATATGACTCAATAAATATCGAATGTACGAAGATCTAAACATCTGCTAAGATCCATGAATACAAAGGCCTCAGCTGATGATTTAAAACCCTATATTCTAGACTGCTGATTCCATCGGTATCGTATCTCTTAGCGCCCGTCTCTAAATTCTGAAATCGTGCGTTACTTGGAATTTCTTTTTTATGGGTTAGCATGTAATACTGAGCAATATCAGGACCGAAACGAATGACCTGTAATTCAAAATAAACTTTAGTACGTCAGCATAGTATTCCTTATCTTATCTATTCCTTATCTGTTTGACTAGTGTACCTGGAAACCTCTGGATTGCAGACGACTGTAAAAATCATCGTCTTCTCCACCCCATCCGTAGAAAACATTGGAGAACCCGTTGACCCTTTCAAACTGTTTTCGCGTCAGTGCAATCGCACCACCGAACAAGCCGGTGTAAGGTAAGTTATAACGGAACGTGTTCACGCTGGAACTCATGTGTCTGGGCATTTTGGTGCAGGCGTAAATGTTGTCAGGATTCTGGGGTATCAAGTCTATGTCTTGAAAGATGAAGCAATGAAAATCATTGACTTTAGTCGCTTCGGCGTACCCAACGTTAAATAGTTTAGCACGATTGAATTCTTTCATAGGACTTTGCTCTATCACGAATATTCTATAGTCAAGATTCTGAGCTTGCAGAAAAGGGTGAATGTAGTTCATGAAAATGGCAAGCTGTGTGTGCCGGTTTCGATAAGGTAGTATAATCGCCACATTGAAAAGGGGATGACAGTTCAGAGGCTTCCACTGTCCCCCAGGTAATATACCTAAGCGTCGCGCCATCGTTACTGGATTCTCTCGAGGATGTTCCTCGGGATAAAGTAAATGATTGAAATACCTCTTGGGATTAATAGTGATCGTGCAAGAGTTGTCTCTGGCTGGATATGATCTCTCCATCTCATTGTAGATGTCCTCCGTCTTTATGAACGTGTAATGCGAGGCAAATCTGGCTGGATCTATGCAATAGGCCAGCAGGAACATCCCAGCAGCGACGTAGATCAATCTTCGCGCGTAATCGGAGAATTGCGCGACGAACATCTTCAAAATATTCGTGAAACCTCTCATTCTAACCCCCTAACTGTTGTGTCTTCGATTCAACATTTCAATAACGTGAGCGATTTATGGTCGAATCGTCGACGAGAAACCGTTTAACAGGCATAATATCGTACTAATTTGTTGCGAAACTGTATCATTTCACTATCATTTTACGATCGTAGAACCTCGAGTCAAGGGCTACGGTGAAAGTAGGTGAAAGTGCACCACATCGATGCACGTTGCGGGACGCAAAGTATATTATAGTGTATAGACTATATATATAGTTACTGTTCTACATATGTAACCAGAGATTTTTCAATTCTGAAGGAGTATCAAGTTGCACTTCGCTGTACCCGCGAGTCTCTTTTTACAATTAATTTCTCGTATACAGGAGGAAGGAATCTTAGCTGGCTGAGGATCCAGGGAAAAAGCCCGCGTCAGAGATATCGCTACTTTTTCTGTTGCGTGCGCATGCGCGAGACTGGGCGCGAAACTGCTAGAATTTAAATATATTCCTGGCGTACGATTCAAGTTTTTCAACCGTTTATAGAGGAAAAAGATCTAGCTCAGGCAACCATAATATACTATAATATACCACAATATACCACAATATACTATAATATACTAGAATACACCAGAATATAATATAATATACCAGAATATGCTATAATATAGAAGAATATACAAGTTCCTTGTGCCATTTTCTTTATTTAGCTCTTACACCGAATAGCCTGCCCGCAGCCGAAACGTTTGCGTTCGATAAATGACAAAAATATCTGATGATCGTAGAGTTGGCGATCCCATTTTTTCGGCGGTGCTTTAGAGATATTTTATACTCTTTTCTCTATCAAGCACATTCACCAATGAACCGAAATTAGGTTTTCTTAACTATTTATTAGCTAATTACTCTAACTTTGATATATTTAGATGATCGAACACATCTAACAAATCCTTCACAAACTGGTCCATCATTGTCCGAGTGTGTTTTGGAGTGGGAGCCAACCTTAATCTTTCCTGTCCTTTCGGAACCGTAGGATAGTTTATTGCTTGCACGTAATGACCTTTCTCCTGTATCAAGAGATCAGCCAGTTGACTGCATAGTAGCGGATCTCCGACCTGGTGCAAAATTACAATATAGTGAGCGTTTAAACTATTTCAATAACACCTCAATATACGTGAAAAAGATGTGCACAAAAGATGTTTGTAAAAAATCCAATCACAAGAATATGTAGATATATATCGAGACGTTATTGTACATGTAAAGTTCGTAGGGTAACTTACTGATATCGGAATAATATGCGAAGGCGATGGTTCTACCGGAAGACCAGCCTCGGTCAGAATACATTTCATATAAGCTACGTTTTTTTGATGAGTAGCTCTCAACGCTCTCCCTTCGTCAGAAGCTAAAATTTCTACGGCGGCCAGAGCGCCGTACAATACCGTTGGCGGTAGCGAAGTCGTGAAGATGAAGCCCGCAGCGTAGCTTCGTATCATATCTATTAATTTCTCCGAGCCGACAACGTAGCCACCAACATTGCCAAATGCTTTCCCTAATGTACCAGAAATTATATCCATTTTGTGAAGCACCCAATCCCTCTCTCCGATTCCAGCACCCGAATATCCGTACAGGCCAACCGCGTGTACTTCGTCAACGAAAGTCAAGGCTCCATACTTATGGGCAACGTCACACAATTGTTCCAACGGGCATATATCGCCGGTCATAGAGTGTACCGTTTCGAACGCTACAATTTTCGGCACGCTCTTGTCCACTTTGGACAGCAGTTCTTCCAAGTGTTCTACGTCGTTGTGTCTGAAAATATGCTTCGGCATTCCGCTATTTCTTATTCCCTGAATCATGGAAGCATGATTGGCAGCATCCGAGAAAATATGACAACCCGGTAGAAGTTTTGCTAGAGTATACAAAGTCGAGTCGTTAGCAACAAAACAGGAAGTGAACAATAAACCGGATTCTTTCTGATGCAGGGCCGCGAGTCTTTTCTCTAACATTTCATGGCCCATTGAGTTGCCAGATATGTTTCTTGTTCCACCTGCGCCTGCACCGAACTTGTCCAGAGCTTCCTGAACGGAACCGGTTACCACCGGATGTCTAGACATCCCTAAGTAATCATTAGAACACCAAACGGTAATGGGTTTCGGTCCCTTTGAATACTCGACGGCAGTTGGAAAATTTTGTGCCAGTCTGTTTACCTTTTTAAAGACTCTGTAAGAATGATCTTTCTTTTTCTTCATGATCTGTTCATGAAAGAATTCTTCGTAAGCGAAGCTTGCCTTCTCTTTCGGTTCATTAGAAATCTCATTTCTAATGTCTTCCGCGACAGCAGGATTGGCGGTTCTTACGCCAACATGCTGTTTAGCCAAAAAGGGACATTGGGCTTCCACGTCTTTCTGCACATGCTGCGTCTCCGTGCTTTCCGCTTGAGTTCTAATCAACTGAGACATGAATGGACAAAGCTGACGATAATTGGTCAGCACCGAAGAGCCATAATTATGGACATAGTTGGCGCTCAAGCGAGTTAAGAACGGGCAAGGCATATTTCTTGGGTTTCCTGAAACAGATTTTCTTACTTATAATTATGCAACTTATAATTATTTTTGACGTGCCTCTCCGATTTTGATAACCTTGAAATATATTGACAGGAGTCACGACTAACGAAAACTGGTATTTAACACTAGGTTTATGGGATCCATCAAAATGACGGGTTCTAATATTTTTAATTTACGATTATTGCAAAGATCCATCTACGTATAATTACTCGACAAATTTATTTCCTTAGGTATATATTATTTAAAAAATGTCTGAAAACTTGGATAGACAGATCACTTTTAATGCTCCGTAAACCTAGTGTTAATTGTCAATTTCAATCGATCAATGCCCAATTACGGGTACGATCAACTAAATATTTCGTGGCTTAACTTCTCTCTTAGATCGGAGCTACCGATGTCGAAAGTATGTCAGCAGTAGTTGTTACGAGTAAAAGAGAAAGTGAGCGCTATAATTGACGATGACACAACACGAGTCTTTTACCTTTCGCAGTGGCCGATAAGTGATGAGCGTTGGCGTAATGGACACACTGGCGAACGAACTGAAAATACGTAAGCGTAATGACGTAAATACGTGTCTTGTGGCGAACAGCCAAATGAACTGGATTCAATGAAAAGGCAAGAATTGGCGAGATACGGGGAACAAGAACAACTAGCGAACCTGTCGCTTTGACAGCTGGGTCACGACTGACTCGGTCGGAGCGAACACTGGACACTGAACGTGTCTGCTTCGGCAAATTCCGCTTATCGAAACGCTTATCGATTCTCGAGTCACGTCACTCTATTTTCATTTACCGTTCGTGGCCTATTTTTTATCACCCCCTTCTTTACCCACCAACTACACGCGCTCGAGCAGGAAATGATTATCAATATATAATTGATTTCGCGTAATCCGCACGCGGTATTTAAAGCGCCCGTAGATCATGATAATTGATAACGATATCGTCCAATTGCTGAGTAATGTCTACTGTTACTCTCGGAAATTGAATTTGAAATGTTTAACAATTATTAATACGGCACATATTCAAATGATTGAAATATTTTTATATTACCCACCAACTGCACATGTTCGAACGGGAAATGGTTATCAAAATATATAATTGATTTCGCGTAATCCGCACACGATATTTAAAGCGCTCGTAGATCATGATAATTGATAACGATATCATCCAATTGCTGAGTAATGTTTACTGTTACTCTCGGAAATTGAATTTGAAAGGTTCAATAGTTATTAATACGACACATATTCAAACGATTGAAATATATTTTTTTAATCGTTCAGCTTTCGAATCGCATAAAAGTCAATGGTGTCAATTGATATTTGACGTGGACGCTACTAGAAATAGAATATCTTTAATTTACCAGTTCGCATAACTGGTTCGATCGGGTTCGAGATGAATTATCGGTGATCCAGTTGGCCATCAAAACGATTGTCAATTAAACCGGATCTCCCATTTGTTGCAATAAATCGAACCCACTTGTTGTGACTTATATAAAGGCTTTTCATAAATCCTTGAACCGACCACCTGTTGGCGCGACTATCTTCACTCTGTATTTATATACATCGTATTTTGAATAGTCATTGTCTGACATGGGTCAATTACTCTTATATACCATATAAGAATATACCATAATATACCAAAATATACTATAATACACTATAATATACCATAATATACCAAAATACACTAGAATATACCACAATATACCTAATACAAACATTGCAGGAAAATTTTATTCAAAGATTCATCCGTTTTCTATCTAACTATTCCGATGAGAATGCCCGGTGCCCTGAAATTATAATGGCAAAATTGATTCTCGATTATTTCTAAGGTACATTTGCCCAGCACGGTTAATTAAATCGAGCCCTCGACACGCAACCCAGTAATCAAGCGACAGGAATGAAACACGAGCGTCCATATTTGTCCGCAATTAATTTTGAATGGAATGGCTGTCTCGTGAAATTATTAATAAAGTTTAAATTGGGAATTTTCAAAATGATTTTCACGCTCCAGACTTTTCGCGCGTTTTCCCAGCCGCCGTTCAACTTATCATTTTTCACTCACCATAATATCTACTCGAACAAAGTGAATTTCGACCAAGCGACTTGAAACGTGTCCGTTGCAAACAACAGCACAGTTTCAGAATGACTAACTAAATTCCGCTCACCGTTGGCGATATTTAATGAAGGCTACCGCGGTTACGTTAAACCTTTCCACGTCTTTTTTCGCGTTTGTGCAAACTCACGGTCACGCTAGAAACAGATACCGACTGAGCATCGAAGGACTGAGCACTGGAATTTACATTACGTTTGAATAACAAATGCAACGCGTGCACGAATTATGGATTTTCCTGTTTATTCGGCGTTCGGGGCATTCCCTAATCAGAGGGCATCCCGGAATCATTTTTCCTCTGAAAGATAGAAATGGCCATGACTCTTTATCGAGAGTCTTTATTTCGTTTCAACATACGCTCATGATTTTTTCCATCATTAAATAAGAAAACCACGTTGCACAAGATGCCTGTAAAAATTTTACTGGTTATTAACTTGGTTGCTATTATTACTATCACTTTCATTGATATACCACCATGTGTTTCGTTGTACTTAAAAAATATAATTCGCCCTGCCCCCCGCCCTGAGACGTAACTCAGATTTTGCCGAAAGATGTACGTGGCGTCACCCAACGGTAAAATCCTGAACACTAATCGGCTACAAACTTGGGCGTTTTGCCACTACGAGATAGTGGCGCTGTTCTCAGATTTTGCTGGAAGATGTACGTGGCGCCACCATAACAGAATCCTGAACATTAATCGGCTACAAGCCTGGGCGTTTTGCCGCTGTCACGTCCGGTCAAGAATAAAGCGAATATTGTAAACTATTGTTTAAACCCTTATTAATTACCCTTATGAATTAAGATATGCGTTAAAAATTGTAGGAAGTTAGGTAGCTCACAATACAATTCCAATTTATCTTCCTGCGAGAGACACAGCAAAGATCGGTTACACCTTAAAAATGAAGAAAAACGCTTCAATATTGCAATGAGCAGTTTAAAAATGGTCATTTGTGTTTCCTACAAGTCCAATGTAGGTCTGATCGTAATATTCGGCAGCATACTGCCAGTTTGAGTGGAAAGTTTGCAGCCAAAATTCCCTGCCAAATGGAAAGCAAATTGAGACCAAACATTGGCTTGGTTACAGAGGGCAGGTCGGTCGCACTAAGAGTAAATATCGGGCAAAATCGGTGGAAATCCTGCTGTAGGAGGGAAAACACTATGATTTTGAGATCTGTAAATATTTCAGTCCCAAAAGAATAAATAAAACTGAAAATTATTTAATTTCGAATTCCGTTTTTCCTCCTACAGAAAGATTTCCTCCAATTTTGCCCGATATTTACTCTATGAGGAAACCAAGGTTAGGTCTCAATTTGCTCCCCATTTCGCATGGAATTTTGCATGGATGCTTTTCACACCAAAATGACCAGCTTTTGCTCGCAAAGCACGATTGCAAACGCAGTTTAGAAGCGGTCAATTGCGCTTCCTAAAAGTCCAATCTACGTCTGTATAGAGCGGCAAATTGCGAATTTCTGGCTGACTGGGTATAGCGAAGGTTGGTCACCGATTTTAGGAACACCCTGTACCGATACGTGGCGTTTACAGGAACACAGGCGCACACGTATCTGGGAAAGGAGCAGCCAATCAGGAGGCGACAGCACTGCGCGGGGTATCGTTAGCACCGCTGGCTAACTTCTTGCGAAAGCCACGTCTTAGACGAACAGTGTCTCCCGAAGGAAAGAGCCGGAACCGATTCTGTTTAACAAGCCGCACCGTGATCCACGATGCTGCCCAAGTACCTTGCCCTTCTTTTCCTGGTGCTGGTCACCGTTTTAGCCGAGGAGAAGGATGTGCTGGAACTGACCGACGAAACCTTTAGCCACGAATTGGATCGGCTCGAGAACACGCTTGTTATGTTTTACGCGCCATGGTAAGAGAAATTTCACGATAATTTTACGTTCTCCAGGCTGCGAGTTCGTTGTCGTACCCACGAACTCGTCGCTGTCGAAGAAAACAACGAATTCAAACGGTTTCTCGAAGTTCCGGTCGCGATGTTCGATGCCGGTTCGTGACACATCACCCGACAAGACTTTGTTCCTACCGACTCCTTTCGAGTCTCCTTCAGCTGCGATGTTGTTGCATATTTACACACACTTATATAATCGTATAAGGCACGTTTGGGAATTCGAGTTGACAATAGTTTTGCTCTGTAATATTAAAAACGAGAGAAAGTCTTACAGTTGTGTCTGTTGAGGCTTTCGAAGAGATTTCCCAACGTTTTGTCAGCATTGCAACTAACTTCATCAGGGGGTCTGGAGACACACAAGAAATCTCTTCCTTCAGGACACGGCTTACATCTGAAAGCCTCAACAGACACAACTGTATGATGCCGGGCCATGAAAGCCTCAAATCTTTGAGAGAAAGTCTTATTTTGTATTACCGGTTATACAAGGTAGTCACTTGGCTTTACAAATACAACTGCCAAAACACGGCCCCATAGTGGACGTGTTAAACTAGTGGTCTGCACATAAATAATCGTATATTACGTTTCTAGGTGTGGTCATTGCAAACGACTGAAGCCAGAATACGCCAAAGCAGCCGAGTTGCTATTGGGCAATGATCCTGCGATCACTCTTGCCAAGGTAGATTGTACCGAAAGTGGAAAGGAGACTTGTAACAAGCATTCGGTCAGTGGCTACCCAACGCTAAAAATCTTCTCTAAAGGAGACTTTGTTAGCGATTACAATGGACCCAGGGAAGCTGATGGAATTGCCAAATACATGAAGGTATATAGAATTAATTCCGTCCAAAATACCTGTGATTTACACAAATGGAATTTAATCTGTTAGGCAAAAGTTGGTCCTGCCTCCAAGGAACTGACCGGAGAAGATTGCTTGAAATCGTTCCTAAACTCTGATACGGTTGGTGTTGTTGGTTTCTTTGAGAAGGAAGACTCCGCCTTAGCACAATCCTTCCATACGGTATCTAAGAAGCTTAAAGAGAAGGTCAGATTCGCTCATACAACCTCAAAGTCGCTTATGGAGAAAGAAGGACACAAGTAAGTAATTAATTACTCGCAAAATTGCCTGGAAAACAATGAATACAAAATGAACACATATCGTGTCTAATTTTAGGAACACCGTTGTTCTCTACCGACCTAAGATTCTGCAGAACAAGTTCGAACCGAACACAGTGGAACTCGAGCCTGGTACCACCGTTCAAGACCTCATCGATAAACATTAGTAAGTTTCAGGATCATTTTGTTCGTAGATTTTCTGAAGAACCGTTCGTCACAACGATATCCTTTTATTCCTCAGCTTTGGTATTGCCGGAATTCGCACGAGGGACAACATGGGAGAATTCAAGAACCCTCTGGTCGTCGCATTCTATGCCGTAGACTATGTGAAGAACCCGAAGAGCACCAACTACTGGCGCAACAGGATCATCAAGGTCGCTAAGGACTTCCCGAAACTGAACTTCGCCATTTCGTCGAATGACGACTTCCAGCACGAATTGAACGACTTCGGTATCGACTTCGTGAAAGGTGACAAACCCACGATATTGGCCAGAAACGCGAAGAACCAGAAGTTTGTCATGAAGGAAGAGTTCTCGGTGGGTACGTTCGAAACGTTCTTGAAAGACCTCGAAGCGGGCGCTCTGGAGCCGTATCTGAAGTCCGAAGAGGTTCCTGAAGACAACAGTGGACCGGTCAAGGTCGCAGTAGCGAAGAACTTCGACGAGCTTATCATGAACAGCGGCAAAGACACGTTGATCGAATTCTATGCTCCTTGGTGCGGACATTGCAAGAAATTGGCACCGATTTACGACGAATTGGGTGAAAAGCTCGCGGACGAAGATGTCGACATCGTCAAGATGGACGCCACTGCTAACGACGTCCCGGAGCCTTACCAAGTGTTCGGATTCCCGACGCTTTACTGGGCACCGAAGGATGCCAAAGACAACCCTGTTAAATACGAGGGTGGAAGAGGAATCGACGATTTCATTAAGTACATCGCGAAGCACGCGACCAACGAGCTCAAAGGATTCGATCGCAAGGGCAAGCCCGTCAAGTCTAAAAACGAGGAATTGTAAATTTTCTTCTCGTAACGAATGCGTGATATGAATGCTACATTTTTATATATATACAAATAATTCAGCAGCATCTGAAATCAGATTTTCCTTGTGAGACTTACAAGTGCGGCGGGAAGAGTGATATTCGATTAAATGTAAGGGCTAAGTATGTTTCTAGTTTTGGAAATTAGAGGTCTGAGTGAGAAAGGGAGGTGCTCCCTTCTTCCCTGAATGATTGCGCGTCGCACCTATTCTACGAAGTATCTAATGTCATTTAGCATAGGATCGTCTACATGTATTAACGCATCTTTATAATATTATATATATCGCGTCAGACTATACAGAACTGGTTTAGGATTATCATTGCAATGTTTTCCAGATTCGGTATGTTTACGTCTAAGAGTCGATTCATTCCATTCTTTCGCATTTTGATTACGGGTAGGTTCTCGGGTTGATGCGCATAGTTTTTTTCATACGAAAGATTAAGAAAGACGGAATAAAACGTTTTATATGAAACTTTCGATGCATCGCAACCGATGATACACCTCGTTAAGAAACGAATTGTACTTTCAAAACTCGCCGATCACCCCAAACCTTCAGGAGATGCGTTTTGAAAGAAGCAAACGAATTTTGTTCAATAAAATTTGTAAATGACAATTTACAATACATTCGATATGTTTCATGTATATATGTTCATTTACCATCACGAATTATTCCCATACGGTTGGCGATTACAATCTGTTTCGGCTTTACGCGCTCGGTTGAGATTCAGTGAATAGCAATTTACAAATCTCGACAAGTAATTTTTATTGTTAATTACAATTTATTATTATAGCAATCGTAGAGTAAATACCTTCTTACATATATAAAAGCTAATTAATCGTAGAACGATTTGCCAGAATCCTACAAAATTCACGCTCGAATTCGTTTCTCTTGATAGTCATAAAAAAGTAACGGTTCTCGCCCTCGACATTGAAGAAAAACACTACGTGTGTGAAATCGTTAAGTTCTCGCCCTCGGAAGTATCGTAACTTCTTAAGTTAGCTGCACGACATGCTATTATACAAATGTCGCCGTCGTAAGACTATAATATTGAACGGGACTGTGGAGGCTTCGAAGACAACGGTTTCCATATTTCTTTTCTCTTGTTCGGTTCGTACGTGCGTAACACACCTTGCCGCTTCAACGTTCAAAACCAACGAAACAGGTATAGTACGCCCGCTATGTATAATTAATAATGTATATGCGCGTGTATTGCTCGCAATCGTTATCGTAAATAACAAAGAGTCGAAGCAACTCGTACTTTTATTGCTCTTGCATACCCACGACAAAGAAATGCTGGAAAACAAAAAATCATATACATATACGAGCCACTCATTAAGGCGTTACATTATCCTTGTTATTCCAAGTACAGTTGAAAATTTATATATACAATCTTAAATCCCATATGGACCAGTACGGGCAAACAAAATCTATAAGAAAGATACATATTATTCTTATCTCTTATTTGTGTTCGCCGCGTATAAATCATCGCGTTTCTCGATCTTCGTCAAACATAGAAGAACTTGAATAAAAACGTTAACGCGCTTATCTCGGAAACTTTGTGCATTTATATATATATCGACGCTTAATCTCTGTTATAAAAGCTGTATAAGCAGCATGTTCGAGTTCACGTCGCGTGACAGTATATTAATTTTTTAAAAAATCAGTCTCACGAACGCTCTTTCTGACGAGGATCAACACGATCATGACTTTTATGGAAAATAAAAGTTACATGTCAGTTCTATCGGCGATTCCCATAACGTTTCATCGTATAAAAAGTTATGGCGGGGTCGTTTGTACAAATTTTTAAGGGTTTACTTTGCTCGAAATCACAATCGCGTATTTATTACACCATAAGAGAAGTATATGGTCCATAGAGGATTCGCTGATATACAGTTGTAATGAACAGTACAGTTTTCGAAATTATTGTAAAAGAACATTTCGCAAACTTTGCAACGGATCTTTTGTTAAAGATTAGAAGCTTTCCCATCTGTTTATTCGAACAATAAATTTTATTTGAACGCCATAAAGGAAGTCTTGCTCACCGTTGACTCAACGAAGATGCATGCATCGAAGAGCTGATCGACGACGATCGTTTCTTCGATCCATCAGTTGATCCACGATGAACGAGATCCTCTTCGCCGTTGCAAAGTTTGACTGCAAGTTGACGAAGGTGTCTGGTTAAAAGCGTAATTCAACGATATAGTACTGCTAACTGCGTTTAAAAAAAAAAGAAAAGTTTGTTGAACACAATTCCACAGTCATTCATTGAATCAATGGCCAGGACTGCATTGCAGCCGTAAATTCAGTAGTTCTTGCAAAAAGCAACGATCTTATGAACCTTATAGATTAGTTTTGTGTTTTTTTTTTAATAGAAGACGTGTACGTTTGAAAGTGTGTAAAATAGTATATTATACACATGAACGAAAGAGAGAAACGAAAGAATAAGAAATAAAAGGAAGGATAGTACAGGACGATCAAACAGGCTCGATAATCAATGCTTTACAAGGTAACTTCTTGAAATTGGTAAATCACTCGATATTTTTTCTTTTCTTGAGGAACACACACATTATACTTTCGACCGAAATGTGTTTTTGGAAAGCAATCGTCGTGTACGTCGCACGACGCTACTATAAAAGCTAACTATATGTGTTCTGTGAGATATTTTTACTCTAAATTAATAGAGTCATCCAGAAATATTCCTCGATTAAAATAAATCGTGTCGGATAAATTTTTTGGATCGAATATATACCGCGTAACAAAACACAAATCGGGACATCGTTTGTATGCATGATTGGATACAAGGGACGTGTTGTCGAAATACATAAATATAATATAGCCGCTGTTATAATCCGTAATGTTAGTGTCATCGTATTACAATATAATAATAATAAAAATAATTAATAATAATAATTAATAATAATAATACATTTAGCCTAGTTGGTATTCTTATAGATCAAAATGATCCGCTGGTCTACTTACGCAATTTTATAATTGTATTATAATATTCGTTACTTTTTTTTTGTTTGTTTGCTTGTTTAAGAAATATCGATAATGCCATAGTTCAGTAAAATAGTGACGTAACAATTGGAATTCTTAACGATTTGTTTTAAATTCTTACATTGCTTTCTATGACTTTGCATTGCATATTATGTTTCTACTCTCCCCTTTGCACTCTCTCTCTCTCTCCCTCTCTTTCACTCTATCACTCTCTCTCTCTCTCGCTCTCTCTCTTTATACTTTGTTACGAATTCCCCCAACTCCGTCGTACTTTTCTTCCACATCTTTTTTTTATTACCAAAAAATAAACAGCCACTACGATTAAAAAAAAAAATGTAGAATGCATATAAGAGTAATGAGAGATACTAATAATAATAGTAATAATTGCTACAATGATATAGATAATTATGTACCGTAAATGTAAATAGTTGGTATGACAATTGTTTAATTGTTTAAACTCGAAGCACAATTCATTACCATTTAAAAAATACAATCAAGTAGTCATTACAATATACATTATAGTTTTTTCATATATATAGCACATATACTTGTATTGAATTTAGTCAATGTTTAAGTCTCCGGTTTCATTAGACAGTTTTTTATATTGCGGGCGCATTTTGTGGTTGTTTTTCGTTTTTTTTTCTTTTCTATATTGATTTGTTTTATTGTGTAAAATAATTAAAGATAAGTTGTTGTTGTTGTTGTTGTTATCATATTATGGTTTCCGCTGGGGGACTCCGGCATAACAACTAGCTCCATTGCAGCTAGCTCCGCAATTCCATTATTTAGCCCGTTACCGGGTATACTTGGCATTTTACTTAAAGAAGCCAACATCTTCCCTTCTTCTTCTTCTTTACCTGGAAATTAGAATACTCGTTAAAGTGCAATTCTTCTACCATAAACGTATAACGTTATAAAATTATTACACTGTTCAACAAACATTTCGGATGTGGAACTTTAAGCCTCCGAAGGGGGAAGCCATAGAATACTACAGTGTCGAAATTACAAATGAAATATGCGTTGAACAACGTTGTTAAACATGCCCGAACTCCGGGAATACTAACTTGTAGCGCAGCTCGAGTTGCCGTTTCAAATACTTCCCTAATACCTTCCTTACTTTTAGCTGAACATTCAAGATAAGCGAAAGCGTTAATTTTTTCGGCCATAGCTCTACCCTCTTCAGGCTTTACTGGTTCTTGTTTCATCTTGCTAAGCTCCTTGATGGTGTTAGGATCGTTGCGCAAGTCTCTTTTGTTTCCAACAAGGATAATGGGCACGTTCGGGCAAAAGTGCTTCACCTCCGGTGTCCACTTCTCGGGAATGTTCTCCAGGGAATCGGGACTATCGATGGAAAAGCACATTAAGATTACGTCTGTGTCAGGATACGACAGTGGACGCAACCTATCATAATCTTCTTGTCCAGCTGTGTCCCAAAGAGCCAGCTCCACCTGTTACGAATAATATTTTATACAATGTACAGAATGGATGAACAATTACAAAAGCTACAACGCAATTGTGCCAAAGACTCACCTGTTTCCCATCGACTTCAATGTCTGCGACATAATTTTCGAATACCGTGGGTACATATACTTCGGGAAACTGGTCTTTGCTGAAGACTATGAGTAAGCAAGTTTTACCACAGGCACCATCACCCACAATAACCAATTTCTTCCTAATGGCTGCCATGAATTCTAAAACGAAAATCATTTAGCGTTTATTTACTATAGCTCCGTAATAATTCCGCTATGATAAAAATATATTTCCTTATATGCACATAAATCTCTTTCGAAGAGTATCTATTAATAAAAAAGCAAAAAATACACAAAGGTTACATACCGATAACAAATTTTCGTTTAGAGAACTCGTGAATCTTAAGAAACGGCTGACGATTACGCGAATGAAATATCTATACGCCTAATAACTTACCTATACACGAATAGCGACATAACTCTTTAGATTGTACTCTTTTAAAGTGTGTTCGTTCTAGTACTAGAATCTTTGCCAGTGATGTCTAATATGCGCCGAGAATGATCTCGGCTTTATGTACAGACGAAACAGTAAAAGTGTGCGCTAATAATTTCTAGCAGTTGATCCTACAAATGCATGTATATAAACATTGCGTCTATATACGCATCAATTTTTATGTTGCGGATGATACGAGTAACAACAGATTCTAAATTGATCATTGAGCTTCGGAACTATCACATTTCTAATAGTAATGAGTCTAAAATCAAATGAAAGAACATCTTTTTGGAAACTCCACCAAAAAAGAAAGAGAGGGCATGCAGCGAGTGAACATGTAATACATGTAAGGTAATCAGAACTTAATGGGAAATGCAAGAAGTGCTGAGAGAATGGAATTAATGTGACTGTTAAAAGAAGATACATCTTCTATAGCCTGAAAAGGCACAAACAAGTGAAAAAGCAATCTTAAACGGACAGATCCAAGAGCGTATATACATATATAGAGAGATACAAAAGAAACAGTGACAGAGATTGAGAAAAAGCATTCTTCAGGATAGAGTTAGGAAGAAGTCAGGGTAATTCTTCGAAACTGTTTGCATTAGATTCACTTTCTGACAATGCTAGAAACAACGACTCGGATTCAAACCTCGTAGGGTATAGAATTTGTCCCCTAAAAACTGTCGTAGTTATTCGGTTTCTTATTAAATTACTAAATTGGTATTAGCATTACATATGTGTACAATAGCCTTAAAGCCCTCCATCGATTTAAATTTACATTGCTAGAAAATTGTTTCTAATCTCATTACTGCCAGCTACTTGTACGGTGTGGGTATTGTAGGTAAGATTTTCTCATTTCTATTCTGTTATCTACTTGAAATGCTATTTAGAAAGCAACCTACGAGGGCTGAAGATTTAAAGGATATTGACTGGGTCGTACCTGATCCAGGGTACCCCGTATCGTCTGGACCGAGGCATCGGCCCGCATTGCATCCCATGTTTTTAGTCTTTCTTTCAGCGTCTCTGTTTTAAGTGGACATTTTATATGTTAGAATGGATAGGAGGCTGCGAGATAATTGCATGTACTAGACAAACATCATTATTGTCAATATGTATGTGTATAGATCTCTTTTTTTTTTGTCATAGCTATATACTTGTAAATATCTGTAAAAGTATTAAAGAAAATCTATGATGATTCAATGTACGACGCATATTTAATTCTTCAATTCTTAACTCTTTCCTTCGGATACATTGAAAACGTGTATACTACAAGGCATTATGAGTCTGCCATTGCCTAAACATAATGTAAATTTAATGTTATCATAGTCAATATTACTGTGTACACATTTAAATTAAACCGTATGTAATATGGAATGCATAAGGTAGGGCCTTCCATTCGATAAACCCATAAACTATGCTATACATTTAAATAACTCAAGAGTCAATTTTGTTGCTACCAATTAGAACTTTTACTAACCAAGTATTCGAGTACTCGGGGCACTCGTTGTAATCTAAGCTCCTATTGGAGTAAGTATTTCAGTACTTTAATTTGGATACCCATAAATCTGAGTAATAGTAAGAACCTTGCTAACAATAAACTGAACTACTCTTTTTGCCTTTAATCCCTAACACGAGGACCCTTAGTATTATAGATGCAGAGAGTTGTATATAAATTTGTTTTATCTATATACAGCGAAATATACCAAGTAAGACTGTACCTTATGCCTTAGAACAAAATAAAAATGGTTCCAAAGAACATGCATGAACATATAAGGTCAATATCTTTTCTTTTTTTGTATGAAACATGCACTATCCAGAATTGAGTGAACTCATTAAAAATTATATTCAGGAAGCATAAATTAAATGTAATAGGCAGAACATTCGCATGGTGTGAAGATAAGATGCTTTATGAATCTTATAATTATTTGATAGCAATCAACAAACAATCATATATGTATATATATAAAATATATATATATATATCCCTTCAAGAAACAGACTTGTTTAAAATACATTTGAAATTGCTTTGGGTATTTGATGCTTATATTTTCACAGATTATAGTCGATAAAATACATAGGAAACGGAAAGATTACTTCTAGCCGAGAGACATCCAACGATACCAACCATTTAGAAGGGTTATTATTCCATGTGAGCAAAGTTAAAAGCACTTAAGTAAAATGTTTTGCTCATAAGCAGAAACCTTAGCGTAAAGTATAATCTAGTATGCAGAAGCGATGCAAACGAACAGAAGTCTGTACGTGTCGATTAAGCGAGAAACAGGTTATGTGTTGTTAACATTGCGACAACACAGCCTGTTCAATCTTTGGACCATTACACGATGGACCACTGCAAACAGAGCATGCCGCATAGAGAGACGCACCGTTCGCTTTGGACTCCTATAAAAATTGAAAACCTCCATCGAAACGTTTCAATTGCCATCTGCCAGATGCAGCAATTATTTATAGTAGCATATACTGTTCCAAAGTACATTCGAAATACAGTAGAGTCTCGTACAACCCGTTCAAAAAATCGCTGCTACGCCCGTACAAAGCGATCGCGAAATTCCACGAGAAGACTGTAGAATATCTTTCTCGGGCAGTGTCTAATCGCATTTTCTACAGATTGCCCGGGAGAGAATAAGAGCTCGATCTCGTTCACGGTAAATCGACGTGCGTTTGTTTAGCATCTCGATTACGGAACCGAACGGAAATTCCGATGAAATCATTCCGAGGAAACGTACGTGTGAACAACAGAGAGAGAGAGAGAGAGAGCGAGAGAGAGAGAAAGAGAGAAATGGAGCGCTCTCCGAAAAAGCGAAGAGCAACGCGGATTCCGTATCGTGTCAAAGAACGTACCGACCTCTTGTTTATCGGAGATACGAGACGTCGGCCGACGACAGGGTGGAAATCAACGACGACGACGACGACGACGACGATGGCGACGGCAACGGCAACGGCGACGACGACGACGACGACAATGACGACGCCGAAACAGACAGGAATGTCAAGTCAGAGCCGCGACACACTTCTTCGCTCAAGTTTCCGCAGGAGAGGCCCGGAGAGCTTTTTGCCGAATTTTGCACAGCCGGAAGTGCATTGCCGCGTAACGGGGTAAGAGGGCGGGGAAAGGGGGAGGGGGTACGGAACGAACAGAGCCCCGAGAGGGGGAGGCTGGGGGCGCTAGGGGTGCGACAGGACAGCGACGCAGGGGTCTAGTGCCTGGTGGACGATTTACTTACTGATCTAAAAGCCAGCCCGAGGGAATGGAGAGACGATAGACGGGGCTAATCCAAAATCACCGATCGAACTCAGCCGCTCGATCGAGCAGCGCGTGGCTTCTCTATGCTAACTGAAACGGTGGTCGTGCCGAAGATGCCGTGGAAGATTCGTAACGCATGGCACTCCCTCGGCCCTCTCTCTGTATCGCAGGAGAAGGAGAGAGGCCTTTTTTTTTTCTCGTCCCTCCTTGTGACAGACACACACCAATATTCGCGGCCGTTTAACGAAACCGATCACGGGCCACCTATTCGAACACCCGGGCGCACAGCACAGCACACTCTCGCACCGCTCCAATCAGTATTACTTAAGAAATAATTGCGTATTTACCTGAAATGTTAAGCGACAGAAAGTCAAGAAAATGGCTGCCCTCGATGGCCACACCTCAATCTGTTGAGTGTGCGGCAATCGAGCAGCAAGGGGGGCACTACGCCCAGGAGCGTACCTATAGCGCCGTGGACCACCCCGCGAAGCTACAGAACGCCCTCGAATTCTCTCTCTCTCTCTCTCTCTCTCTCTCTCTCTCTCTCTTGCTCGAGGATTGTTTTGAACGAGGTTCACGGCTCGTTATCAGTTGTATTTCACGACTATTAATACTCGATGATCGATCGCGCAAATTAAGGTGGATCTCGCTGCCGTACGTTTTGTTGTCCGCGTGCGAAATTGTTTAAAGAATTCTACGTTCAACGTTGTCCGTTTAAGATACGTAGGATCATTTGAATAGACGCTCGGCAATAAATGCTCCCTGACAGTAGAAATTCCTCCCGGCGGCGAAGAGAACGAATTATTTATTAAAAAAAAACCATTTCTATATTCGGATTAGTATCGAAAATATTCGTTCGTCCGCGTGCCGCCTATAACCATCGCGTTATGCTTGTAATAGATCAGGATTTCGGGAGAAAGAAAGAAACTGAAATATGAAATACATGAAAATGAACCATGGACGTTCGGAGTGTATAGAAAATGCACCGAGAAAAATCGATCGTTATTGTCCGTTCAGATAAGAGCGATCGAAGCACGTTCGTTTTCCAGTCATCGATATAAATACGATTCCTACGGGGCGACTGTTTTTCTCTGAAGACGAAACAAAAATTGTTGAATAGTTGACACCGTCGGATGATACGCTCCTGGCCGGTACTCCGAAACCGGCGAATCATGCGCCACCCGCGCACGTCATGAACCTGTGGAGGGACTTTGCGCACGCATCACGTTTCTTCGATGTACATGTATTTGTGGGTGGACGATGGAAAGGGTTGGAAAATATGTAAATAATAATGCTACATCGCGGTTATGTCTTTCAGCGTTTCAGGATACGCGAAAATCGCGACGCCGAATCGATGCGAAACAGCCGAACACCACCTTCGAACTGTTTCGCTTTTGTGGTTAAAGAAAAAAAAAAAATCAAATTCTCTTCACGGTACGTCATATAATTATCACGTTTTCGATAAAAGAAATTGTATCTGTTGCTTTAGGAGAAGGACAGGGAGGAAAGCAGATAGAAAAAGAGAGAGAGAGAAAGAGAGCACAAGAAGGAGAGAGAAGATCGAACACGATGCATCGTAACTGTAGTTAACGCGTTATTTATAATACTACATACATTCACGCGGCCGATGATCGGTATAGCTAACCAATACTTCTGGGTATAGACACGAACAATGCGAACGCGGCTGAAAAATTAAATTTAGCCAGCCGAGGGAAAGGGAACGAATGTGCCCTTTACGATAGAAATTTTGACGAGGTTGTTCGTGTTTCACGGGCGCACTCGCATTGCCAGAGAACGTCTGATGAGTTCATCAAAATTTCGAGACAGCAGACTGCGATACGATAAGGAGACTTACCGGCTTAATCGTCGACGATGCTTGTCCACAGGAGAGAACGATGTATGGCGTTCGCAGTCACCCGTAAATGCGTATTCATGCACACGTACATCGAAAACAAATTAGACTACGAAATATAAAAATGTCCCGTGTGTTTACACGCGGGCTTTGTTCAGTGCCAAATAAGAATGATGTCACTGGATGACGCACGCAGAATTGGCGTACGCGTGCCACCAGTTTAAAAGGATACGTGCGGCGTGAAATTCGAATTCCCGAGTTTCTTCGATTCGTCGTTCTATTTATTCACCCTTAAATGGACAACCGGGACCGTCGCGGACCTCCAATGAGTTTACGCTGATAATTATTTAACCTGTCCCGGTACTATTATTAGAAAATTTAGAACACGAAATTTATTTCCATTTACCAATTTGGTAAAAATAAATTCTATCTTTCTAGTCCGATTTGAAAGTCCACGAATGTATTGGTAAAATAAAAAAAGAAGCGAACATATACCCCTTTTTTTACTTTAAGAGAAAGGCTACTGAAATGCATAGATAAAATTATATTTCTAGTTTTATATAATTATAAAATAGTCACATAAAACACAAACATCTTGAAAAGAATGGTTCGATTCGTCGTATATTTGGTACGTTTCTATACATGTACAAATATTAAGGAAGAAGTATTATCTTGTAAATTTTTCAATGATTCTTGTTTGATATACATTTTTTTCCATCGGTTTCAGACAACAAAGTGATGTACATGCATGCGATAATATGATGAAGACTGATGTTAATGTGTTTTAATTTTCAGTTCTTTCGACTATGCGTTGTTTCATCGTACTAACAATTACTGTTAAAGGAAACAGTGATAATATCTACCATAACGCGGTACAAATTGGGAAAGATTAAAATAGATATTTAATGACACGTTGTACAGCATGAACAGTAATAGCAATCCGTACGCCTTTATAGAGTAGTCGTCCTATCCAGAAAATATTTATCCCTTTCTGATCGTTAGCACCGAATTTTTGTATCTAAAAGATAAATCGTTCGATTTCACGCAATAGATAAGTAAAAGGAAAATTTGGATAGTATACATGCATATCGAATATCGACTTAAGACCATGATAATCTGATTTTAGTTATAACTTGTTGCCTTTTCTGAGCATGCGAATGAATGTCACGCATTATTCTGTAACTATTCCGTGCCGCGAATCAACTTAGTTGTTTCCAATTTTGTAGAATTTTTACAACATTATACAATCACAGTTGTTTTAATTCTGTTGCGGTGGTTCAGGATCATTTGCGTTTCTGCCAAATTGTCGCATCAAGGATTCGATCAATTCTGGATTGGAATTCTGCATTAGTTGTACTACTCGTTGACCACTGAAAAATATTGAAATATAATCGATATTCTCGAACTATTATACACACAGAAATTATAACTGGATAAGTTACGTTTCGAAAACTCCGTCCACTAGTCCACCCGCTCCTTGTTCTCCGTTTCCTCCTATGAGATTCCTCATTGCATTGATGAAAGTTGGATCGGCTATCGCGCGCTGCATCACATCCAGGAGAGTAGGATTGGTTGCAATTTGCTCTGCTAATTTCTCTTCAGCCACTTGTAAATTGTACTTGTAACTCTCATTATCAGGCTCCATTTCTAAAGCTTTATAATAACTAACTTTAGCTTCTTTATGTTTCTCGAGACTGGAATATGCTAATCCTAATCGACCATATGCTTTGCTGTAGGTAGGATCGATGCTCAGCGCAACATTGCAATCTTTAATTGCCTGTTGGTGATTGCCAATTTTGCTGTACGCTGCCGCACGGTTGCAGTAATATACTGCATTCGCGCCATTTAATTTGATTGCCCTAAACAAAAAATATTTTCAATGGTATGCATTTCATTAAACCTTTCATTTTCCTAACAGAACGATTAGATACTTTGTGTAATTGGCGATAGCTTCTTGGTGTTTCTCAGCCTTCATGAAAGCGTTTCCTTCGTTTTTCAATCTTTCTGCTTCAGCCTTTGCTTCGGGCGTAGCCTCCGGGACTGCAGGAGGTTTTGCAGACTCGACTGCGTCTTGGTAAACTTCCAGTAAATTGAAATTTGTTTCGGTATCAGAGGCTTGCACGTTATACGCGCTTTCCAAGCATTGTATTGCTACTTCGAGACTTTCCCGAGACTCTTCGGTGATGTTTTCATCCTCCAATTGTTGGGTTAGAAACTGAACAATTGCTGCGACCAGACCCTTGACAGCCATCACTGCCTCGACAGAACTGTTGAATCTAAAATAAAAAGGGGCATCAGACTATGCACGACGGAATCCAATAGAATATTGCTCGATGCGTGACATAACCTCTACACAGTCTCTCGGCAACAAACAATTTTCGTGGAAAGACGAATAGTATACAGATTAAAGTTAAAGAACAAATATTGCATCCGCGACATCGTTTGAAGCGATATTATCAAGGAATCCTATTAACAAATTGCTGAATGTTTTATTATGTCAATTCATCATTCGCTAACATAACCAATAAAACATACCGGAGAAAACGAACGGCGATCGAACGACACGAATTATATTAGAATAAATCCAGTCTAATAAAACTATATTTAGCCTATCTTGATCACAAGAAATACGTTTGATTATTAGTCAACTGTACAATAAGTTATCAAATTCGACAGATCATGGTGCGTTGACAAGATACATTTTATGTCGTCGATTACGTGTGATTTTTCGACGGTGTTCAACATAAAAAAAAAGATTGTTTATTCTTCTTTTTTTACGTTATATGTACCTTGATAACCAAGCGTGATGTTGCGCAGCAACAACTGGAAAAACCTCAATATGATTCAATGGCTGCCACTTGCTCGAAAAAGGAAACCTTAGCGCTTCGTATCCCGTCGGTTAGAGAACTCGTGGTGATAAGTGTTATATGTTCGCGCCAGAGATGTTTGCCAATACGAGAGTGAACTCATGAAATTATCACGTGGTGATTCTATATACCATCTGTTTTGCACCGAGAAATTTCTCTCCGGGCGATAATGAACCTAATATTAATTATATTAAATCGTCCTTATTGGAATCGCACTGGCGCAATTCGGTTCGTACGAAATTCGCCTCGACATATGTACGTAGGACCATCCGAATTTCATAGCTGAAATATCTTACCGAATATTTAGAAAAAACATACGTACGTTTCTTTGGGATCGTGTAGTCCCCGATGCGTGGGTTTATTTACGTCTGCTCATCGATTTATTTTAGCTGCAATTATGCGCTGCATTTCAGGATTGAGTCAGGATCGAACTCCTTTCATACCAAGCGAACGAGTATACCTAATTGAACAGGATGCTAGCGTGCTATGTTGAAAATTAATCATATGGAATTTTTATTTATGAAACTGTCCAATCGATTCTTTTCAAATTTTCACCAAAAATGTGTTTACTGTTGAAATAAAAAATAATATCGCTCGTTTGCCGCAAGAGTAACCTATACAAAAATTGATACGGTAGGGTATCGAATCTGTAGGGAAATATAATGATATTTTTGCTCTGTGTTATAAATGCTCGTTTATTGTTAAAAGAAATATTTAACAAGAGCCGCGTGGACTATTATCTTTTAGAAAATATAAATAAATACTTATGGTTGATAGGACCACCACAAAAATATTAGTGGGGCCCTTGCTCCACGATTCTCAATACTGTGCTGTTGGTACTTGTGCCGGTAAAAATATAACGATTCCCAGCATAGTAAAACGGCACCATTGTTTGCAGATCGTTTATTCGGTGATGCACTCTTCTTTGGAACTTCTGCAACCGATCGTTTACATAAGATCGAATCCAAATGAAATATTCTATGCGAAACAATCGTATGAAAACGTACCTGCGCGTACATGTACTCGTAGACGTAAAACCGATCGTTTTCTGTAGCGACGACGACGAAGGCATCGCTTCTACCGAACTCTGAAATCAAATTTTTCAGAAATTTTGTATACTATGTACAGGGTGTTGAAATGTTTCGTATAACGCAGGTACTCACCATCCGCATAGAAACACGCGACTGTGTTAATCCTCGAATCATGGAAAAGGCTCTGATAACTATAAAAGTTGTCGAACTTTGATTCGTAGCGGAACACGTTCACCGCGTTGGTATCGTAATCGTCAAGCAAAAAGAAAACGTCCTTCTCTTGAATGACGCTATTCGCGTTGCGCGATCTGCCTTCGAACGTTCTCAGAGTCTCGAACTGAACAGAAAGCATCGTTGATGGCATTAGTGGCAACTAGACATTCCATTACGTCAGAGATTTGAGACTTTCACGGCCCGGGATCATACAGTTTTGTCTGTTGAGGCTTTCGGGTGTAACCCGTGTCCTAAAGCCTCAACAGACAAAACTGTACTCCATTACGTCGCTCTACCTGAGACGTGGTTCCGTTCAGTCTGTACAAGGAAGACTTGTTCGAGGTTCCGAAGCAACCCAGAAGCAGGTACACGTCATGATGGTTGTTGGCCTTGAAAATCTCGATATCCCAGGCACCGTCTGTGGAAAGCTTCTGGTGCAGTGATACCGAGTTGCTGTCGAAGTCAATCTTGTAGACGACTGAGTCAGTTTGATGGGACCGGAGCAAAGTGTCATAGTAGATCGCCAGAACTACGTAAGCTGCGTCTGAAAGCAATCGGTGATGTAAGCTGTCCTCTACGAAGGCACCACGGCCTTGCCTAGACGGTGAAGTACTACTTTCCGACCCAACACCTGCAAAGAGGTCGACCGGAGGGTCGCCAAACCGGACTGAGCCTTGAAAAACCACTCGATCTGATTAACCCTCGGACAACTGATCTTTTTAACACGGTCGTCGACCCTTAGGATTATTTGCCGCTTTATTTATTATCTTTCCCAGACACGTTAGTCTTTCTATTGCTCGTATTAAAACAGTTACTAATCCGAAGGTTAAACAAGTCGAGTCTCTGGTTCTACCACGCACTGTTGTGGTCCATGAAAACCGTCGCGTCCTTGACGAATCCCTGGATCCTGTCGGGAGCTTCCGTCACGCTAGCCAGGACATCCCCAGTGTCCATCATTCCTGGCTTCGTCCACGAAATCGTCGTGAACTCATCCTCGGTGCTAGACGAGGTACACTCGGGACTACTGGAGACTGTGTTCGTTACCACGTTCACGCCGAAGATGCTATGCAGCTCGTGGTAGTTTCGCACTATCGTCGAGCTGTTCGTCCTCCATACTCGACAGCCGTCCTTCCTCAGCTCGGCCACGTATTCGACTGGACAGGAACAATTACTCGGCAGGCCACAAAGAGGTCCAGCCTCCTCCCCAAACATGTTCAACTTGGTGATCTCTTCGTAATAGGTGACGTCCACCGCTTTGACGTTCGGAACTTCAATCTTCAGCCTCTTCTCGAACTCCACGTACGAGAAGATGTTCCGCAGCCTGTCGGAGATTCGCGAGGACCCTGCGATGCCGTCTTCTATCGCCGTCTCGTTGTATTTCAACGCTTCAAGCGTACCCCGCGACTCTTCTCTCAGTTCCTCGAGGATCCTGCTCAAACTCACCCCGTTCACCAGTCCTGAGACGGTTACATCCTCCGGGACTTTGACTTCCGTCTCAAAAACCTAGAACCATTTAGACGATTTTCGCAATACGATCCGGACGATCTCCGGCGCGTTGATCTCACCAGGTCTCCGACGATCTCCGCGTCCTCGTCGTTCAGGATACCGTCCGAGTACTCCGAAGACAGATTCAGGCCATTTACCAGCTGCGCTCGAATGTCCCCGTTCACCAGAAGATTCTCCGAAAAGCTCTTCGAACCGGATATAATCTGTGTCTCTGCCAGTCCATCGAGAACGAAATCAGAAGGATCTATTCCGTTGATCGTCCCCACTGTTGCATGACCTACCGGCGGTTGAAACATTTTTACGAAGTAAAATAAAACGATCGCTCTCGGTGCTCCGGAAGCCTAACGTTCACGGAACCAACGAACCTGTTACTTCTACGATCCCATTGAACTGCACGTCAGCAGCAACCTCATGGTCCCCGTGGATAGTTATTCGATTCTCCAAGAACTCCTCGAAGTCCACACCATCTAAATTCTTCAGAAACACATCGTTCGTTACGAAAAGATGCTTGAAGTGCACGTTGCGAGGCAGAGTATCGGTCGCCCAAACCAGCCCGCTTAAAGGTACATCGTGGACACTGTCGTTCGCGTACAGTTCATTGATCGCTGCTTCCTCGAGGAAAGTCAGGGTACCGGTGATCCTTTCGTCCTGATCTTTCCGGGCCACGGAATTATTGAATTCGACGATATCGACGTCGTTAACGACCGGAATCTTCGCGTCGCCAGTCACCGATAGACTGTTGATCGTCAAGTTGTTCGCGAAGATCTTCTGCCCGGATATCTCGATAGTATTCTCGTGATTTTTCACCGCGTCGGTCACTATGTCGCGTATCTCGTCGATTTCTCTCCGCTCTAACGTCGCGGCCGCCATCGACACAGCCTCCTCGAAGACCACCTTGCCGTGAATCGTTTGACCTGTGCTTTTGGTCACCGCATTTTCGAATAGGAACGTCAAAGAGCCCGGGCTCGGCGAAGCCGTGCCCCAGGTAACGTTCCCATCCACCGATAAGTCTGCGATTGTCGTCGCCGGCACGTTCAGTAAATCTTCGTACAGCTGAAAGGAAATTATTAGGTTGTTTAATCAGAGATTTCAGACCTTCACGGCCCGGCATCATACAGTTTTGTCTGTTGAGGCTGATACAGGGTCTCTTCTGACCCCCTGATGCAGCTAGCCGTGTCCTAACACGGCTTACACCCGAGAGCCTCAACAGACAAAACTGTATTAGGTTGTTGCATACGAATCGATAGCCAAAAAGAGTAATGTTTCCGAAACAAAATAGTACGACAGCGGAAGAAGATGCGCGAGAAGGAGTTATACCTCGCGGACATCCTGGTCATTCAGAGTCCTCGTCGTGACGTCGTGTACGAGTAGTTCGTCGAACGTGATATTTCCGGTAAGAAACAGGGGCTCGTCGATCCAACGTAATTTCGAGCTGTCTCGTTCGTTGATGAACCTGGTGACGACGTTGCCGGCGGACATTTTATTGAAATGGAACTGGCCGGGCACGATCTGCTCTCTCGATCTCGACAGAACACCCTCGAAGAGATTGTTCACGTTGCGGCCGTTAATGGATTTGAGGGTCGCGTTCTGTATGATCAGCTCGTCGATGGGCTCCGCTAGATCCAACACGATGTCTTCTTTGGCCAAGTTTCTCAGATAGAGCTCGGGCGATTGGTTGTCGATTAGGTCGATCCTTAAGTCGCCCATCACCGTCAGATCTCCTTCCACCACCAGGTCCTTACAATCGGTAGTATTCCGTAGGGATTCGAGTTTCTTCATGTCGACGCCATTGATCCTCTCGACGAACAGATTCTCCGCGCGGAATTCCGGATATTTTCGAAAACCCGTCGCCCGATCGTCTTCCTTGTGCGCGAAGAACTCGGCGCTGGCTTGCCCGTTGATGAACCGGAAGTACAGCCGATCTACGTTAACCTGGCTCGCTCGGATCGCGGAGAAGTCCACAGACGTTGAGAAATTGACCGGCCGTAGATCGTTCAACAGATCGGGCACGGCGAGGCCGTTGAAACGATTGACGAGCAGCTTGCTTCCACGAAGCTGTCCCACGTGCAGTTCGTCCCGAATTGTCAACGAATCGGGATCGTCGTTGAACAGAGCATTCTTCCCGGAAGTCGGATCGTCGAACTCGACGGTCTCGAATCGAATATGTCCGAACGATTCCGGAATAGCGGTCGCGGTGGTGTAGAGGAACTGATCCTCGGTGAACCCGTTCAAACGATCCGCATGCAGACGATCGATCGTCAGTTCGTTCTCAAAAATTACGTCGTTTCCGATGACCTGATCGGTGGATCTTGTCCAAAACCTGTCGGAAATGTCGTTCAGCCCCACCTCTTCGTTGTCTAGTAGCAGGTTGGTGAACTTGTCCATGTCGAGCGCTTTTATCCTCAAATCGCCCTGCACGGTGATGTTGCAATACATTTGTTGCTGATCCTCCGGCAGCGCAAACTCGCCGTCCATCATCAGCTCCTCCGTTACGTGTATCCTCGCGATCTTTACCTGTCCTGTTAACAGTGGGTCGCGTCGGTAACAAGTAGAGATGGAAGTACGATGAGAGTACGACGTCACGCTTTACGAGATACCTTTGATGACGTTTTGACGGGATATCCTCGCAGCCTCGGACACCGGGACGCCGTTAATCGTCTCGGCGAGCAAGTGTTCCAACCGAAGCGACTTCGCTTCGAAGTAGTCGAACGTCTGATCAGTTTTCGTGGTCATATAACTCGCGACCGACTGATTGTTCAACCGCTCCGCCGTGAGATTGTGAATTTGCAGCAAATCCTCGTACATTAGATTGCCTGGAAGAATCGAGCATGAATTTTTGAAGCTTCCCGAATACTCGCGTGCTTCGTTCTACCTCTGATTTTCTGACTTTTATTGACGATAAACAGCTCGTCGAGGAACTGATCGACGTCGACGTCGTTTATCATTTCCGCGTTCAAGTTTGCCACGGAAACGTTCGATCGTAAGTACACAGTGTCATTCGAAAATTCAATTTCGCCGGGCTCCAGATTTATGTCCATTCCGGACGAGCCATTTTTTAGTGCCCAATCTGAAATACTTGGTTTCATTAGTTCACGTTGGGAAAATAATTGACGAGGATGCTAATGAAAATCGTGCGCTCACATCGGAACGGTATCCCGCAGAGGGATTCGATTTCGACGTTCTGCACGCTGATATTCGAGCCATACAAGGGAGTCGAGGTTGCATTCGACTCGACGTCCTTCGGTCTAACGTCAACGCCGTTCAAGAAGTCGACCTCGAGCTTATCGATTTCCAATGTCCCGACGGAAGCACCGCCTTCGACGACGATGTTCTTGATGAAAGAGTCGCTAGACGCGGATAAAAGGTTCTTGGACGCCGTCAGGGTACTATCGACCTCGAGAATAAGACTTTTTAAGCGTTCCCCGAGGTCGTGAGGCGTAAAGATGTCGTCCGAGGTATGAACATAGATATGCTCGACGGTTCCTGATTCTACAATCAAATTTGGTATTGTCAGGGGATCGGAAATCGTTAAATTCTCATTCGCCGGATATAACGACGGCCACGAGGACTCTGCTTCCTGTACGAGCGGTTGTCTTCGCTGCAATATTTCCACCAGGTCCAACAAATGCTTCGACAGAATGTCTGGCTCTTCGATCGAGTCTCCTGGAAATAACATGCTTGATCAACAACCTTCTCGTTCGTTTTCGGAGAGTTTTAGAGGTCAGATCGAACCGGAAGGGATCTCCTTGATGTCCAATTCCCAGGATCTCACGGAAAGATTGCGATCCTGGTCCATGGTGACCAGCACGACGATCACTCTAGTCTTCTCCGTTCGAGCCTCCATGTCGACGATCACCGATTCCGCATCGGGCAACTTCTTCGAGCTCAACAGGGTGCAGTCGGATGGGTTTTCGAACTTGTACAATCTCAGGAGATTCTACAACGAACAACATTCACTTTACAGTCAGTCTTCCAGCCATGGAACGTTAAGAAGATCGTAAGGTTTAATGATAAATTCAGCGACGGCTGCGCTAAGCTTACGGTGCAAGCGACGACGAAGAAAGTATCGTCGTTGACGGTCACCACGCGGACCAAGCTCGGCGCAGCGATTTCGTCGAGCTGCTGCCAATTCAACAGTTCCTGTCCTGGAAGAAGAAATCCTGAAATGTCTGCTGCCTTGTGTAGAAACAAACGGCGAAAGAGGAAAACGAACCGTCCCACCAGAACAGGTTGCTGGGTCCGCGTTCGTTCAGCAAAAGAATGAAACTGAAGCCCTCGTGGTTGTAATGATGAACGGAGACGGGATCGACGGTCGGCAGGAACTGAATCCTATCCGCGTTGTCGTCCTTGAACTCGTACACCATGGTACCGACGTTCGGGTTGTGCTCGTCGTTCTGTGCGAACACTATAATGGACGAACGTTTGTGCTTGAACGTGGCGACGGATACGGCGGCGGTGGTCATCGCCTCCGCCACCTTGTCCATGTACGTGCCTCTCCAGTGATATATTCTGTAAACGTATGGGTTCTTTGAGAATGAAGAAAGCAGAACACCTCGTCGGTCCGTCGAGTTCAAGAGCTTACGGAGACGGAACGGTGTACCGGCCGGAATTATCGGCCACCACCAGATAGAGTCGGTTCTGTCCGACGAAGAAGCTGGCGTCCGTCGGTTGTCCCCTGTGTTGAATGGTCTGCCGGTGTTTTAATTGCAGGCCCTCCGCTCCCGCGTACAAACTGCACGAGCCGGTTTCGTAACAAATCAGCAGATAGAGCACGGCTTTCCACACGGTGCTCTGTGAACATCGATTCGATTGTGACGCGGCAGATCAATGGTAATCCGCCATCCTCGTTCGGGTGAACCGGGATTCGAGAACCGTACGAATGGAAGACAATGGGAATCGTGTATTGTTCGGGCCGCGCGAGGCTTCCGGGTGCGAACGGTACCCTATTGTGAGCGTGGTAACCATCGGCGAGTCATCAACCGCTCGATGAGCCTACAGCCGGGACACGCTGATGAAACGTCGAGGAACGCCTGGAAGACTTCGACGCGAGCTTTCGTCGGCGGGGCAAACGCCGGTGATTCTCGTAGAAACAAAGGGAAGCAGCCGCTGATCCTCTTCGATCCCGAAAATTACTACTAACGACTGATTTAGAACCGATTCACCAGGTTTGTTCCACCAACGACGTTCTGATCGAGCCGACTCGATGTTTGTTTCGCATACCCTGACGAATCTCGTAGGGCCATTGCCGCGCCAGAAGGGGAGTTCCGCCATTGAGGTTTCATTCGAAGGAGGCGAATCTATGGAGAACGCTGCGACGCGGTTCCCTTTGACGTAGACGATTCTGTTCAAGGCGTTCGCTACCAGGAGCCGTTCGTTCCCGAGGCTCTGTTGCCACAGATGGTCCCATTGCACGTTGTACAGTTTTTTCGGAACTGTGAAGACAATGCCAGAAAATTATATATCTCGTCTTGATGTTCGATAAGGCAGCTTCATCCGGCGAACGGATCGCTCTAAGCTCGTTTATCCGTTCGTTTCGCAGTTTACCTGACGGTGTTTCTTGAAGATGTAGCTTCGCTATCTCGAGTCTCGTTTGCCTGACCTTTTCATCGAAAAGGTCGTTCCCCGACGCGCCCACTGGAACGTTCAGGCCGATGCAACCGAGAAGAAGCTGAAGCCACGAAATTTAACAAATGTATAATGTGTTCCACGGGGTTTTGTTCGTAATTATTCGCGGTTACCGCTGTATTCAACTCACGAGAATCCTTAGGAATCCCATGATCCTGCTCTCGGGCACCGATATATGTCCGACCCCGAAGAGACACGCCGATTCGACTGATTCGAAACAGCGGTCGTAGGACGTCGATTAGGTGTACAAACGTATATGTACATTTAGAATGAAAACAAACAACGGTTAGCATTCAATTCTATTCGGACCGGATCGGGTTTGTCTCTCTGAAAGCTTCGAGTATGAATTTTTTTTTTTTTTGCATGATCTCCAGGTGTTCCCGCGCCGATCGATTGTGTTTCATAGTGTTGTCGATGCTGCAAGTTTCGCATCGTGCCTCATGTGATTATTAATAAACTCCCGTTAGCTGAAATGTTAACAAATCGATAGATATTCGACAAAACGTCGAGCGAGCGCAGATTATGCGAGCCCTTGTGCTTAACAGGTCCTATGCAGTTTCC
This sequence comes from Halictus ligatus, assembly GCA_028454255.1. Lineage (NCBI taxonomy): Eukaryota > Metazoa > Arthropoda > Insecta > Hymenoptera > Halictidae > Halictus > Halictus ligatus. The sequence continues at coordinate 1,147,809 of CM052145.1, read as the reverse complement.
GGCACGGACCCTCTAGCCCCTATTGAATAGAAATCAAGTGCTATACAGGTTTGGTGGGTTTTTGCGCTCGAGGTTTGTTCCTCGGCACCCTAAGCAGTCTTTTTTCCGTTCGTTTGTTCCCTTTTTTTTTTGTCGCCGGCGTAATTATTCCCGGAATGGCCGAAGACGGCCATGCCGTGAACAATTTACGACCGAATTTTGGAAAGTACGCAGTGACATTCTGAAACCGATGAGGGTGTCACGAATGGAACTTATAAATAGACCAACCCGACAGGCCCGACAATTGAATGAAATTGGATCAGGGTCCGAGTACCGACGATCCTACGTCTATCATACTACGTCCCTCCGTCGTCGTTTGTAAAGCAGGATCGTGCGAACAAATAGTCGAGAAAAGCATTCGTCCGAATTGACCGTGACACGGTGCGTACCTGTTTACAACTCCTTACAAATAGGGCACGCGAAAAGCATTAATCCTTTCCACTCGGCGCTGTTTTCAATCTAAAACTAAAGTTTTCTTACGTCTTACAATATTTTCATTTGATTCATTTGATCCTACATATACTATTTAAACGTTTAGTAATCTATTAACAGTATTAACTATCTACTAACCAGATTTCAAACCATGCCGGGGCCCCGTAAAAGGAGGGGGGCAGGCCCAAATATTGGGTCACGAGCGAAATCGAACGCAGAGAGGGATCTCCGCGTAATAATCGATCCATCGAATCCCGCGATTCTCGCGTCAGATGGCGCCAGAACGATCTCGGGCGCGGGCCCGACCGAGGTGGGGCACGCGATTGGTCGCCGCGTCCTCGCGGATTGGGACAGGATTGGCCGATCGATCACGATCGAAAGATCTCCGCGAATCCTGGCCGTGTCCTGCGGCGTGTCTAGCCCATAACGTTTGTAAGTCGCGGTAGGGGGACAGTTACGGGAGCGAGGCAGAGGCGAATCGGTGCCGGTCATAGATATTATCGTCTCGGGGTTGATTGTGTGTGCGCGGAACCGAAGTTTTCGGGCCATTGTCATCGCGCGTTCGACGAGAAAGCGTAGAACGAAATCTTGCGCGAAATATATGTGTACGTCTACTGTATACACATACCGACCGTGTACAGTGCATATGCGCTCGCGTATCGGTAGATAATACGCGCGCGAGTGCAAGAGGAACGTCTGTGTGCGCGGGTGCGTGTCCGATTCCGCGGGTGCGTGTATGCGAGGGCAACCGCGTGCGGGCGGTTCCCACACGTCCGTGCAACAAGTGTCATTAGACGGGGGACCAGGAGCGTGGCCGAGCAAAAGGAACCGTGGTGCGTACCGACGGGTTCCCCGAACAGAGAGACGCCACGCCGTGCATGGTGCCCCGTTCTTCCTCCTCCAGCGGCCAGAGAGAGAGCACCGTCGGCGAGGATGGGCTGCGCGGTGAGCACCACCGGCGAGAAAGAAGCCGCGGAGAGATCGAAGAAGATCGACAAGGATCTCAGAGCCGATGGCGAACGGGCCTCCAGCGAGGTCAAGCTTCTCTTGCTCGGTAATCTTTCCTACTCTGTTTCCTCCGGTGTTCTCTCGCGCGTGTGCCTCCCTTAACCCCCTGCACCATCATTCACCTCGCACGACCATCGGAATATCTCTTTGTCCGGTCCTAATTTTCGTCGAATTTTCTACATCGGCAACGACGAGATCGAATTCGATGGTTCGGTTCTGAACTATATTATGGGGGTTAACAGATTCACGACCGCCGGTGGTACATCCAGTCGTGAATCGGTTAACCCCTTGAACCATCATTTTCCTCGCACGACCATCGGAACTTGTCGGTCGTAATTTCGTAGAATTTCGTGTATCGGCTACGACGAAATCGAATTCGATGTTTCGGTTGTAAAGTATATTATGGGGCGAGGGGGTTAACAGATTCAGGACGGTACGTACCACCGGGCCAAAATACGGCCCCGTCGTGAACGTGTGAACCGTTGTCATCTCTTTTGTCGAAAATCGAGCCTTTCCCCTGTCGACGCCTTTTTTTCGTTTTTGTTTTTCCAGCTCCGTCGTAACTCGGCAGGTCACGTTGCACCCAGACCGATCGAAAAGGTGTTCCGTATCTTCTCCCCACCCCCGTGTCACGACCCTACCCTATTTCATACGTCTTCGTTCGGTTTTTATTCGAATTCGGTCCTCCTCTTTCTCCCGCGATCTCAATCATCGTGTTTGCGCAATCGCGGAAGCGGAGCGCGGGCGATTTTCCCGAAAACTTGAATCACCGTGCCGCGTGATTCATGTCGATAACGCGGCCGGGTTTCCTCCGATCCCCACCTGATCGTTTGCCTCGACTCGCGATCACTATTACCGTGCTGTTCGGTAAAAATGCTTGCAGGTCGATCGGAGTTTCTGCGACTCTGAAATAATGCGAGAATATTGCGAGATGTATGAATTTTCGCTTGTTCACGAAAAGCCACGGTGTATTTTTCCACTAGACGCACGATATTGTATGGTTTGTTTTTTATTTTTTCGTTTCAAGGAGCGGGAGAATCCGGAAAGTCCACCGTAGTGAAGCAAATGAAAATCATTCACGAGACTGGATATAATAAAGAGGAATGCGAACAATACAAACCTGTAGTGTACAGTAACACGATACAAAGTCTGATGGCGATAATCAGAGCCATGGGACAACTTAGAATCGATTTTGTGGATCCTGGTAAAGCAGTAGGTATCATGCTCGTAAGGTAGTAGAGGTTCTCTACATAATATTGTACCGTGTATATTGGTATTAGCAAAATCTGATTATGTTGTAGGACATAGCACGGCAATTTTTCACCCTAGCCTCGGCGGCAGAAGAGGGTGAGCTAACCGGGGAACTAGTGCTGTTAATGAAACGATTATGGCAGGACCCAGGGGTACAGCTTTGTTACACTCGCAGTAGGGAATACAAGATCAACGACTCGGCAGCGTATTACCTTAATGCTTTAGATCGCATAGCTCAACCGAATTACATTCCGACGCAGCAAGATGTTCTTAGGACGCGCGTGAAAACCACTGGAATAGTAGAAACACACTTTTCTTTTAAGGGTTTACATTTCAAGTGAGTGCTAGATCCTGTGTATATTTATCGATTGCCGGTCGTATATCGTTACTAAGATTTTTTTCTATTTTTTTTATTGGCAGAATGTTCGATGTTGGTGGCCAACGATCGGAAAGAAAAAAATGGATACATTGTTTCGAGGGTGTCACTGCCATTATCTTTTGCGTCGCACTTAGCGGATACGATTTGGTATTAGCAGAAGACGAAGAAATGAACAGAATGATAGAATCAATGAAATTGTTCGATTCTATTTGCAATAGTAAATGGTTCGTTGAAACGTCGATCATTTTGTTCTTAAACAAAAAGGATCTTTTCGAGGAGAAGATCACGAGGAGTCCCTTGACCATTTGCTTCCCGGAGTATAAGGGCGCGAACACGTACGAAGAGTGCGCTTCCTACATTCAAATGAAGTTCGAGAATTTGAATAAAAGGAAAGATCAGAAACAGATTTACACGCACTTCACTTGCGCCACCGATACGTCCAACATTCAATTTGTGTTCGACGCTGTGACCGACGTCATAATCAAAAATAACTTAAGCAATTGCGGTTTGCTGAGTTAAACGTTAATTGGAAACTATACTAAGTCCGAAAGATCCATGTTCGAGGTTTCGAAACCTACGCAAGAGCACGAAGGATACACGTGAGACTGAACAAGAATTTTTAGGATCAAAAACGTTCTGTGCATACTAACGCGTCTGCTAACTGGGCGACGTTCTCATTTTGGCGTCCTATCGATATTTACAACATTTTTCTCTAGTATTGTACTTGATTCACCGGATCCTGTTTGTCTCAACATTGTTTTTCCACACCAAAAGTTCGTAACATTTTATACATCGAAAGTTCGCTACTCGATGATTGAATTTTTTATACAAATTGGAAAGTCGCAAGATCGTCATATCGCATTTTCGTGGACAATAGCAGATACTGTTTACAAATGAGAAAGGATATTTGGTTTCTGCTAATTGTATTTAGTATATTAACCAGAACCTAGTTAGCTGTTAATTTAGTGTATCTTTTTGTATATAATTTATTCGCTAAAAAGACTCTCTATAATGAAAATGGAAATGTATTTCCATGATTGTGGTCGAAGCCATTCAATTTTCTCGTGAATGTTTATACTCTGACAACGGGCACAGTTCTATCTGTGTTTACAGAATATATTTATGCAAGTGAAATTTGATAACAATCCTTTTTTTGTAAAGTCTTTTCGTACGTATTATTAAATAATGCTAAAGAAGGCTGTCGTTATTGCTCTAGCTTCCATACAAAAGACGACGCTAGGCGTTACAAATTTCGAAATTAATCTCATTATATAACTGAGGCAAATAAAAAAACTTTTTAGTAAGATCACATATTTTTTTGTATTCCTATATAGAAAGAAAAATCTCCGTAGTTTAGTAAGTCATGGAGAAGAGCAATAAAATGGCCGTATGCAATTTGTCCTAGTGTATTTGAAGACCGTGCATCAATTTTACAAGAGATTTTTTACTAAAGCCATCGCTATTTACATTTCTTTTTTGAATTTTATACAGAATTCCATTACAAACATTCTCCACCTTTTTTTTTTAATCTATTTTCATCGATTTCTTTTTGAACTAAAGACCTTGCGTGTCTGCTGAAGGAATCTATTTGTAAAATTTGTTGTCTTTCTGGTTTCTTGTGGAAGAGGAACATTCCATGAATAACGCCGCGCGCATATCAAGTACTTATTAATTCTGATTCCTGCAAAGTAATTAAGAATGCTTTTTTCGTTGTGTAAACATAGAATCTCATTTTTACTTCTATCTTGTATCGATCTTTATATGTATATGTACAATAATACAATACATGAAACTACAAAATAAATATATATAGCAATGTTTTATTCTTTCTTGACAGTGCTTTTCAAATTGGAAGTTTATCGTTTAATGTTCTTTACGCAATGATAACAATTTCTTGTATTTGCTATTACTCTATCAACACAAGAGAACATTGATTGGTCAACGATTGTATATATTTTATACATACAATACACAATACTTATATGGGAAGTATTTTATAAGAATACTGTTATCTGAGTCCGTCTATTTCCTTTTCTTATTCGATAGAGTCAATTTACAAACATAAGTCACGCCGTTTCTTTGATTCTCGAGAACCAACGAGTGTGTTGATTATAAATTTTTCTCTTTGTCTGTTAGAAAAATATAGCAAAGGATGCAACAAGAAACATACGTAATCATACAAGCGTTGACGTTCGCACGAATAAATTAATTCATCATGAAAACATAATCGTATATTCCTGGCTCATTCGCTTCAATCGTAGGGCACATCAACGATGATTCTCTAACGTGTTTCACCACTATAAATTTTCTTTCAGTTATATTCATGTGACAGATTTAACATCATAGAATTCGTTAACATAATTATTTGATCTTTTATCAAATCTCAACGACTATTAAGAAGCCTTTTCAACTCTACATGCGCGTCGCTAGTTCCGCGCATTCACTAGATTTATTACATAACGAAATCTCTGAGGTATTTAACAAACTCTCGGTTACGCGTCGTGCGTTGATGTATAAGCAAAGTTGGACATTAATTAAATATCGGCCAACTCTGTGTAGGAGGAAAGCGCGCGAGGGGAAACTATAGATTCCCACGGTGCATGGAAAACGGAATTTCGGCTAATCACAGAATAGACTCGAGGTTTGCGATAAGTTACACACAGCTGTACAACGGTCTAACTCGGAAGCGGTCTATTTTACGTAGGGGTTCTATTATCGATATTCATAAATAATTAGCTACGCAACGATCCTTAAATGGATCCTTAATAATTTGCATCAGAATCGGACAACATATATAATTATTTAGTGTGGGTTCCTGGCTGGAATAGGTGGTCCTCCCGATGTCCTTGCCGGTATGGGCGGTGGATTGTTCGATGTTGGTAAACTGGGCGGTGGATGCTGAGGTGGAGGAGGAGCTTGTCTCTGTGGCAGAGGAGGAGGTTTCGAGTTCGGTGGTCTACTGGATGGTTCTTGCGCAGTGTCTGTACGAGGTAATGGCGGTGGCGGACGGTTTGGTATCGGATAACTAGGAGATCCGTCCAGTATCTCTTCGTAAATCGCTGATTCCGGCGATAGCCTTTCGCTTTGATCAGACCCTGTTCTTTCCCTGGCCATTTGCGTCGGGAATTGATTAGGCAGCACGCTAAACACTCCGGCGCGTGGTCCTTGCTTTCGGTCTTGCAACGGGCTCTTCGGTGGCTGAGACGGTCTACCCGGTGGAGCCGGTCTAGGCGGCGGAACCGATCCATTCGGACTGCCTCTGCTCGGCGATCCTCGATCAGTGATCTCCAACTGTTCCAATCTGTGTATAGGACTTCTCACCGGAGACGTCGGGGTGAACTGTGCGATGGTGGTGTTGCTGCACAGTTCTATCTCCTTTTCTATTACCTGCACCCAATTCGGCGACTTCAGGGACAACTTCAAAGTCTGGCCGCACACTTGAGTCATGCCTTTCTTGGCTGCAGCCAGCGCGCACTGTCCGTCCCTGAACGTCACCCAGATCGTTTCCCCGACGAATCTGACCAGAATCACCTCGCCGATGTGCGAGAAATCCTGCAGCAAAGCCATCATGAAGTTCTCGTCGAACACGCTGTCCATGTCATCGGACTCCTCCACCGCTTTCACGACTATGGTGCCGTCGGGCGGACCCAAGTCCTCTATCACTTCTTTGAATACTTTCTCCCGTTTCTCGGGCTCCACGCAATGGATGTCTATGTCGATAATCGCTACAACTGGTCGGTGGTCGCTTTGCTTCAATTCCACTCTACCGTAATGGAGTAACTTTCCAGGATTCCAATCTGTAGGCGAATCTAAAATGATATATATTTGAGTAGGTGCTGAATAAAAAGAGATAGTCGGCACTTTAAAATTGACTGGAATACTAACCGATATCAGGTACTTGTTTCCTACGTTTCCATAGGACTCTGTCGGTCCACGCGGGCTGTCGACATTTCTCGCTGGTATCGTAATCATCCGAGAAGACATCGTACTTGTACGTTGGCGCAAAATTGATAGGGCCCTCTAAGAAATTCTTGAAAACGTTTCCCTGCGCTTGTTGCACCTATGTTTCAAAGTAATTTTTCAGTATACTCGTTCTTCCTCCGTTTCCACAGTGTTTACGCGTTTTTCTTTACCTTCAGTTGATCGAACTGCAATATCTGATCGAATTCGTTTTGCTTGATCATCTCCTTCATCTCGTCTTTGTCCATGTCGACCCTGTAATTAAAGTCGCCGCACCAGAACACGTAGTCGTGAGTATTCAATGTTCTTCCCATGGGGAAGGTGATTTTCCTTGTGATCTCCGCGTAGTCCGCGTTACGCTCGTTAACCTGAGACTGTCCAGCAGCAAAGTGGGCGCAAACGAAGCAGAAAGACGTTGAATATAATACACATCTGATAGCCGCTGCTCCTTTGTTGCCTGTAGCGCCCCCGAATCCGGTTTTCACGCAATCGACGGCCACGTCCCTTAAGTAGGGCGCGTGCATAGGCCGTATGAACAAATAGAGGCAAACACCGACCAGTTGCTGATACGTGATCAGCACGTACTCGGTGTCTCGGGAAAGTACTTTCTGCAGCTCTTCTGCCCAGGCTTTCGCGTTATCAGTACTAGCAGCCATTATATTACTAGCATTTAAGTCGACGATTTCTTCGAATCCTATTGCGAATATATCTACAGGAACATTGTCGTATTCGACCGATACCAGAGCTACAACAAACGGCACGGTTACAGCGAAAATGAATTCTGATCAAAATTAAATATACAGAATGGCAATACACTTAAAATCAGCTATACTCACATGTCGATTTGTGGGGCGCGTCTAGCAACCAGTCGGAAAGGGAGGCGTCTTTGTGTGCTATACTTCGAAAGTGCTTCCCACCGTTCACGTTGTAAGTACTAACGCTTACTCGAAGATTCATTGGAATGACATACTCGTTATATCTCTTACACATCTCTCTCAGAACGCTCGGTGGGGCGTGTAGCATATTCGAGGGCAAAAGTAATCGCGCTCTATCAGCTAATTCTGTGTTCAACGTTGATCCCAATAACAAGATATCGATAGCTTCCTGCTTGCTAAAGTCCAACAAATTGTTCTGTATCGTTCTCGCCGCGGATCTGGCGCCATCCATTAACTTCGAGCTTCCTTGAATAGCCCCGGTGCCGGCGTATATCTTGCTCACCTCGTTACCGTTGTTGATCCACATTTGTCGAAATACTTCCTCGAACCTGGAGACCATCTGCTGCTTTTCCAGCAGCTTCAGCAGACCAAGTTGCTTGCCGAGTATCTCCAACGCGAAAAACGTCTGTACACAATTTGTTCTATCTAAACAGTCGAGGCAATTCGTCCTAATGGTTCCAGTCTGTTCGTACATAACGGTATGGTTCACGGCGTAGAACAGCGAGAAAGATTCTAAATATTTCTCTACTTTCGCTTTCAATTTCGAGAGGTTCTTCATGTTTCCACCCCTGCACTCTTGATGATAGTCGAACAATATGTGCGGCACATCGTTGTGCTCCGACATGCTATGATGATTCTGGAATAACTGACTCAACATCGCTTCTCCCTCTTTGTTGCCAATCAGACTAGATCCAAGGAGATTGACGACCACTTGCTGGCCGTACCTCTGTTTGATCATTTTCAAATGTCTATCGAATGCCGGCCCGGACGCCTCAAAACCGCGAGAAATTTTGACCTTGTGAGAACCAACTTGAATACCAGGTTGTTCCCAAAACATAGGAACAGAACCTCTGGTTTGAACGTAGGAAGTTATCTCATTGTCTAGATATATGACTTGCTCCGTTTCCACAAAGTTCGCCACATGTCCGTCGTCGTTGGTGCCTCTGACGTTGAATCTAGACAAAGACCAGAATTGTAACGATATACCGCATCGATTAATCTACTACCACAAAGAGAAGATCGATAAGCAATACGATAAGCACGAATGTGGAAGCGTACCTGGTGCCTGCACGTTCACAGCTTAATCTAGACATTAGCACGGCGCGTGCTTGTCTGTGGCCAACATATACAGTTCGAATCTCTACGCTGCCACACATCGCTTTAAGCAGCCAATGACTGGTGTCCACTCCATATCTCAGTAAATGTATGTGTAACATTCGATTCCTGTTTGGCATCAACGGGCGGATGTTACAACATTGAATTCAATTCCAAGAATTAATAGACACAGTATACAAACCAAAAAAATCTGTTATCGGTTGTAGTAGCCTTGCATCTCCTCTGCGCGCTGAGAGTGATATCAAGAGAATCTTGGTGGCCGGCCGACCAAGAAAAGTAGAACGTGCCGGAGTTAAGAACCTTCCTAACTTCAGACACCCGATCCTCGTTACCTTGGGTGTAATGCAACGGCACAAAATGTGTCTGCGTAATTCTAAACACTTCCGACTCGCCTATTTTACCAACCGAGAAGCATCCGGTAACGAGAACAAGGTACAACAGCGTATTCTCTCCGGCGTTCAATTGCAACACGCCCAAGCATCCATAAGCGTCCAATAATTTCGTGTACTTGCCCTTCAAGGACTCCGTCTCTTCGGCAGCTGTAATATCGAGTATATGTGTTTTAGCAACAATCGCAAATAAACAATTGTCGATTCGGACGAGACAATGTTCCGTGAAAAAAAGTTGAGGGACGGAAGTTTGACAGGTACCGGTTCGAGAATTTCGAGCGGAAATTGCACGGAACAACCGTGTCCGGACTCGAAGGATATTCGCGAGACAATTATTGTTAACGAACAGCGAAGGACTCACAGAGAACGGCTACGGCTTGCGCCTCGAACAGGACAGTCTCTTTTCGATGTCGTTGCTCCAGTATGAGAGAATGAGGACTGGGCGGCTTCAGCTTTTCGTAGACGCGAAACCCTTTGCCCATCGCCATTGTTGCGCTGACGTCTTCGAAGGTTTCGGGGATGAAGGTACGTTCTTGCAGGATATGACAGCCCCGTCTGTCATACGGAGCGGCACCGTGATCAGCCTAATCTCAGGATGTTTTCCCTCTGTCGACCACTGACAGCAATACGCACAGTTTTCTCTAAGAGCTCGCTAAGAGGGAGGGGAGCAGCGCTCTTCTCGCTGATCCGTCGATACTTCGATATTTTCGCGATATATACGCATCGCGATTCCACGGTGGTGTCTACCCGCGGACCTGCTTCTCTAACCGTAACAATCAATCGGCGGCGCCATTTTGAAAATTTAAATAGCCGAGCAAGCGAACGATTTCCCGCCAATATCCCGATCGAGGACTCTTTAGCTACCCAACCCGAGAACACATTATTAATTTCTCTAAAATTCTACTCGTAAATAGATTGCAACGAGTAGGGATTTTCTGGAAATTAATGGTATGCACAACGCACTCGAAAAGCGTTCCAATTTTTTTTTAAATGATCCTTTTGCTTTACCGAACATTGGACTGGTTAGCGGTATTTCTTTTAACCCTTTTAGTGCCGGAGGCCGATATATCGGTCCGCACCTAATTGTAGCGCTGTACGATTCGCGTTGCGAGAGAACTCTATCTCAAAATAAATTTATAATACGTTATAAATGGTCTAATTTCATTACGAGAGAATTAAAATAAATATAGCTTTTCGGTCTGCCACCAAAATTTGACTCGGAATTGCCATCCATCCGTTTCCGCATTTGAGCAGGAATTTGGCGACAAATTTTGGTGCCAAAATCATACCAAATGAGCACCAAATTCTGCTTCGAGCAGGGTTTGCTATCAAATACATAAGTCTTTTGCTCGCAATGTCTGCAGCACACAGATATATTGGAAATGCAAAGTATATACTTTGTAATAAAAGGTTTCAGTAAACTGGTTTCAGTTAATTTACGATAAAGTTTATTTCTCTCTTAGCGACACAGTGGTTGTTACATTTAGTTTGGCGCGATGGCCGTTGCTGTAATAATATATTCATCGACGAATCATTGACGATCATCATTCTCTCGTAGAATATTTGGCTATTCTAACGAATCGCGTTTAAATAGCTTACAAAGAATTAATGCTCGGTTACGGCTACGTTCGTCGGAGATGTCTTTGATCGTTGCATACATCTTATACGCTAATTATAGAAAACGTCACATCCTTTTACATTACCACAATTATTTACACGGCAAAAGATACCATTCGTTGGCACCCTAATTATTTGTTAGGCTACCTGCTTTCTGTGTCTATTCTTTTCTCGTAAGTTTGTCGGTACTAAAACGTATCTTGAATAGCAGCATTACTCGAAAAGAAATGTTAAAAATTTCCATCGACCAACGTTGTTTAAGTTTAAGTTGATTCGATGGCGCACCATGTTAAAGTGCCCATAAGATTCGCAATTGTTTACTGCTTGTTGACGGTGGACTTTACTGTAAGCATCGACGAAAGTAGTCCCTAAATATTGAACCTCGAAGAAAGCGCTGCATCGTTATAGAAATACACTTAGACTAGGAAATTAATATACGCTCTACAACAAATTTTAACAGTCAGTCGGTACAATTAATACTTTCCTATTTCCCTCCCGTTCCCCTTCTCTGCGGTGCTAATTTCTGTTTACGCACCAGTAGAATCATTCGTTATGTATTATTACATAAATAACTTAGCTATAAGAATCAAATCGAGATTCGCTTTGTCGGAATTCCAATTTTCCCCATCGAAAATGTTGCTCGTGATACAGAGACAGACCAAATATTCGTCAAACATTATAATTGAAAAAGAAAAACAAACAAATAGTTTAATGCTAGGAAACACTATCATCTTTCGGCTGGAATTCTTCACGCGTTAAGAGAGATATTTTCTTCGGTTATCGCTTGCTGAACATCTGTAATCGTCCTTCTAATCATTAAAACTTTGTCCTATGTTCTGTGTCTTGTCCTCTTAGTGACGAATAGTTATCTAGTACATGCTATATAGAAAATATTATTTCTTGGAATATACGATTAATCGTTTCAAAAATTAAACTGCAATTGCTTTACAAGTTTGGCCCGAATGTAGAAAACGCGTTAGTGATTACAGAACACATTACATGTCCGATGAATGCTTACACCTCGAGGAAGTCCTTTAACAACGTCACACGACGTTTCTCGGCAATGTCCATTTGATTCTCTAGATCCCCGCGATCTGTCGTTTCCGCGTGCTCTATCTTCCAAGACAGATTTTCTATTTCAGCTTCCAACTGGGCTTGTTGATACTCGAACTTAAAAGAAAAGCGCTTCGTCAGCTCCCTTCGTACAATACGCTTGACTTTGATTATGTTGAACGAAGTTTTACCAATTCTTTACGCGGTCCTGGTTCCATATAGTAAGCATAAGGATAAGTATACTGCAAAGTGTAACGGCAACGTGCCAAAAGTGACGCAGCTTCGAACAAATGCTGCCAGTCGATCCAAGTTCCGCTCGCATTCATTACCTTCTTATTTATTCGCATTTTTATTCCCTCCAAAGTCTGTTCTTCTAACTTTAACGATTTACTGTGGTTCTCCCACTAATCGAGTCGAATCGAGAAAAAAAGAAGAGTTTAATATTAATTTTAGTTAACTATGCACATTTCGTACAACCTAACCGAGACTGACCCTCTCATAGTAGTGCAGATACTTTTTGAGAGCTTCTCGAGCCTGTGCATGAACACTTTCGTGAGCAATGTTAGGATTCTCTTTGTAGCGAGAACATTCGTAGTACTCGGTCCCATGCGCTTTCCAATCTCCAAGGCACATCCAACAGAAGTCATGTTTACAGTTATAGCATTGCATGTGATTGCAGCCACCGTTCTTCTCTATGCAAATATGACATTTTGGACACTGCAAAGTAAATGTTCGTTTTTTTACTAAACCCCGATTCTGTGTACAGCAAGACCTCGATGTACGAGGAAAGGATGTGCACTAACATCTTTGGTGTGGGCACTAATATAGTTAGCTGTCTCAGAATCGTCTGCACACTTTGTCAACCATTTCTTAATTGTGTTGCAGTCGGTAGGTGCATGATAATCCATACCACACCGGAAGCTAGAATCGGTGGAATATTTATTTAGAATCGAGTAAATCTCTATGCGGCTTGTTGTACAGTGTGACGCGTACCAAAATATAGTTTTACATGATGTACATATAACTCTTTTTGCCCGTTGTTCCTTCGATCGCATAACTATTTGACAATTGGGTCCAGGACAGAATCTCAATTGCGGATGAGATTTCACATAGTCGCAGAAAGCAAATTGTTGATACCTCTCTCTCATATTAGGCTTCGTAAGTAAAGACAAGACAAAGTCTTCCGGGGCTAGAACATCGCATTCTTGAGCCATACAGCTTATTCCTAGGAAAAACAAAGATATCTGTTACAAACTCTGGTCGAAGTATTAATGGAAGGTGTATAGTTGTTTCTTACCTGTAGAGATACCTTGAGTTATTTGTACTTCAAAATGCATACACCAACAGTCTTTACAAAACGAATGTCCACATGTCAGCGTAGAAAACTTATCAGCAGGGTAAACTGTAACACAAACCGAACACAATCCACCCCTTTGACCTTTAGATCCTGTCACTGTGTCTGTCGGAGGAATTGGCTTTACTTTTGATTTAATTAATAAACTGGAAGCATTGGTACTATATTTTACGATGATGTCTTGTAATGCCCAATTGTGCGCATGTAATAAAACTTTGGCTAACGACGGTGTTACGTGAAGACTATTACTTAACATTTCAACGTATTCGTTTAAAAGTCTTTCCACTTCTTCGACTCGCAAACAGTCGTATATAGCATATTCTGGATCCCTTCTGTTTTGATCAGGATCTATGTCATTATCGACCTCGCCGCCCCATGGTTGGACATTGTAATAGTCTTCATAGCCTGGATCTCCGCAGTCGGAATCCGAATAATCCATTTCACTGTCATACTCTTTGCTTGACATCTGCAACACAGAGAATATAGCCTTTTCATTCCTAAAGAACACAAATATCTAATGGTCTAAACGGTCTCATTCAATATACAATGTATACATGCGTACACTATGGGAGATAATCTTTCATAACCTCGTGTAAACTATTATTTATTTACATATGTATATATATATAAATATATATATATTATATATATATTGGACATACACTGTGAAAGAATTATGTTAATATAACGTTAAAAAATTGAAGAAACATTTCATCGAAGGATGCAGCAGAAGGGAAACATTCGAGTCAGAACTTTCGACGAATGTGCAAAGTTTCTTTTCGGTTGGTACGGTTTTGTGGAATTCCTTTATTGAACAGTTTACAAAAAAAAAAAAAAATGAAAATGAAAAGCTATTCGGAATAGCCCGACGGAAAATGACGTATCGACCGTGCTCGAAATATTTTCAGCGAGCGAACGTAAACGCAGCGTCTCGACGTGACGTTTCGTAAACACAATTTCATGGAATTTCGAACGTTGTGTCACAATTAAACTGTACGTTCCCTTTCGAGACTCGGTAGAAGAACGGCAACCCACCTTTAGCGTCCTTATTTATCAAGAGAGATGCATTGATGTTTCTATTTCGCGAGTGAAACGGCAAAAGTTATTTAAAAGGCCTTATCGTAGCCGTCTAAAACTAGCAGTCGCACCAGCGCATGGGTTCTATGTATACTTCTTAGTCTCTCACAGCGAGCATACGATGCGGACGATGTTGTAACAGATGATTTCATTTTAATCTGAGAATAGATAAAGAATGTCAAAATCACCTGATAGAACGCAGCTGGGATCTGCAAAGTGAACATTATTCTACGGACGAAATTTAATGAAGGTCAAAGTCTAGTATTTGTCTTCTATTGCATTGAATTTTGTCGAATGTCCGTATGTTTTCTTTTTACGTATATCATAGCAAATGTATTAAGGCAAATACGTAAGCTAAACCAATGTTACTGCATTAAGCTGCAAATTTCGAATTCTTTCAATAAGAATTCACGATTAAATAAGGGTGGCATAACAAGCATTTTAAATTTCACGCGCGTTACCCGGACGGTGGTAACATGGAACGCAAGATGGCGATAGTATCGCATTAACAGGAAAATGTATTGAGATTCTGGTCGGCGAAACTTCCAAGTCGACTAGTGTTCAGGATTCTGTCGCTGGGTGCCGCCACGTACATCTTCCGACAAAATCTGCGAACAGCGCCATTACCTCGTAGTGGAAAAACGCCCAAGCTTGTAGCCGATTAGTGTTCAGGGTCTTGCTGCTGGGTGGCGCCACGTACACCTTCAGGGAAAATCTACGAACAGCGCCATTACCTCGTAGTGGCAAAACGTCCAAGCTTGTAGCCGATTAGTGTTCAGCATTCTGCCGTTGGATGGCGCTATAATGTCGGTAACTTGGTCGGTAACGTTTGGCTAACAGTTTGAGCGTTTTGCCGCTATTGTCCAGTGGCGCTATTTACAGATTTTCATTGCAGATTCTGATCCAGGCTAAAAACTAGACTGGGGGCCAACACTATGCTAGGGACACTAAAATCTTGGGCGTGAGCGCTCTGATTTCCTCTCTGCCTAGGGATTCTGACCTGATTCCGTTGGTAGTTTTCGATAGAGTTTCTCATAAAAACTGTATTAAGTTGCTTGAAGTTGCCGTGTCATCGGTTCTCGATTCTCTCGTGTACAGAGCTGATCGAATTAAAATTCGTGGTCAACGAAACGTAACTCTTGCAACACTCGAGACACACAGCACACAGCATAGCAGAAGACAGTGGAAAAACCGTTGGTGGCCTGTAGCCGTTAAATGGAAGACTAACGTAACCTAGACTGATAGCGTCCTTATTGGAGTTATCCAGACTAGATCTGTTCCAATTCGAAGGTCCGCCGTTATTCAAAGAATATTATGCAAAGTTTTGATACGTGCGAAAGGTAAGCGTTTTCGCATGAAAACAGAACTTACGCTTCGCGCTGCTGTTTAATGAATCGCACAATTGTTTGCATTATATTGGGCCCGATGCATCATTAGGCCTCGGCTCGCCCCAAGACTAATGCCGCTCCGTTTTAAATACACGTTAAATATACGAATGAAGAACTTCTTCCACATGATCGATTAAGCATATACTTTCCTTCGATTTATACGATCACCTTCTCAGTTTTACCATTTTCGATTTATATCGTTCTTACGACAGTGTTCGAAAAACAGTGTACTTAATTATATATTCTTGCTTATATGTGTCATCGCCTTCTCGTTTACGTTTGTAAAATGCTTTAAACACTATGAAGAAAAATAGAAATCTGACAGTTAACATTCCAAACAATGCATACGTATTGTTAAAAATTTTACATTGTTTATAATATTTGTAATTTATTGTAAAATATTCAAATTTTTATATGTAGCTTTGCTTAGTATTCCCATTGTTCCTTTTTTTGTTTAAATTTTGGCAAAGAATTTCGATTTTAGTTTAATTCACTGTTTTTGCTTTTCAACATTTTCTGGAGTAATTGTCTTTCTTTCAGAGTATAAAATAGTTTCGTTAAGAATATATAGCGTTAAGAATGGATCCTGCTACAGCTATAGCTCGTTCCAAGGAAAACATTCAACCATTGCGTTATGGTCGAAATCCAACACAATTAGGGACTGCACTGAGAGCACAGGAGGATGTAGATACTCAGCAGTTACTTTTGCAGGAAAAGCAGTATGTGAAACAAGAGTTAACGTTGGCTATACAATTTGTAAATGAGTATTAATTTTTCTGTATCTACATTTACAGAATGTATGAAGCTGCGATTAAAAATTACGAAGGAGACGATCCTTTAGAAAATTGGTATGAATACATATTGTGGGTGGAACAAAGTTATCCAAAGAGTGGACACGAGTCTCACGTTGGTAAACTTTTGCAACAATGCTTAGCCATATTCGAAAAAGAGACCAAGTATCATCAGGATCGTAGATATATACGTCTTTGGATCAATTATGTGAGCACTTTTGAAAACATTTTCTTCCGAGAGAAGAAAGAGAGAACTGAATAAAAATTCTGTTTGCAGATCAATGTGCAAAAGAATCCATTAGAATTGTATCAACTTTTATACAACAATGGAATTGGGACTATGATCGCAGACATGTACAGAGCATGGGCTTTTGAATTGGAACAAATAGAAGACTATAAACGCGCGGACAAAGTTTACTTAATGGGCTTGACTGCAAAGGCAGAACCTCTAGAAGAATTGGATTATGCTCATAAGTAAAAATCGTAGCGATTTTATACTTGAAGAAGATTTTTACTTTGTGTCAACCCTATTGAATTCCTTGCTCTGTCTTCAGAAATTTTCAACTAGCCGTTGCTCGGAAAACCTTGGGACACAATGACGATCGTAACGAGAGATCACTGCTTGAACAACGACAGGCTTTCAGTTCTTTACGAGCCATAAAAGCTGGGAGAAAAGTTAGTAGCGTGCGTACGGGGCATCGAGTGCGTGAACACTGTCCGGGCACCGTTCCGCAAATTTCGTCAGGGATGCATAACGTGAATTCAAGGATACATATATATGAGGTATAAAAATTAACAAAAATAATCCGCTGGACTACGGATCTAGTGGTTTAAATTGCACATACTGATTTTTGAAATATTTTTAATAGGACAATGTTCCTGGAGATCTGAAGAGTTCCATACTCGACCATGTTCCGGTAGAGGACACAGTTCACAAAGAAAACACTATTAAACCTGGTCCATGGAACGGGAACGGGCACAAACGATGTCCACTGATGACATCGATTACAAAGTCAGCTTTCAAAGGTGCAATTCTGTTTGTATGAAAACTAGTATTAATATGTATGTATATATGTACAGGAAACGTGATTCTACTCACTGTTATTTAAACAACAGTTCACGAGGATCAACCGGATGACTTCAACGGAAGCAAATTAAGATTATTCCCGAACCACACGTATTTTTTTGATGGCAGTAAATATGCCGAACATTTAACAGTGCCTGTATTTGTACCCGATGCTCCGAATCCAAATATTATATTAAGACCGCATTATCCAAAAGATTTAGTCTATGCAAACAATATGGATACGAGTATGGAGGAAATTAGGGTCCAACGATATTTGCAGAGGTAATAATTATTTTCATTACCAACTATTTGGATCGGTGAACGTCATTCGATCGTAATAAACGCGATTTCGTTTCAGAGCACAAGCTTTAGAAAAAAGACACGAAACTCAAGATTTAAGGGTAGCCGATCCGCAGGTCCACCACAAGAGCTACGAAGCCGAGCAGCATGTGCATCATAAAAGTTTCGAAACCGAACAGCAGAAGCACAATCTGTCCTTGCAAGAAATGATGCGACAGAGACAAGAGTACAAGCAACAAGAAGAATTATCGGAGAGACAGAAAAAATTGCAACAGCAACAGAGAGAAGCTGAGCAGTTCGAGATAGATAGGCAGAGGCTGCAGGCCGAGCAGGAGAGGCTTCAGAGGCAACAGTACGAAGCGGAGAATCAAGCGTTGGAAAACCAAAGGCGCGAGGCGGAACAAAGAGAACTAGAAAGACTGGAAGCCGAACGGATCGAGGTGGAGAGAGCCGAAGCACAGAGAATGGAAGCAGAACTGAATTCGCAACGTAAACTGCAAGCTTCTAATTTCATGCATCCGCATCACACGTCATCCTTGACCGCCGAACCGGAGGAACACCTGCTCGGACAAAGTATCACGGTCAACACGAAAGAAGCGATGTCAGTCGTGCAGGATATGTGGCGTTCGCCGGACACAGGACCGGCCGTTCCCAATTTTCGTAATTCTATGGCGCCCAGGATTCCGGACTCGAAAGTTTTGAAAATGTGTTTCGACATACACTTGGATAGTTCCATGACTCAGCACGCAATGTCTGGTAGCAAGCACCATTCAGGATACAACATACAGCCGTACAACGATCAAGAGAATCACCAAAACTATTCCACCCACCAGTCTTACACTCCTCAGGAACATCAGGCTCCTTACAGTCCTGGATTGCACAACACGTACCAGTATCAGATGCAGGTATAACACAAGAAATCTATTCCTAACGTTGAACGAAGCAGTTGTCGAGTAAATAGATTTTCTGTAATAATGTTTCGAACGATCGATTTTGCAGCAACATCACGAGCAACAGCAACAACAGTCCCATTCCCGACCGCATCATTCGCAACACCATCAACAACTGATGCAAACGCATCAGCAGGCTGCCCACGTAATGGTGCACCATCAGTCTCTTTCCCATCCGTCGCACTTGCAAAGTCACAGCCAGATCCAACACCATCAACCCCATCACCCGCAGCAGCATCAACCGTCGCCCAATCAACATCTTCATCATCAGTCGCATCCGCATATGCAACATATGCAGCACGCTGTTTACGGCGGCATGACGCCGAACGAAATCCCGTACCAACAGTATCCACCTCAGTTGGAATCCTCGTTGTTGCAACACAACGTCGAGCCCCCGAAACAGCTCCACTACTCCCCGTACAACGAACCGGATATCGAAACGAACAAACCGTATAGAATGCCACCCGAGTTGCCCTACATTAAGTCCCCCGGCATGAATCGTCGAGACATTAAGTATCTCGAGGGTGCCGAAGACAAAGAGAACGCCGTTGTCGTTGATTACAACGGGCCGATCGAAGAGAACATGACATCCAAGCCCGTCGATGAAAACAATTTATACATTGACGAAAGCCTCGGTATTAGCCCGCTGTCGGGCAACAATGATACATGTTACACCGAAGCATTTAACACGCAATTGACTAGCTCTACACCTATGACTAATCATTTTAGACAATCCTACAAACCAGCCGAAGGAACATCGCAATATGCGAATCAATGCTCAGCGTCTCAACCGTACGTAACATGTTTCATTTTGCTACGGTACAACTTCAACGTGACGTACGGTGTTCGTATTTGTAACAATTTGATTTTTCTAGAGCTTCAGAGGCACCGAATGTAGAAGGCGAAGAAAAATTAAGCGTTATTTTAGAGTCTACTAGGGAATATATCTCGAGTAGTTCCAGCAGCAGTGGCCACACAAGAACTGCCGCATCGGGTTTCACTTTCACCAAAGAAGATTTGGTCCCTATAAAAGAACAAGGTACCCCCTTTCTTTCTTCCAAGTTCCTCCCTTATTCCTCGTAGAATTAATCAACTATGTTCAGAGTTCGTTTGCTCGTTACGATACGAAAGTACAGGTGTGTTTCTTCGATTAGGTGAAAGCGATGAAGGCACAGACATCACGCTGCCTGCGAATCAGCCCTACGAACAAACGCTTCAAGCCCAGATACAGGCTGTGCACGCCCAGAGCCCGCGTACAGTGCAACGGAATGTGGATCAAATCACTTCCGAGATCAAGAAGAACTGCGATCTACGAAAATCGATCAACTTCAAACTGAACGAAGTAGAGGAGCAAGAGAAGCCCGACACGATGGAATGCGAGGAGCATCACGAGCCCATGGAACAAGCGGAGGAGGAAACCTTTCAGTTCCCATCGGGAGATCTGAATCCGTTTGACAAAAGTTTGATAGCCGGTCTTTTAAAGAAAATTAAATTCCCTCACCCGCATCACGCAGAAGGATACGTGAGATTAGATACTAATTTAAATAAGCTTGTGCCTTCTACTGTGGTTATGCTCGGTTAGTACTTTTCTATGCAACAGGATGGTGGTCCGAGTAATCATCATCGAACGTCTATAGAACTAATTTGCCTATTCAATGTGTACAGGTAATGAAACGTACGATTTGGGAAAGTGCCTTGGAAAGGGAATGTATGGTACAGTATTTAAAGCAGTGAATCTTCAAACAGGTCAAACGGTTGCTCTGAAAACTCAAAAGCCTGCATGGGTTTGGGAATTTTATATCACTAGAGAAATAAAAGCTCGCCTCACTAATCCACACGTGGTATACACATAGCATTAGTTTATTGTAATCTTGATATAATAATAGCTGTTCTTAACGGCACCGTTAACGCATATTTTCGTTATTTCCAGCTACGTGGATTTATGGACGTTTCGATGGCATACGTTGCAAACAACGGCAGCGTGCTGGTCTCAGAGTACTCCAAATATGGGACACTATTAGCCGTAGCGAATCAAATAAAACTCGCCACGGGTAAACCGTTGGTGGAGCACTTGGCTATATTCTTCACGATCGAGATACTGCAAATTGTAGAGTACTTGCACAAATGCCGAATAATACACGGGGACATCAAGCCAGACAATTTTCTGTTGATGCGTTTGTACGTATTCTCCGAGCATAGATCGCACCGGTATATCAGATCGTAGAAATGTTGTAAAACATGTCAATTCGTAGGCCTACGGAAGACGTACGACCAACGATACAGCTGATCGATTTCGGGTGTAGTATAGATATGAGTCTGTTACCAGAGAAGATGACGTTCACTCAAGTTATAAAGACCGAGGAATTCACGTGCATTGAAATGCAGACAGGCAGACCATGGACTTATCAGACGGATTTGTATTGTTTAGCCGCAACGAGTCATTGTTTGCTGTTTGGTAACTATATGAGAGTCTCGAACATCGGTGGTCGTTGGTTTATGACCTCGAAAATAGCCAGGTATTAAAGTAGTCGATGGAAATTATATTATGTTATATTTATCGGTCAGAAAGGTGAATATTGGTTAGTTCAATAATTATTTAAATAAATCTAGGTACATGAAGAGACCAGTATGGGAGCAATTCTTCACAGAATTATTAAACGTTGAGTCCTGCGATAAAATGCCCGATTTATCGAAGTTGCGCAACATGATGGAGGAAACATTAGCGCAAATGGCGGACGCGCAACAAAAAATTAGAAATTTTGTCAATATTTTGAACAAACGATAACACTTACTGAACGTGTTGCTGTATCGAATGTTATGTTCCAATGTGTGCACATACTTAGCTAAGAAGCAGGAGACGAAGAGAACAAGAAGGAGAATTAATATTATAATGCTATTTATTATAAAAGTTAATACTACAGTGATATATGTACTACACAATTAATAATACATGGAAAAAAATGCACTTTATGGCCTGCTTCGTGGAGGCTCTAACGAACTATATTGCTTGCACATAATTAATTCGACTAGGAACACTAAATGTTTGATTCGATTAAAACGAGAAAAAATAATGAGAAGGTAAACGAAAAACTTTTATATTACTGACATTTTGTGCGCCATAAATTATAAAAATGTCTTTCAAGATACCTCGTGACGCAGTACCTGGATGTTAGCATCTGTCACGTAAATTGTGTAAAGGCAGATTTGTATAATAAAGTTGAGTAAAAAAGAACAAGACTTGAAGAACATGAGAATTGTAAAAAAAAAATAATATTTATAATACAATGCGCGTCTAATAAATGCGTGCAGTTTATCTATGTATGTAGTGTTTATATCTTATATATGAAATAAACTTTTGTTTCACGGATTTTCAAATTTTTTACGCGCACGTACGTTGTAACGGGTTTTATTGAAAAGAGAGGTTTTCAATTATCACAGTCGCATATTCTGTAAAAATAACAATAATATTTTTATTATAATTTATTGATTTCGACGCAAACATTTTGTTTCGTCGTGGCAGTCATCATAAATCATTTCTTAAAATGTGTTTTTGTTTCGAATGTGCAGGCTTATTCGCCAGTATCCACTAAACAGGCCTTTGTAGTATATTTTACAATAATAAAAATCTATTGTATTAAAAACATGCAAACGATAGAACCTTCGGATTTATGTTCAGATTATTCAATTTTAGATTTTATAAAATGCACAGGAACACTAGGTTGTCCACTGTTTAATAATAATAATAATAATAATAATAATAATAATAGTATAAGTTATATGTATAGCATTATAGACGTATAAATAATAATGGACATCCTATTGTTCTCGATTAGGAATTTCTCAGAATATGCCTTACCTTATTTTCGACGGTGCAACATACAAAATGTTTAGATTCTAATAAGATATATTATATTACATATAATTATTCACCATGCCCTGTATTAAGAGAATAACAATCGATAAAAGTGAAGTATGATACACGGCTGGAATTAGATTTAGTTATAAAACGAATAAACCAAGAGAAACACATTGTCTCGTCAATAGGTGACATTTACTACCATTAATTTACTTATTTTTATAAATAGTAGAAAAATATATATTTCTCTTTTGAAATGTTTGATTGTATTTAAAATATCGTTTTTGTTTCACAGACTTCGTCGCGTATAATTGTTAAATGTATCTCTCAACACACGTGAAATCGAAGCAATTCAGTCACCATGGATCAGTTTCCATATTTTACGTAATTTTCTAAAATTGTACATCCTCTTATACCGTTACACTTTAGCAGTCCGTTACAATACTTACATACAATACCAAACTACACACTTGTATCAGAACATTAAATTGCTATACGTACAATTATTTACATAAATTGATCGTTTGTTAAAAAAAGAAAAAAGGAATTACCATACTAACAATGTAAAAGACGATTTCGATTATCCATTTTTGGCGTTTAGTTTCGTTCAAGAGAACAGTGATCACAATGCAACATTGCACAAGCAGCGCGCAGAACTCTCTCTCTCTCGTAACCGTAAATAATACAAGTCGTTTCTGTCCTCGTCAAGTTTTACCGTAAAACTTTCGATTCAATAAATATAACAACAAGTTCACGTTAACCTTTGCTTTACCAAACATGTCCATGATCGGCGATCCCTCGAACTGCAGCTCCAGCAATTTTTGTATATCGATGTCGATTTTCTCCATTTCCACGCCCATGAACTTGCAACGCACGCTGAAAAGGCCGGAGTGCTCCGTCGGACTAATTTCGAAGATTACATTCTTGAACTGCGACTGCGGAAGTCCATCGACTTCTAACAGCACGCCTTTCTCTTGCAACTTTGCGGCAGAGTATTTCAAGGTCATCTTGGACCTCAGCTTCCCGTGACTGTTCTTTTGAATCGCCTTGTATGCTCGCAAGGACCTGCAATAAATTCTCGTGAAGAGGATGATCGAATAGACAATATACGTATGTATTTACAACCCTTGTATACACACCCTTTTCCCGTGTGCAAGTTCTCTAAACACCGTTGAATATATTCACTGTAATACTCGACCTGTTCTTGATAGTATTTGCACTTTTCTTCCAGCATCTGTTTAGTTGTTCGCAACGTTTGTAACTCTTTGTTCCGAATAATCCGATACTTCCCTTTGTTGCACAGATCTTTGGCTACCGCTGTGATAATGTTCTGGTATCCGTCTGCTTGGCTGACCCATCCCCCGAGTTCCAATTTGTTCAGATACGCCCGCAGCTGTAGCTTGCAGTCGTTCAAGGACGAGCTGAACAAAATTTCTACTTCAATCGCATTCTTATTTTGTAGCCCGGTCATTTTCGTTTCTGCTCATACATTAATTTCACCTTTTATGCATAATGTTTATCGTGGGCGACATACTCGAACACTTGACGTCGTATAATTTTTCCTGCACAGGCGAACAGGAAGTTTCTAACGCTTCCACTAAGGTCTGACCTTTCAAGAATTGGAGAACAGAAACCAACAGCTCCTTGGTTTTGATGAAGAGCCTGTTCAAGTTGTCGTCTTCGTTTTCCGGCACTTGGAATTTGTTGGTGAGTACCAGACACACTTCCGTTTTCCCGAATCGAGCCAAATTCGCCTCGTTCGTGTTATTGGCTAATAAATACAAATCATTTTTATATCGTTTACACTTAACACACACGACATTAGAGTACGTAACACTTACAGATGCCAAGTAAAGATTGTAGAGTGGGTGTGGGACCTAGATCGTCCAGTAAATCGTGCAGGGGATCCATTGGATCCAAGTCTATCTGATCTTGATACTCCAGCATGAGACAGTGAGTGTCGCAGATTTCCTGTAATTCATACGATTAAAATGCAAAATCCTTTCGGCGTACCTCTCGAAATGTAGGAAGTTACTTACCTGTAACGAGATATATATTTCCGGTTTGTGAATTAAAGTAGCCTCGGTGTACTGGTGGATGCAAAAGTGTTCCTCCAAATCTTCGATCTGACAACAATAGCGGAAGAAACGTTTGAATTTCTCATGGCACTCGATTATAAACGAGTTCAAGCAGACCAAATGCGTTGCTTCCTCTCCGAACTGAAACAAATTTCCATGGAACACCTTTCTTCTACGAGCTCTAGTCTCCGAATAAAAGATTTTACCCCTTTTTTGGATGCCGCGAATTGTAATATTTTCGCGATGCTAGCTAAATTTCTTCGTTGATCGTTCGACAACGACCGGTCGATCGGTAATGTAATTATATCGAAAGCATCCGGCGCCACGATCGCCGCATTAATGAAGTGATAGTAAATAAGATTGCCCACTACTTTCAATATATCTTTCTCCGGAGCATTTGGGAACTTCTCGGTTAGAGAGTCGTTCAAAACCCTCGCCATGTACAACATTCCGTATGGTATGAGATCCCTGGATTCGGTGATTTTCGATAAGAACTCTAAAACAGTACTTTGCAGCAATTGTATTCCTTTGTTCAGTCTTATCCGTACTTGTTCGTAATTTAAAGCTTCTTGTTGCGTTACAGTGTACGGAAGATCCCTGCAAAGAGAAACCAAGCGCAATCAGAATAACAATCTATGAACGCTGCAAATTCACTTGGCTTACAGTGTCTCTCCCGTTTCCATTTCTAATTGATTTCTCCAGCATTTGTAGATGTCCACGGGGTTTGTTTCTATGGTCAACGTTCGGTCGGCTAAAATTTTTTCAATGATCGGGCCTACAATTTGCCTCAAAGCCCTTTGGCCATTTAATTGTCGCGCGTAGTTTACCACCATTTTCAGGACGAGCGGGTTTCCAGTCACAACTTCGGACGGTTTTTGAAATTTGGACCTGCACATTCGATTATATTATTCATTGTGCTTTCTCGAGTACTATTCTATCTTTCGCGAAGCCGAAAGTTTACCTAATTTCCTCTTGCAGAGCACTTCTAAATAGTTTCAATAATAAATACTCTTCCCTAATGTTCGAACCGAAATTGAATAACGTCAAGATTACGTTCTGGAGAAATTTGTTAGTCTTGCTTTGAGGCAAGAGAAACAGCAATTTCGATAAATACGTGGGATTAGTTTGTAAAGCGTAAAACAAATTTTGGTATCCGTCCAACATTTTCCGCCCCTCTTTTGTCAACGATTTCAGACCTTTGTGCGATGAACCGGTATCAACGAGAATGCTCTTTTGCTCTCTGTTCGCATGTTTCTGCTTTGCAAGGGTTTCTAAGCTTTTCCCGTGTGCCACAACATCCTGGCAAATTCATAAAAAATATTATGTACTGTTATGGTCCGCTGTCGAATTTCACATTATTTTTAACAATACTTGCCTGCAGCGTAATTCTATTTTGGATAAGTAATCCTATTTTTATGTCCATACTATCTAATTGCTGCGACAAAACCTGATTGTGCCTAATGCTTTTCACTACTTCGTGTTTCAGGTGCTGCAAAAATCATTTTTCTAGTAATATAAAATAATCGAATCGATACGTAAAAGCGTATAAAACTGCACTGTACTTGGAGCTGCAAATCTTTGTCATAATCTTCGGCGTTAAAATTCAGAATCGCTGAGAAGTGTCGAACAACGGGGAAGGGTGGTTTGTCCATGTGCAATAGTGAACGGAAAGCTCGTCTTTCTGCCCGGCCACGCCACATAGCTTGTATTCTCATAATCTTTTCCTCCTAAAATGCATAAACAATGGTATATATTAAATAAACCGAGAGGTATCTTCATTTTGTATCGATTGTGAATTAACAGATATACTTTACATGTTCTCTATAAGTTTCCAACATATCTTCAAACCGGACTTTAACATTCTCGTACGTGTTCTGTTGATTTTCTGCGTCTCGTCTACGTTTATCTTCGAGCATTTGGGCATATCTTTTCCGCTGAATTAAACTCCTCCACCATGATTGTATTTGAATGATTCTATGCACGTTCTCGTAAAAATGAGTGAATCTATCTGAAATTCGTTTACGCAACAGATAACCCCGTGCAAGTGCTTGCAATCGTGTTATTTGTTTATTTATTTTGTGCATCTCTTGTTCTCTCATGGTAGTACTCCTTACTATTTTCTGGAAGCAAGCACATGTGTATCAGTTATTTTACAGTTTTTCTGAGAAATCTTTACCAGTAAGATACCTTTATATCCCCCAAATCGATGTAAAATGTTTCCGACATGTTTTTAGGACAGTCCCATGTGTAATTATATTTTTCCAGGTCCAAGTATGATTCATTCCCTTTGGAAGTCACAAAACGTACAAGCGGGCATTCGTTACTTTTCGCCTAAAATATCAGAAATAAAATACCGCACAGCAATGGAATATTCAATGCTTGTTTGAATAATATACCTTGATTTTTCTTAAATCGCTCAAATTTTGAAAGCATTCTGCCTTGTATTCGTCCGGGATTTTGAAACCGAACGCCTCAAGACAATCGACCGTGAACAACATATCGTTCTTTTGTAAACCTAGATTTACTTGCGACAGAAATGTACAGGCTGCAAATAATTGAATTGCGTTAATAACACGGCAGATACACTCTTTTTAAATTAATGAACTTGGAAACGAGGTGCACCATTCTGAACACTTTCAGCCTCCGCAGCAACGGTTTGTGTTACGGTTTCTACGTCTTCTAGCCACAACTCGGAACCATCGAAGTGCTTTTCGACGAGACACTTTTTAAATAATCTCAAATAGAGGGACGCATCTTCGAGCGAAGTGGGCCTTTGTAATTTCAGAGCGGTGTCTTTCAAGGCGGCTAAGATTCCGTTTCGATCGCTTTCCGCAACGGCCGAATTTAATTGTCTTAGCACCTGAATGACTGTAAAGATGGAATACCGATAAGTGAATAGCAGGATGTACAAAGAAGCTGCATGAGAAATGATTGCAGCGCACCATCATCGTCGTTCTGGCATTGCTGATTAACAACGTCGATGCACTCTTGAATATCGCCGTATGCCAACAACGGGCTATCTTCGGAAATGATTTGCTTTTCACACCGAACCGCTGCCAATGCTCTATAATATTTTACCTTATTCTCATGACTCAATCCCTAAGACGTGATATAGATAAAAATATTTTGCTGTTGCAACGCGCAAAGGGTTTAATTATACTCACAGAGACGTGGCAATCCGGATTCGATAATGCTTGATAAAGCAAGTCTGGGTTTCCAGTGTCTACAGCCTTACTAATTTGTGCGATCAACGATAACACGCGTAGACTAACTATTACATCGCAGTACGAAAGGTCGTTCTAATAACAATATTATTCGTGTTAGTAGCAGTTCATCGCTAACAACTGGATTTCTATCCTGCACCTTTACCTGAGATTCTGTACGGTCCGCTTTCATTTCTTCAAAGTACAGTGACATTGCAAATTCATCGATTCTGTCTGACAATCCGAGATTAGCATCTCTCAGAGCACTATAAAAATCAGCCTGCGTTCCAGTTTGCAGTACCGAATTCAAATGTTTCATCGCATCGTTGCCTGTGCGAACAAAATTCAGTATCTAATATATAGTAGTTGTATAGATTTATTATGGCATACTAACGTTTAGAATCTTTCAGTGCGAGTTCATTTGCTTTGTCAATTCTTTCCTGGAGCAGTTGTCTCCAATGATGCTGATTTTCTGAATAAATATTATCCCATTCAGAGCTTTCCAGTAATTGCATTAACTGTTCTTTATAGAATTCTGCATTCTCGTGCGATATATTCTACAAAAAGGAACGAGATATTTGTTAATAGTTTCACAGAAGAATAGAGTAGTAAAATTAGTAGTATAAAACATACTTTTAAGCATAAGGTAGGCGTTACTAAAGCATTCAAAAATTCGTTGTTCTTATAGCGAAGAGAACGGGTGACGTTCTTCAGCGCGTATTGAACTAAAAACAAAATACACTCAATAAAAACCAAAATAATATTCTTATAAACTATTATCTGATGCATAATGCTTTACCGTTAACGTAATTAATATGTCCTTGAATTTCTGCTTGGGTTAGAAGTTCATCGTATACATCCGGTACATAACTGTCGTTGAGGGACTGCCAAGAAATATATTCTTAATAACTAATGATTCACACATTTCAAAAGATTTTTACTTACTCTGTTGAGAGCAGTTTGTGTCTTAGACTCTTTAGCTTCCAGTAAAGTATCTCTGTATTCTTTGATGTAGTCAGGTATAACATTGTTCAACTGTACCACCTTATTCTGTAGTGTATTCAGTATTTTGTCATAATCCTTATAAAATAACAATCAGTTAGTAGTTGCTTTAGGGATACTTTAAACCGACTCAAAACCACAAAATAATTAAGTATACCTCTTCTGTGATTACTTGGTTGATTGCTATAACTGCAGCATGAAGAGTAGCGGCATCAATTTGCATGCTACTTGCAAAAAGGCCCCCAATTTTTTGAAAGGATGGCATTTGTATTCCATATTTTTTTAACTCTCTGCTGACTGCATTTATCTCTTCCTCTGGGAAACGTAAAATAGTACAATGTTACAGAGTGATTGACTTTTCAAAATGCACTTTCTATTGTATACCTGTGAAATTGACTTTCCCATACAGGTCCTGAATTTGCGGAGCCTTGCCCAATTTAAATAAATGCGTGCTGAGTGCGTGAATGCAATATATTACACGTGGCATATTCTTCTTGTCATAGATATCAGTTGTCTCCGGTTGGAAAGTCTGTGAAAACAATGGTCCCATTATTTGTCACAAAAATTTACAGCTGAGAACCACAAGGACACCCTATTTAAATCCTGAAACGTTTACATACCAATGGCAATTGCATGGATTTTAAGGATTTTAAAAAATGATTAATATTGTCGGTGTGACGAAATTGTAAGCCAGCCGCCGCAAAACGTTTCTGTTCGGGATCATAAATTTTATTGACTGGTAGAGTTTCGGGGGCCATGAAGTGTGCGAGTTTCGCCAGGTATACGCCGTTCCTCAAATTTTCTTCTAGTTCAGTGGTGGCTGGAAGCGTTTCCCTCAAACAAGCTTCCATCCATCTGAAAAAGTAGCACAGTAGTTTTCGAAAACAGATAGCAACAATCTGTTAACGGTGATTGTTAAACGTTTACTTTTTCGCTTCTTCCAAGTGACAGAGGTATTCGTATGCGAGCGTTTTCTGACGTTGTTCGTCCATCTCCTGCGCTGACTTACGAGTATCAGCACCTGGGTCATATTATTATCTAATTAATTAGTAACGAATTACACATTTACGATAAAAACAGCAAGCTTTCGCACGAGCTACCGGCGAATTGGTTTTGACATTTGTTTTCGAATGTATCTCGTGCCGATTGAATGTCAACCGTCTACCCTGATAAGTCAATCTCACCTTTCTCATGGTTAATCAATTTGTCATCGATGTCGATCATGTCGAAAGCAGAACGAAACACAATTAACGAGGAAAACGATAAAACCCATACGTGATAACGAGGCGGTACGTTAAATCCCAGAAATTTAAACGCGTTTAAAATTCTAGAGCAGGCGCACCTCGGAACAGGAGTGCCAATTAAATACTTTGTCTCGTTCTCGAATCTCATTGAACGAAACATTGTCGCAAACACTTGATTGGATCGTCTGGAAAGACACTAACCGCCAACTTCAGATTCTACCGAAATAAAGCGCGCCAAACTTGAAATCTACTCAAGTAGAAATTGACGTTAATTTCACGAATTGAATTGTATTACAATTCAGGGAACAAATCATTTTAGTACAGCACTATCGTTTGAACAAAAATTGTATCATTCCCTCTCTGCGTAGACCAATCGAAAGTAGAAAAGGTATAAGATTCGAGTAAAAGGGTTAAGCAAAGGGAAGGAACACAGAGGAAGGTAAAGGGAAGGATATTAGCTAATTGTTCTTCATTGCCATTCTTCGCATTACCAGCATATTCGTAACTGTGCATGCTTTTACATTTTACGATGCAATGATTCACAGAACATGAGAGAATATTGCAGTTTTTTTTTCACGATATTTATTTCTGATCGTTTTTTAATCTTTTAATCCCTTCCAACTGCTAAAGTCCAAAAAAGAAAATGTCACGTATCGCACATGTGATAGCGCAATGTCAGTCGTATCTCGTTTGCTGTGCACTGTGTCCTCTTACGGCACGTGAGAAAAATACGATTATATGTACTTTGCGATCTCTGTAGGTCACTATAACCTCAAAACGTTGCATTATGCATAATCAATCCGCGAGAAGTAGCCTTTGAACGGAGCCCATAGTATTAAGATACCGTAGTCGGGCGTTCGTTCACTTTTTGCGACCAGCGAAATGGCAATTATGAAGATATTGCTACGACCAGACATCGCGAGGTTTACAGTTGTCAGAGTGAGTCATATTTCGTGTGCCGTCATTGTTATGTTTGATTCTGGCTTCTGCACTTTAAGGTGGATCCGTCATGCATGCCTTCTTTTGTTTATGACTCGAATCTGTTGTTGACCTATTTGCAAGGATTGGCTACGAACACGTGAAAAAATCGAACGAGATCAGGAGCAATAATGTTCGTATCATGTATGATCTTTAAAACATATTTCGTCGCTCGATAGAGGCCTTAGGATGTTTTTAGTCGTTTCCGTTCGGAGCCCGTTTCGGAATGTAGCTAATTAAAAGTTCTGCCCGAATGTAATTGTCGATGTAATGTGTGAATAAAATTGGATTTTAACTTATTCAATAGTACACTGCGACGCATCGATTTTCTCTGTACAACAATGAAAAATATATGACGCAAAGTTCCTGTCATATTACAATGTGTACTGGTATAAAAATATACTGCATAGTACACGAGTCAAGTATATTTTTATATCCTGTCTCAAGGTCCGTGAGACGCTTTCAATGACTAGCTCCAAAAATACGAAGTAGCCGCAATACTCCAAAAACTGTCAGTCACAAAAACAAGTAAATGTGCTTGCGTAGCGTGCAATTGAAAAATGTGTGAAAAAGTCGTTTTCACAGAATTCTCCTAAACCCTTTACTTTTTTACTTTCAGCATTTAAGTATCAAACCAAAGTTTGGTTTACTATTTGACATAGATGGTGTGATAGTACGTGGTAAAAATGTATTGCCGCCTGTGCCAGAGGCCTTCAAGCGACTCCAAGGGAAAGACGGAAAGTTCCGTGTACCGACTGTATTCGTTACCAATAGCGGAAACGCCCTGCGCAGTCAGAAGGCGGCGGATCTATCCAAATGGATAGGATTCGAAGTGAAGGAGTCTCAGGTGGTGATGGCCCATTCGCCTTTGAGATTGTTTCAGCATTATCACAATAAACGCGTTTTAATATCTGGTCAAGGTTCGATTAAAGAAATAGCTCAGGAACTGGGCTTTCACAACACCATAACTATCGAGGAAGTAGTAAAAAATTTCCCATCTTTGGATTATGTTAACATGAAAAAGAGAAATCCGCTATGCGGTCCTGTAGATCCGAGCTTTCCTAGCGTCGAGGGTATCGTGTTGATCAGCGAGCCGGTTTCTTGGGAAACTCCGTTACAACTAATGGTAGATCTTCTGATGACCAATGGGATGCCTTCCAGCTTGCCCAAAGAACTTCCTTATCCTCACATTCCAATCTTGGCATGTAACATGGACCTTCTGTGGGTATCCGAAGCTCCAATTCCCAGATACGGTCACGGCGCCTTCCTACTCTCTCTGGAGTCACTTTACAAGAAGATCACTGGAAAAGATATGCTCTATTCTGCTCTGGTTGGGAAACCCGCTGAAGTTACCTATTATTACGGAAATCATATGCTTCGAAAACATGCTGAAAGTATCGGAATAACCCATAACGTCGACACGATATACGCTATTGGGTAAATCATTTTATAAAAACAGATCTATCGGCTCGAATCGGTTCTCCCGTAAACGGTATATGCTTTTTCCAGGGACAACATCAACACCGACATCTTTGGGGCGAATTTGTACGACAAGTATTTATCCCGTTACGGAGCGAAGGATGCTCTACCGCCTAAGAAACTTCAGAAACTGCTTGGCAGGGACGTCGAGAAACCAAGCGCGAAAGCTTGTATCAGTATTTTAGTGGAAACCGGGGTCCATCGACGGGACTCGACCTTCGTGGCGGAACACTGTCCCAGAGATTTCATACCGGTCGACGACAGCTTGTGCAAACCTGCGTTCATAGTGAAAGACGTTGGCGAAGCTATCAATCTCGTGTTCAAAGAGGAGAAATTCGACTGAAGATCGTGTACATAGGACGTATCTTAGCCTTGGAGTGTTCAGATCGTAAAGTCGGTTCAGAAACAAAGAAACAGAGATAGATTAACTTCGCTAACGTAAGTATTATACACACACTTTTGTTTAGCAGGCAGCGACAGTACAGCCGCGACGTACACACCTTTTTCTTTCTTTCTTTTTGAATCTTTTCTCGGAGAAAGTTTTCACTGTATTGTACAGCTAGGATAACCAGATGAAACTGAAGAACGGTTTTACAATCTGTTTAGATTTATCGTCGATTTTTATGTATATTTGTCTCTGTAATTTACGTTTAGGATCATTGTATTTAGACGAATGTTCGAATATGTACATATACATACATATATACCGGTAGGCGTTCGATAAGTAGCTGCCGAATAAGTAGCCGTTTGGAACGCAAACTTGTCTTAATCGAATGCTTCATCAAACGTTCCGGACGGATAATTTTGTGAATAAATTTTTTTACAAGTGATCTCGCGAGATAAGTAGCCGCGATCTAGAAGAATCCGCCTTTTTAGCGCCCTCAACGGAGCTGCTTATTGAGCGTCCACTACATGTATAGGCAATTTTTGGTTGAACTTTTATCATGTTATAGATGAATGGTTGCGTTTCGACATCCCGTTTCGACTATCTATACCGATTTATAATTTTATCACGTCTTGACGACGATGTCGATCATGTTAGACACCAGTATACAGTGTGCTTGTTTCTATCGTTCAGCTGAATGAAAACTGTAACCGCTGATGGGATCAGAATGTTATGCCCGCAGATTCGATCTTTCCAGGTCCCATCGATGTTCAGCTGGGAGCGCGCGATCCAAAAGATCCGTTGTTTCGCTTTGTATATTAAACCTCATCTAGTCCCCGAAGACAGTTTTCCAAACGGTCAGCCGCGCA
Organism: Halictus ligatus; assembly: GCA_028454255.1. Lineage (NCBI taxonomy): Eukaryota > Metazoa > Arthropoda > Insecta > Hymenoptera > Halictidae > Halictus > Halictus ligatus. The sequence goes on along the minus strand of CM052145.1, from coordinate 1,113,610 downwards.
GAAGCTTTCTTTGTAAATGAACAAAACAGTGGAGGAGGTATCGGAACGTAAATATCCCTGCACGAAACGAAACGAAACGAAATTGTACAAGCGATCGAAAACGCACACAGCCAGCAGATAGATGCACACAGAAGCGATCCAGATGTCCGCCGAGACGAAGACTGACCGCCATCACAAGCAAAATCGAATTGTCAACCGCTTGCAGAACTAGTCCACGACTTGCGTTAACTTTAGCGAATCAGAGAGGAACGTGGAAACCACGATCATTGACCCTCCTCGAGGTTGCCGAGTACGAACTGTGTACGGCCGTTTATGTTATCCCAATGGATTGTCAGGTCTTCGGTAATCAGTCCACGAAGCTGAACTTGAATTTTTCAATTTGAAAATAATGTAACGATAGTCTCTGTTAATTTGAGAATATTAATCTGTTCGACAGTACACACTTCTAGAAGCGGCACAGTTTTCACTCGGGAACTACGGATCGGATGAATCTTGGAAGAAGGATGAATCGTTGTTCCGCGAGAACAGGGTTGCAACATTGCGAAAGGATACGGCCCTGCGAGTCTAGTAATGCCATAAATAGCGAAGAGCGATTGTAAGGGCAGTTACTTATGCACGTAGAGTGTTGCAAGTTCAGAGCAATACGTATGTTATACATATTATGTACATGTACACGGTGAGCCATTTAAACATTTAAACGCCTCCCTTGTAGACTATAGTCGCGTGCGAGAGCTTCTCAGGACGAAATCGGGAATGCTTGAGAAACACATTGTACGCTCGATTTTGTAGAACCGGTACAAATCTTCCGTTCAGTCTAATTATTCATTTCTATTATTACTGGCGAGAGATTTTCATTCGACCCTTCGCGGACGAACTCCGGGCATTGTACAATTCACCAACTCGTAAACAAACGACTTAAATAACGAGAGATCACGGTGCACTGTTCTGTGTTCCTAGTACTTAAGACTTTGATACACGGTTCAATTCTCTGGACAAAATTCACGTCCGTGAAGGGTCGATGAACAGGAGTTTTTCCAATTTTGTCCTATCTTCGTGCGATCCCAAACGATCTCGAATCGAGGTATCCAGGTGCTCTCCTTCGAGTTCGGCTCTGATCCTGTGTACGCGTGTCGTGAAATCATTTCGTAGGAGTCTTCACCGTAGAGTACCTGTGACTTTTATGGAGCAAATTAGAATTTATTTTAGTAAACCTTGCCGCTCGTTCATTTGATCCTCAGCTCCTCCACCCGTGTCCTCTGTGGAAGCCAAAGGCAAACACCTGAGGAAGTTGCTCAGCGACACGCGCGAGAACAGACTCGAAATCGTTCTGTTGATCGTCCGAAATGAAACCGTGTAGTCTAGTCTAACTAAGCGACGCACGAATCGTAGCGCTGGACCCATCGTAGCACGCGAGGATCACGGACAAGCATAGTTCGATTATTGCCGGCGAACAGAAACGCGGTATAATTATCACCTGGAAGCATAGATAGCGACCAACTCGTCGCTTCGTCCGCACGAACAATCATTTCCTTGAAACTTGACGACGAAGGGACCGAGTGGTGGTAGAAGTCGCCGAGCAACAATACGCGACTTGCTTGATCTCTCGACCCCCCCCCCCCCCCTCTGCATATTGCAACAACAAGTTATATACTTGTAGAGAACTAGAAGCAACGAAATACACGATATATATATTTTTCGTTAAAAGCATTATTCCATTTTTCAAGGAACAGGAGAAAATAAGGTAGACAGAATTAGTCAAGTATATATATATATATATATGATTATGCAATTAATATTTCCAGTAATTGCTCCCTCTGTCAGAGTGCCCTGAGTATCGCGCTGACCTTAGACATTCTAATGACCCCCAAGGGGCTCAGTTGAAACTAATAATCGGTGCTTATTACGGCGGAGCGCGCGTACGCAGCGTCTGGGTCCCATGACCCGCGAATCAAGCCGTCAATCGTTCGATCGGATAATTCAATTATAATCGGCTCGTCGGGGTGCGCGAGGGAATGAATTTATATTTCCATTCGGTCCGTGGATTCTTTCCGTTTCGCATAAAGGGCACTTGAAGCTTAATCGAGTCCGTCTCTCTCATTTAGATTACAGTTCTCGGAAATTCCGTGTTCCCAGGTCTGATTTATCGAACCTTGACTTGCTCTTTTAATCACGATCGAATCCTTTCTCTTACAGATACTTTATTCGGATGAAAAGAAATCCCGGGTTTCTTGTTCGGACTTGTCCTGCTGGTCCACAATCAAATCCTTATTTCAGAGAACGAAAAATCGCAAAGAGCCGAGTTCAGCACCGTTTCTCGCATAGACGAAAGGAGAATCTCGCGGACTTCCGGTGCGGCGTCTGAAGTGCAAGTCGTCTCGAGAAACCGGTTCATTCGCCAATTAAGTAATTTACACGAGGCTTGAGAGGATCTACGCCGGATCGGAAAATGGGACTAGCCTTCGGTCGATCGAACAGAGTAGAAATCTTCCCAAGGATCGGAGAGGAAATCTTCGAAGGGATCTCTATCTCGTGATTGATCGCCGAGCTTGAAACGAACGGCTTGGTCGTACGTGAACCGTCACGCTTGATTCACGATAGGTTCATTAACGGCCAGGTTATCGTAATTGACCTTATCGCCGCGGCGCTAATCAACATCGTGCTCTTGAATGTTGCGTCACCGTCCCCCAGGATCGTTCGAAACGCAGGATTGGGTTAATCGACCCGCGGAAAAAGTCGGATTTCGGCGCCGGATCGATTTCCCAAGCGGGTCGCGTGATCGTGAATTAGAACCGATGGCTGGAATGATCGACGGAATGCGCGCCTAAACCGGTTATCCATTTCTGTGTCACGATTCACGACGCGGACGGTGCAGCGAATCGCGGATGTTATTTCTGATTTGGAATTCAGGGCTCGTCGCGCAAAACGCGTGAATCTGGGTCGAAGGCCGCTGTTCGGAGCGTCTGTGAATCATCTTTTGCCCGAACAAGTGTCTACGCTTGACGGAAACGAACCCAAAGAAATATTTAATCGTTCCCCATTGGTACCATCGATTGATCATCCCTCAATTAGCTCTCACGGTCGAGGCGGTGAAATGATCGAACTTGATAATCTCGCTTTTCGTTTCAAGGTAAATTCAGAAGCTGAGAACGACGAGTAGGAGCGAGTTTCGGATTCGCGTTGAACGCGTCAAGTTGTAGAGGATCGTCTACCGGTTATCGAGACGTAAAATTGGCGTTGGACAGTGGAATTGAAAGGAATTGATGCTCGCGGTGTAGCAGTGGCGCGTCGGCTCGCGTATGCGAACAGGGTCAGCGATAATTGACCCGCGAACGTTCGCTTCTCACGTAGAAACGTTTCACTGTCGCCTTCTCCCATAAATGGTCTAACGATTCATTTGTCGGGCGCACGCGACGTGTCGCCGCGTCGCGATCGTGCAACCGTTCGATCAGAAAGCGTTATCAGTTCCGTGGACACTCACGAACTCCCGGCATCGTTATTATGTTACACACGATATATACAAAACGGTTTGATCGCGGCAGGCGCGGGCTACCGGGTTTGCCCCCCGCAAGGGCGAAATGCCCTGAAGGCCGGAGCCGGGACAGCGCCCCAAGGGGCAACCCGAGCCCACGCCTGCCCGACAGACTCTCCAGGCGTATCTCGAACTCGGACGCTCCTGGAAAGAGTCGTTTGTTCCATAAATTAGTAAAACTAAGGGCCATCCTGCAAGTCACCACGTTCCAGGACCTCCATTTTTCCAAAATCTGGAGTTCCATGTGTTCGGAACGAAGACCTAAAGGAGAAATCGAGGGGTGAAGGGTTCAACCCCCTCTCCGCTGTTACCGGATTAGTGAAGAAGCAAGGTAGAGCGGGAGAAAAGTCTTTTTCACACCGAATGCTGGAAAATTGGAAGATGACCGGACATTCTGTGTTTCAGCAGCCGTCGTATCCGGTGTCCCTCCTCTTCCGCTTCCTCTCGTAGCACTCGACGGCCGCTCGCAGCTGGTCCAGGTACTCCTGGATGGTCTCCTCTCTGGAGAACTCCCTCGAGTCTGACCTGGAGGAGAAGGACCTCTTCTGCACCAGCGCCGTGAGCATCAGGGTGACCACCGGCAGGGTCATGCCCAGTAGGAACGTCGGCGTCATGATGTTCTTCAAACCGTGCTTCTTGAAGCCGCGGTACAGCTCGGCCCAGATCCCGCTGCCCTCGTCCTCGTATTTACCCAGCTTCCCGTAGAGATACGGCTTGATCTTGCCGGTCTTGGCGATGTAGTTGTAATAGTGAGGATCGTAGGACTGGGCGTAAAGCTGGGAATAGTAGACGTCCTTGTTCGGCGGAGGATGGTCGGCTTCGGGGAACCAATTGCTGGCGTCTTCGTAGGGTACCGGGGGGTTACTGAGGACCGGCGGTCCGTGGCTGTAGCCGGGGGGCTTCGTGTAGATCACCTCCACCGGGGGAGTCTTCGGCTTGTAGGGACCTGAAGCGACAAGCACGTTATCTTCAACAGATTACCTATAACACTGTCCAACGAAATCAAACTTTTTTCAAGTCTTGCAAATACCTGTTGGGTGATTCTTAAACTTTAAAAACCATTTACAACTATTAGGAAGTACATAAAAATATATTATTGACTATATGAATATGCAGAGGAGAGTTCCCTCTATCTCCTGACTCAAATTTGAACTTTCTCGCGTGTTTAGTTTTCGCGTAACGCGTCATTTTGTATCAAAGTGTATAAGAATCACCCAACAGGTATTGCAAAACGATTTTGGTGTTGGACAGTGTAATTTGACTAGCGAACTGTTCGCGAGCGAGCCGAGAGGCCACAATGCGAACCCCGGGGTACCCCGAAGTCCCACGGAGCCCGTCTCACTCGCTCCGGGACAGACAAATCGCGCTGGATCCGTACAACGATCGTTATGTCATGGTTATACAACGCTGCTTCGCACGATCGCAGATTCGCTTAATCATCTTGCGAAACAGGATGGATTCCCTACCGTCTAAGGAAGATGCGACTTTCGACTGGGAATCTCACCTGGTACAGGCGCATTGTAGAAACCGGGACCGCCTCTGGACTGAACGTATGGTCTCCCACGGATTCTTCTCACGCGCTGATGCCATCCGGGCGGATAGAAAATGTCGTTCCTGGCTTGTATACCCGGCGCGTAAGGCGCCTGCAAGATCTGCTGTTGCGGAGCCGGATTTTGCGGAAGTTGCGGGTTCGCAGGCAGGTTGTAGAGCTGCTCGTTGTAAGGCTGCCTCTGATTAACCGGGAGAACGTACGCCGCCTGTCGTTGTTGCGCAAGCTGCGACATCAGGTGTTGATTCACCGGCGAAGAGAATCCCGCGGATAGCTGATCAACTTGCGGAACGACCGGGGACGTCTGTCGCGCTAATTGCGGCTGATTAGCCAGGGACACCGTTTGCTGGACCGGTTGCTCTCTGGCCACACTCTGGGGGCCGGCTGCGTTCTGGAGATAACTGTCCAGGGACATTCGAGACTCCTCCGGCGTCCTCGAGTTCAAAAACGTGGTCAGAGCCGCCTCCGCCGGGTTCGCGCCGTCGGTTCCACGATCGTAGCTGCTCGCGGATAATTGGCGAGACGTTTGCACCACGTCAGGCTGCGCCGTGATCGGATTCTGAGGATTCGACCGATGCACCAGCTCCGGTTCGTTCAAGGAGTAGTCATTTACCGGGTTTGCGGTGATGCTCCCTCGATTGTAGGCGCTCGGAGATAATTGCCGGGACGTTTGCACCGCCACGGGCTGCGCCGTGATCAGATTCTGAGGATTTGCCGAATGTCTCGGAGCAAGTTGTTGTTCCAGGTTCTTCGAGGCGCTCTTCGCATCCTCCATGATCGGGTAGAGCTTCTGGGAACGCGGCTCCGCCGGCGGCGTCGTCACGTTCGTTGCGGTTTCCCGCTGCCTCGCGGTTCTTTCGGAGAATCGTGACTCCTCGGCAGTGTACTCCGTGTCCTCGGTCAGCGGGCTGCCCTCGAAGTTCAGCTGACCGGCGGTCAGCCCTATCGCCAGCGTCAGCAGGATTATCCTCGAGATCATGCTGCTGGAAATAATGGTACAGACACGGTCACACATGGAAAACGTTTTACCTGGAAACGTATCGCCTGTTCGCGCAGGGTTTAGAAAGTCTGCCGGGATCGGACGTTTGCGTTTTCGTGTAGGACGGAGGCCCGGTTACTGGACGCGCGCCTCTGTTAATTGCCATTTCGCAGATGATTCCCATAATTAGGACAACTCTCGAGCAACCAGAGCTGACTGGCTGCGTGCCGACGCATTTCTCGCACCGTTCCACTTACCCGGCCAGCCCCGGATAGGAAACGAAAGCCGGGATCTATGCAGAAGCGTTCGCCGAGCAAACTTAGCGTTTCATTAGCATAGAGGCGCGACCCGATGTTTCGGCGCTCTCTCGGTAAAAGCTCTCGACCTGTTCGACTTTGCTAATCAAGGACAAGATCCGAACTGTCCCGCTCGGCCCGGGACACTTACGCCTAGCGTGCCTTTCCTTTTAAGGTACGCAGCATCTACGAGGTTCCAGGAAGGACACGGGACCAGTCTCGGGCACGATGATTGCAGCATCAAGCTGTTCGTCGAGTTCGAACGGCGCGTGGAGGTCGCGCGAGCCAGCTTCCGGATGCACATCGCGAAGTCTTTACTTGCGATTCGTTTTCTGACCAATAGGGAACAAATTTCTGTCGACGATACCGTTACGACAACCTTATACTCATTTGAAACGTAATTTCGAGAATACACCGTACGTTTATTTCGGCGTGTATAACGAAACGAAGTAATCTGTTGCAGGCTACCGTGAACCGCAGCACCGTGTTCAGCGGAGCACGGAGAGAAGAGAATAGCGCACGTTCACAATGAGAAAACCATGTCGTTGTTACACGAACGAAAATGGGTGTTTCCGAACATGGTCCGTCGAAGTCGGGTGCAACGTCCTCCGAGGATCGTGGTCTCTTATCGTGTTTTAATCAGTTTTCTATCGGCGATTACCTGCTGGAGGTTTTGCTCGCATTGTCCGACGAGGTTCGCGGTCCACCGGCGATTATCGAGAGAGTAAGAGAGCTGGAAAGCGTGATCGACCGTCGACAGAAGGATGATCTATCCGTAAGAATGTGGTGTACCGTGCACGACAGAGCCAAATGAATAACTGCTCGTAAAACGCGACGTTAGCGTGCCGGTCGGCGTGCTCATGAATCGAGAGGCGTCGCTCGGCGAGCCCCGCGTAACACTTTCTTCGGTCAAGGTGAACGCAGCTACACTAACACGGAAACACCGTCGATCGTTCCCCGATAGAAAAAGCTGGGCTCGCCCGGTGCATTCCGGTCGTTTCATCCCGGATATAACGAATCCCGAGACCGTGCCATTGTTGCAGGGGAGCCGGTCACGCCGCACAGTGGGCAATTTGAAATCGGATTCAAAATCACAGAACTTTTGATACGAATGAGGTAGAGCGATGAAATTTTTTTTAAATTAAAGCTCAAACTTTGTAGAATATGGGAAAAATAGGGAGATTATTAAATGATGTATAGTATGTTAAAGAAAAATGTTTTCCGCGCGTGGTATTGGAAAAACCAAAATTTTCTTGAATTACTGCAGGTTTAACGAATTTTCTCAGGGTTAAAAACGTTCGTACCGCATTCTCCCTATTTTTCCCATATTCTACAAAGTTTCAGCTTTAATTTAGAAAGAATTTCATCGCTCTACCTCAGTTCTATCGAAAGTTCTGTGATTTTGAATCCGATTTTGTCCAAACTGCCCACTGTGCGCCGCTCTGAGTCTCTCGCGACGGATGCGAAATAAATCACCGCGTTCGCATAAACGGGCATTCACGTTCCGGGTCAGAGAGTCGAAGCGACACGGGGAATTACGAATCGATAGATCGGGAGAAGTCTGTCGCCCTACCGATACGCGAGAATTACAATTGTAATGTTTCGATCGGAGCTTGATAAGGGAACTCGCGTCTACGATTCCCTGAAGATGTTGCGCCGTGAGTTTCTGATTGTGGAACATAAAAACCTTGAGAACAGCGATTCACAGCGTTCGAAAGTCCCACGATCCTCCGGGAGCGCATGATTCGACGGAATCGTCGAGGAGAAAAGCATCGGAGCCGTTGAAACGGTGGAAAAAGTCGTCCGGAGAGAGTGGCTTTGCTTAAAAGTCGGCCCACGTGCGCGACACTCTTCGGACGCGAGTTCACGGTCATCCTGTACATTCTTTTCGATTTTGACCACCGAAAGCGATATGCAAATGCGCTAGGAAATAAACAGGACCACCTGCCTCGCCTAATTTGCTATTTCGGAATCGTTTTCTCTCCTATCTCGCACTGAGAACCTATTAATAGCGTCCATCGAATTTCCTTCGAGCTCCGAATTTCTCTAGATTGTGTATTTGTAAATAACTAGAGAGAGAGAAAGAAATTCTCGAAGTGGCAAAGTGGAAAATTTCTATTTCGCATAATGATCCGCTGGAAGACGAACGGTCCGTGTAAAATGAGAAAAGACAAAGCGCGAGCACGTACAGAACAGTGCCAGCGTTGATTGTTAATGACCGGCGGCTATTGATGAACGTTCGCGTTCCAGATACGAAAATTTCTCCGTTTCGCGGCAAAACGCTCGACAAATAGATGCTCGGACGACGCGGCCGGTCGCAAGAACTTTCTAAAACCCGTTAATCCATTACGAATTCAACGATCGGCCGAATATTCGACGAACGTCTCGGTTTGCGAATCTCGTTTCGGCGACAGTTCTCGCTCAGGCGATTCGAAATGGAACGGACCGAGCGAGACTGAACGCGGCAATTATTATCAAACCCGGCAGCACCGTGCCGGGCCGCAATTAACGAATAAATCCCGCGGAAAAACGACGTCGGAGCAGAGCGGTGTTTTAATTGCCGCTTCCTACTTAACTCGATTGAATTTTCTAGAACCGGGCCATCGTGTTCATCCGAGGATCAACTGTGACAATGATTCATCGACACTTCGATCAACTGGTCACGAAGCTCCAAGTCCAATAGATCGTTCAACTCAAACTTCAATTTCTAGAATCAGAATCGGGCACTCAGAAATAACCCATTCCTTTCTGTTAAACAAGAAAGAAAACACGATCTGCGGTACATGTAAAGTACCGGTTAACATAAATCATCTAATAATCTAAGAGTGCGAAAAATATGAGAATGGAAGGAAAAATGCTAAGTTGCCTAGATCCTTACCTATTCTTTTACCTATTCGTTCTGAGGAGTATACCGCCGGTCTTGCCAAGTATATCAAGCATACAAATATGTATAATGTATTGTAAGAAAATGTACCGTGTTGCTGATGATCTTTGATGTTGAAGCAACATTAAACAAATAGATGAGAAAAGAAATGGTCACGAGGCATTCGGACACTGAAGCCGGCTCCAGCGGTGGTATGGTATTACAGCAGTTTAGCAGTACTTGGTTGTCGTGATTGTTGTAAAAGACTGGTCAATTGAATTCGTTACAGATCGATCGAGTCGTCGTTGGAAACGGTTTCAGAACTAGATTGATGCTGTACTCACTCTTCCAGGTGTCTTCGCTCAGGCAGACCGAGCACCGATGTTCAACGCACGATTTAATTGCGAATCAATGGCCGCGAATCGACGATGAACAACGCGGAAGAGAGAACCGTCCATCGGTCCGACTCGAACCAGGAATACTGAACATCCTCGGATGACGGGAAAGGCACTCGCTTCCAGTGCTCCCTACCTTCTCCAGGATCACAAAGCCGGTTCCAAGCAGCGATCGCTTACCGAACGAGAATCGCCGACTTTGACTCCGATATTTCAATGCTAACGCGACAAACAGATATCAAACAAATTTATCGTGCGAAAAGCTCCACTACTTTTTCTTTCACGAACGAGAAAAACGACGATACTTCGAGTCTGTCCTCTCTCATTGATTTCCGCGCGATTACCTTCAGTATACATAAAAACTCGAAACTGTCCGTTTGCATACGTTTTCACGGAAAGAACTCCGAAGTATCCTCATTGGATCGACCGTTTCGAAACGGCCTTGCAATTACAGGCGAGCAAAGTGGCCGAGCGACTGCATAATTTACAGAATGTTTATAATATCATTCGTAACTCGGTGTTACGGTTTGGTATCGCAAACATCCGTACTCTACTTATATCGTTCCAGTTTGCCGCTTTCATCGGCTTGCATCGTCCGATTAACTTACATTTTAATGTTTCGCGGAGAAAGGTGCGCTTCCAGCGAGAGGTCAACGAACCATCCGAAAAGAAAAATTAATTCAAACTCGAGGACGAGCGATGAAGACGGTGGGTTGCGCGGATTTGTCCACAAACAGCCGGTGTCTTAAAATGTTCGCAACTACACGGCAACCCAATCGAAGTGTCGGAGAAAGGCTGAAGATCGATCGTTCCCCCGCGATTCAGACGCGCGAATCACTTTTTCCTCGGTCGTTCGTCCGTGAACGAGCCGAGTTTCAAATAACCATGCACCGTGGAATCGGGATGATTGCGTGTTGCGGAGGAAGTCCTCTCGGACCGGTTACGAGAAAATTAATAACTCGGTTGCGTTGCTGTTTTCTTTCTTTTTCCTTTTTCAGGACAATTACCGTTTCCTTGGTCCACCCACGGCGTCGAGCATCTGTTGCATCAATCATCCAGCTCTTTCTCTGGTTAATCCTTTCGTCAAGGTCTTGAGGCAGGTTTATCAGGTCATCCGACGAATAACACGCATTTCCTGTTACATCTTTTCAAGGCGGAGTAGAACACTTAGTGTTCTACACATTTTCTATAGAGCGATCTCTGGTGGGCGGGCGAAAGAGCGTAAGCCAAATTATAGTCGAGATAATCAGTCCCATTGCTCGCCCACCGGAGATACAGAAGTAATCAGCCCGATTATGCTTCTGTATCTTCATCTTTTTTTTTTAGAATTGCTCGGGCAGAACTATTTTCGACCGGTTCGCGTCTCGACGAAACTTTACACCTGGCGTGGCCATCGGGTTTCAAAGAGGAGCGATAATTGACGGAATGTGGGCCAATCTGGAGCCTATCTTCTCCTCGGATCGATCGTAATGTAACCGCGATCTGGTGTGGTCATCGGACGATTTCCGTCCGAGAAACAAGAGCGAGCCGAACGGTAGTTTAAGCATTTTGTTTCCGCTGGCTTTCGACCGATCTGTCCCCCTGAGCCGCGATATTGTCGCAGGATTCACCTGGCTAGACAACGCTAAAAATGGGGGCAAACCGCTTATCTTCTGCTCTACGTTGACCTTTTATTTAAAAAACGAAAACTAGAACTTGTTCGCGAAGTTTCGCGTCTGGTTCAATCCTCGTTACCTCGAGAATGGTACGGCATTTTTTTCCCAGCCATTCCAGGCGAATGTTCTTAATTTCACGATGTTAAACAAGATGCCGAGATTAAAAACGTCGATTCAATCTCGCCATTGCTTTTCTCGCTTCAAAATCGAATATTGCGGTTGAAGTAGGTTACCGCATTTGCATCACTGCGTCACCGAAAGCGGTGAGTTTTTTTTCAGAAAAAGTAGTAAAATGCAAACAAGGATCGAACGTTTCCGATCGATCGCAGGATACAAGTTTGATCCGCCTCTTTCTCTAGATGCATGGCGGAGCGTTACTATGCTAGAATTATGCTAATCGTGCCGCATAAATGAAACTGCTTTATTTGTAACATGAGATAAGCGCTGAAAGCAAACGCTTACACTCGCAACACCGTCTGCGGCGATTTTCGGTCGAAACTCGCCGAATTCGCTAAAAACTTTACACGATCCCGGCCACGAGTCTTTTAATTTTGCGATATTCTCTAATGCAAACGCTTCTAGCAAATTTAATTTCTATCTCGACGATAATCACACTTTTCCTGTTAATAAAATTTGATCGGCCCTCCCAGTAGGGCTGTAGAGCGGCCTAAAAATGTCGAAGGAATCTAAGATAACGAGGTAAAGAAAAAAAAAATCCAATAGCATCAGCCTTGTAAGTCAGCGTTTACCGTGCGTCGCGTTTATCGTGTGCATCGCCGTTCTGACCTCGGAAATTCTATTTTCATAGGTAAAACGGAGTCGGGAGAGGCTGGTGGAGGGTCCACGGAGATCACGGGGGTCACGGGGCCCGCTGACCCCGCGGTAGGAGACAATAGGAGGGGTGGGAGGGATCTCCTCCTCGTCCTCCGGTGGCACCAGCATTGCGGCCCTGCAGACGAACCTCCGGAGCGAACGTTATATAATTGTAGCAGATTACTTCCACCGTTGGTCACATGCATGCTGCCGCACTCCGGCCGTGTGCCTGCTATCGCTGTCAGTGGACATTTGGCCGCGGAACGACCTGAGCGTCGCACGACTATGGAAATCGAACGAGCGAACACGCCGGGCGGCGCCTGGCCCTCTCTGTGGACGCGGCTCAAGAACATCCTCCTGGACTTCCACATGAACTCGGATCGCATATTCTACCGGTGAGTGAGCCTGCAGGACCCTGTCGTGGCCGTCAAGGAACCTCCCGGATCCTTCGAGCGGCGAATCTCTGCCCGTGTCTCTATTCTAAGAGGATTCCAACGAAGCGGACAGTAGGATCGAACTCGCAGGATGATGAGGAAGGACGAGCAGGACTTTTCACCGAAGTTTTCCTCCCGACGAGCTCGTCCTTCCCGTGCAAAGAAGAAGCCCCGTGTGGCCTCGGATCGATTCTTCACCGTCGTGCGATCGTTACCCGACGCATCGGCAGGAAAAAATAGATCGGATGTCGGCGAATTAAATGCGATAGCGCCGACGAAAGCCCGGTGTCTCGGCTTTCTGCATTGTGCGCCGGAACGTTCGAATAATAAGCTCCCTCGAACGAATTGGCATTGAAATATACGTCCGTTTCATGGTAATTCCATACGCGGACGTTAATTGCCGGGAACAACCGGCCGCGACGGAGCCGTGTTTTCGCGGCGATTGTGCGCCGCTCGAACAAAAGGATTCTCCTCTGCTCCGTTGATCATCTTTGAATGAACTCGGACCCGTCGGTAACCGTTGCATTTCGCGTTTCAACGTTCGAGAGAACCAGCGATATATCGTGGCTCGCCGCGAGTTTTTCGTCGTCGATGCAGTTTCCCCGTCGAAACGGATCAAACGGGACCTTGAATTCGGTTCGCGTTTGGTCATCCGACGCTTAATCGACGGTAGAGTTACCGGAAAGAACGGGCGACCGTAATTTCTTCGAAGTAGGCGTATAATTTGCTTCTTGGGAGACTCCGATCGGTTGTAGAACGGTAATTCGCACGAGTCGTGCTTGAGAACAGGCATCTGCATCGTTTCAAGGATTTGGAACGTGTCACTTGAACAGTTGTATAACTTTTCCGTAAGGTCTAGTCAAAACGAGGACTGTAAAACTTTTTCGAGGAACGTGCACGTGTTGTACGTTCCGCTAGCGAAGAGATCATTTCTACAAGAACACGTTTTAAAGAAAAGTTCCCTTCCTTAAAGATAACTGCTCCATTCAATGGCTCGTCAACTGGATCGAATAGTTTCTCCGCTTTTGAAAAATTATTTCTCCAGGAAACAGAGTGCTGAGCGACTCTGTTCGAGCGAAAGACAAGTAGTTGAAGAGTAGAGTGCAGATCTGTGCGCGAAACGGGCGACAGGTCATCGTTTAAAAGCGAAGGGTTATCCGCGCCGATAATCGGTCGAATTACTCTGTCCATTGATCCATCTCCACGTGCCCCGGCGTCCAATCGACAATCAGCACTGGGTCGAATCTCGTTGAACGTAATAACATTAGCGTCGTTCGCTTTTCGTGGGCTCGAGCCTCGCGTCACTTTAATCCACTTAAGGTGAGATCATCGGTGGCCCTCGTAATTAGCCGAATCAACCGTTCTTCTTTCGTTCCACGAATTATGACGGGTCCGTATATAACGCTGTCGACGGTATAGGCGCCGTCACGCGGCGATTTCTTATTATTTCATTCACGGGTCGTTGGCCTTTCTATCTGCCAATTAAATCCGACGAATTTCGGTCAACTCGACCGGACCCCCGTCGATTAAAAACAATTTTCTTCTCTGTCCCCGGTGGGTCCGTTCGTTTGAAACTTTGAAAATTCCGTCGACGGGCTGCGCGATCGGATCGGTTCGTCTTTTGCGAGACATTATGCTAAGCGATCGTCTCCTCTTCCTGCTCGCGTAGGCCTCTTAACGCTTAGACAGCGTTATTTAACGAAACGATCAGCGCTTCTCGAGCGACCGCGACTTTCGTTTGATAAACGTCGATGCACGATCCTCTCAGATTGCAGAGACTAATCTTTCGTGTTCTTTTCGAACGTTGAAATGATCAAACATGCTACCGATCTAGCGCGATCTCCTCTTCCTGCTCGCGTAGACCTCTTAACGCTTAGACAGCGTTATTTAACGAAACGATCAGCGCTTCTCGAGCGCCCGCGACTTTCGTTTGATAAACGTCGATGCACGATCCTCTCCGATTGCAAAGACTAATCTTTCGCGTTCTTTCCGAACTGTTCGAACATGCAGCCTTTGACTAAATGTTACAAAAGTCTGTTTTACCCCTCAGCATCGGGCTGAGCATAGGGAAGAAGCCGTGGCTATGGCTGCTGGTGTCCTTCTGCGTGAACTGCGTCTACGCGCCGGGGATGCTGCTTTGGCGAGAGGAGATCGACGACGTTGAACTGTTCGTCTCCGAGGACTCGATCATCCGCGAGGACGCCAAGTGGGTGCGATCGCATTTCCGGGACGATTTCCGGTACGAGAGCATCATCGTGACCGCCCCCAACGTCTTGGAGCCGGAAGTGCTGCGTTTGGTACATAGGCGATCATGAATTATACTGATCCGCGGAGGTTCTTCTCCGGTTTGTCGCGTGATAGATCAATGATCGAGTCTGTGCTCTCTTCTTCGCAGATCAGTGAAATCGAGCAGTCCGTGAAGGGGGTGAAGGCGAACAATCGCTCCTGGGAGGACGTGTGCGCTGGGTGAGACTCGAACGAGAACCTTAGAATCCCCGTAACAGTCTGCTCGAGCGAACGGAACGCGTTTCGTTGCAGGTATCTCACCTGGTTCGACAAGAACGACACCACGGACATCTTCAAGGAGTTCGACTTCACCGACGACATGGTCTTCGAGCTGAACAGCACGGTGTTGCAGGACGGCTGCATCTACCAGTCCATCGCGCAACTATGGGAGACCGGTTTGCGTAAGGATGTTCGAACGCTGACGAAGAAGGAGATTCTGGGCGACGTGAACAAGGCATTGAAGCGCAAGTGAGTCCTTGCCCTTTACCGTTTCAGTCAAAACGACTTTCTTTCGTTTCAATCTAAAGTGTTAGCAATGGAGCGCGTTAAAATCGGAGAATTCCTTTCAGGAAATACAGTAACCTGCTGCTAGATATCGGTCCGTTGCTCGCGGGTTTGTCTTACGATAAGAAGGGCCGGATTGTAGGCGCGAAAGCGACCATTCTGAATTGGTTACTGACGAAAACGAACAAGCACGCGGAAGAGTGGGAGCTGGAGTTCATAAACACCGTTCTACACCGTCCCGCGAACGTGACCCTACCACCGGGGATGGAGATTTACGCGATCGCCTCGCGAAGTTACATAGACACCCTGCACCAGATACTGAACAGCAATATGACAGTACTGTGCTGCGGGATATCCCTGATCGCGGTTTACGTGATGGCAATGATCGGTAAATGTAACGCGGTGGAGCAACGAATTTATTTGTCAGTAATGGGAGTCTCTGTGATTGGCCAGGCAATTGTATCCTCATACGGGTTGTGCTACTACTTGGGATACTCGTACGGGCCGATACATTCCATTCTACCGTTTCTGTTGCTCGGTATAGGCGTCGATAACATGTTCGTGATCATGCAGGGCCTGAACAACCTGTCGGAAACCGACCAGGCACTCGAGCTTCCGGTCCGATTCGCCAAAGCGATGCAACAGTCGGGTAAGCAGGACTCGATTGCTCCAACAGAACTTTCGTTCGTCGAGCTTCGCACTGGCAAGGGAACGCGCCGAACTGATGCACGAACGATTTTGTCGGTTTGTTCCCTGGGGATTTTGAGAATGGGTCTCGAGAGAAAGACTTGTTGTCGTCTTCCTTTAGTAACCGGTGGTTAAGGTCCACTATCAAATTGCCAGTGCAAGCAGCTGTCTCCCGGATCAAATAATCGATTCCCAACTTCCGTTCAAGGTATGTCCGTCACAGTGACTTCGTTCACGAACGTGATCGCGTTCGCTTTCGGCGTGACCACGGTGATGCCGTGTCTGAGATCGTTCTATGCGTTCGCCACGTTGGGCATCTTCTTCTTGTACGTCTACGAGATGACCTTCTTCATGAGCTGCTTGGTCTACGACGAGAAGAGGCTAGAGGCTCGAAGGGACGGTTGCTTCTGTCGTCCCAGGTTAAACTGGAAGCCGAACGAGTGCAGCCAGAGGAACACTCAGCAGATCATCTTCGAGAACTACATCGGTCCGTGGGTGGTCAAGAACTCGGTGAGAACGATCATACTGTTGATCACCGGCGGCCTCCTCTGCATCAACACCTGGGCCATCTTCCAGCTGGAGCAGAACTTCGACCCCCTTTGGTACTTAAATCAGGACTCCTATCCCATCAAGTTTAACAACAAACTGAAGGAGTACTTTCCCAAGTATGGGAACCGCGCTGGCATTTATATGACTGGCGTGGACTATTACGAGGACCGTGACTCCCTCTTCAGATTGGTAGAGGGGCTGAAAGCAAATCGGTTCATTAATAACAACACTCTGGATCCATGGTTCGTTGCCTACGAGAAATGGCTGAATGCTACTGGCAAAGGTAGTAAATGTATTAAATCTGCAGTCTATTAATTAGTTTCAGCTAACAATTGTTCCGAGGATTAATGGTCGTTGATGATTCTAGGTGATATTGAAAGTACCGAAGAGTATTATAATGTCCTTACCGAATACTTACTTCTGACCAAGGAAGGTCAAGCGTACATCAAGGACATCAAGTTCAGTAATCTACCAGTTGGAGAATATAATATAACGGTACTTACGAGCGAATAACTATTACAGAATTAGTTGTTTTCTTTTTAAAAATACGGTCTTCGCTCTTTCTCTAGACGTCGCAAATACCGATACAACACGTACTCATCAAAACAACCACCGAACAAATAGCAGCAATGCAATCTATTAGAGAAACTATAAAAGGAACTAATTTCTCCCACGGGTATGACCATATTGCCATATTTTCACCCGAATATGTCTCTTGGATGGCGAACAAGGTAATGGAACTCTCGGTTGAGACAGTTTCTTGTTCACAGTCATTGAATTGGTAATTTTTCTTGTAGGTGATAGGGGAAGAATTAATTAGGAACTTGTGTCTCGAGATAGTGACCATTGGGGTTGTGATAGTAGTGTTCCTTAGAGACATCAAGGCATCCTTTTGGGTTCTTTGTTGTGTCTTCTTCACGCTCATTGATTTATTAGGTTCTATGTACTTTTTAAATTTGACCGTCGAAATGTCGTCGAGCATTATGATTTTATTGTGCGCGGGACTGGCTGTTGATTATGCAGCTCACATCGGCCTGGAATTTATCCGAACGAAGGGTAGCAAAAAAGGTATACATTCGAAGAATATGTTTGACTAATTCGAGAAGAAGTAAATTTTAATATTACTGTGTGTGTGTGTGTTTGATGATATTTATAGAACGTGCAATTGCAACCCTTTCTATAATCGGACCAGCTGTGTTCAATGGAGGTTTGAGTACATTCTTAGCATTCGTTTTACTAGGTTCCAGTGAGGCTTACATATTTAGTACTTTCTTTAAGGTAACACCAAAATATTTTATTCATTAGCTATTGTTTTTCAATTAAATACAGAAGAATTTCTATTGTTTCAGTTATTTACATGTGTAGTGATGTTTGGTCTGTTTCATGGACTATTGTTCTTACCTGTAATCTTAAGCTTATTAGGTCCTGAAGAAAGAATAATTGAAATAAAAAAGGAGAGTGTTACTCGAGAACACAATGGTTATTGTACGGTTCCTTTATCTCAAAATAAGAAAGGTGACAATCATTGTAATGTGAATATACAATCATGTGTATATACAATCTAGGATACTCTAACCATCTCCTCTTTTCAGAATCAGAGAATAGAACGGCCAAATGAAATTTGACAGTGTCCAAAGACTGCATAGATAAGTATTTTTATTACGAGATCCTAGTATATGAATTGCATTTACAAGTCCAACGCGTACATACTATAAGACAGTAGTTTGTATATTCTTTTATATAAAACAAATACAAGAATACCCTTTTACATATCTTTTAGCAATTATTTTTTCCGCTTACATCTCACTTGTGTCCACTCAATTACCATCGGCATATCTTCCGATGCTTCTTCTTTACCTTCTGAACTATCATTTTCAATTACAGAGGAATTTTGTGTCCTTCTCACAGGTCCATCATTAACAAGCCAAGATTGAAGCGGTGGTAACTTTTCAAGCTCCGTCACTGCCACAGTTTCATTATTCTGACAACAGTAATGGAAAAATCTTAAAAGCTCCCCTGCAACTTGCATAGCACTGTCATCTTGCAGTTCAGTATTAAAGTGCTGGTCCATATAGTCTTCCAATTCATTAGCAATTTCACTGTTGTTTAAGTTCTCTAATAAAAAAGTGAGAGAAAATTAATTAAAGAATCATTTCTGAAAACACGCCTTGTATATTAATATCAACGATACTTCTTAGACTAATTTATTGTCATCGTGAGAAATATTCTAGTCGGAAAAACAAATTTTTCCCTACTATGATTTTTAAAGGCTAACCTATAAAAATAAGAATTTGTAATAACTAACCATTCATATACATTACTTCTGTCATGTAAGGGCAAAAATCTATCGCGTCTTCCTTTGCACCCATTCCATGTTCAACTGCCATCTAATAAAAAATATTAGATAAGATGCAACATACTTTATTTTTATAACCTCAAAAAAATTACGCGGTCTCACCTTCAACGCAGTCCAATTGCTAAAAATTCGTCGTGTAACGGTAAGAAAGAATTCCTTTGTGTTTGACATTTCTCTGCCATTCACCGTAAACTGTTCAACACTAATAACAACATTAAAACTCAAGCACTCGACCTCTCAGCGCACGATAAGTCTGCCATCAACTCAATCTCGCTCAACCTCAAAGCTAGGTGTAACGTTAATGTATAGTTAGGTTAGTGTCTCAATTGCATAGTCGTTACGGAATTGTATGCGTGTGTTTGCAGCGGAAACGTATGCATTCAGAAGCATCTTACACAAATTACTTTCATTGGTGTCGCAAGGTGTGAAATTATATTATTTTCTTTGCTACAAAATGTCCAACTATTTTTCAGTTAGCTTCTTTTTTTAATTTTTCTATCAATATTCGATCGCCACAGTGAAAGACTCCTACACCACTGCTACGGGTTAACAATATTCTTTTAAATTAGAATTTTGCAATTATTTAACGTACATTTGTTCACAATATCTGTTTATAACGTGTTTTCAAGACATGTCAGACGCCTTTGAGGAAATCCAAGCCATTAAAATCAAGAGGAACAGTCTAAGAGAGAAACTACAGAAGAGGAAACGCGAGAGACATGAATTATTTACTCTTACTTCAGCTACACCGGTATCATCCACCTTGACAAATGAATCGTCACATACCAATGGTAAAATAATCTTTCTAATACTACTCAACACATTCGCTGTTATGGATTTGGTAATATTACCTCGGATTCTATTCTTGTAGATTCAACAGGACACACACAACGAGCAGACCACAGTGAATATGAGAGAGACGTTTTGTGCATTCTGCACGAATCCTTGCCCAATTTGCCTATTACATCCGCAGAATTGATAGACCAGCTTCGTAAGAATCTAAACGCAGATGTGTCCTCTACAGATATCCATAAAATTTTGGAGAAACTGGCAGCTCAAGATATTGTTAAGTTAGTAAGTTTCTGCATCAGTTTGCGCTTTCATTTCAAGAGCATCGAAATTAACAAAATACTCTCTCAGGATCAAAGAGGTAACAGAGAACGAGGTCTTCGGATACACAGTGTTGTCCGTGACAGAATCCCAATCGTCTTATCAGTCTCAATCCGATGATACAGAGAATCCGGAGAGTGCAGAAACGTCTGCTTCCGAATTAAATGATTACGGGCCTGCAGAAAAGCAATCGAAACTGGACAAAAAGAATACAGAGGATATAATGTCCCTGATTTCAATGCCCACGATTAGGGAGAAGGAAAATAAAAAGGTTGGAGAGCAAATTTTAGATTTATTATCAAAGCAAACGTCTAAGGAGAAATCATTAGCTGAACGGTTTCGATCCCAAGGAGGAGCTCAGGTCATGGAATTCTGTCCTCACGGTACAAGAGTAGATTGCGTTAAGTTAAATGGTGGCCCAGGATTCGCAGAGAAATGCAAAAAGCTTCACTTCAAAAAGATCATTCAAAGTCACACAGACGAATCGTTAGGTGACTGCAGTTTCCTCAATACCTGCTTTCACATGGACACATGCAAGTACGCGTTTCTTAAATACTTATAAAAAAGCCTTTGTCAGTTTACTTTAAACGAAGTTATTACAATTCTACATTTTCCAGGTACGTTCACTATGAAGTAGACGGACCAACAACTCAACCAAAAGAACCAAATGATACAGATAACTCGAGCAACGCGACAGTAAACAAAGTTTTAACGTTAGATAGTAAAAACGGTGGTAGCGTTACTTGTCCAACTACCAGTGGGTCCCTGGACAGCGAACTGACCCTTTATCCGCCGCAATGGATACAGTGTGATTTACGTTACCTTGATATGACCGTGCTCGGTAAATTTGCTGTGATAATGGCTGACCCGCCGTGGGATATTCACATGGAGTTACCATATGGTACTATGTCGGACGACGAAATGAGGCAGCTAGGTATACCCGCCCTTCAGGACGAGGGTCTTCTATTTCTATGGGTAACGGGAAGAGCGATGGAACTTGGTAGAGAGTGTTTGCAGTTGTGGGGGTACGAAAGAGTGGACGAAATAATTTGGGTAAAAACGAATCAATTGCAAAGGATAATAAGAACAGGCAGAACAGGACACTGGTTGAATCATGGTAAAGAGCACTGTCTGGTTGGAATGAAGGGAAATCCAAGAATCAATAGAGGACTGGATAGCGACGTTATCGTAGCCGAAGTTCGAGCTACCAGCCACAAGCCTGATGAGATTTATGGAATTATCGAACGTATGAGCCCGGGGACGAAAAAAATTGAATTATTCGGACGACCACATAATGTTCAACCTAACTGGATAACACTGGGTAATCAAGTGGACGGTGTTCATTTGATCGACCCACAACTGATAAAAGCTTTCAAAAAGCGTTATCCAGATGGAAACTCGATGAAACCCGCGCAATCGTAACTAGTATTTAAAAATATTGTAAAGTAAGGAATCTGTTACTCGATGACAACATTACGAAAATAAAATCGTTTTTCATAAAATTTAATACGAATTTTTCGACTTTTACTTTTGTACCCTAGCATAAGACATTTCTAAGAAAACAATTTCGTTGTGAAATACATGTGTACATAGATATATACAATATATGGACTGCCTTTGAAATAATTATTATATAATCGCATACTAGATATAATTACAGTACGTAAATCGTTTTTGCAGGCTTAAAAATATTTTTGTACATATTCATTTTACTTTATGCTTTTACAAGCATGCATATCAATTTCTATATTCGTTACTTTCACGTTAGCACATTAACCATTATTTGATTATAATCTGTGCTTTGAAACAATATTACTGTCCATGTGTTACAATAAATGTACATATTCTTGAAATTTTTCCGTAAATGGAATGTATCTCCGACGTACAAAATTCCATAATTTATGAATACAATAACTCGTACTTATGATACTAAGTAAAACCAATACTGTCACGTTTTGGTCTCAAAAAGTTTCTCTTTAACGTGAGAAAATTATTTTCACTTATCTTAGTTAACGTGGACCTGGCAGATTGATTCTTTTTCACTGGAGTTAAAGTTTGTCGATTTTCTTTTTCATTAGTATCAATATTGCTTTCTACTAAATCGATTCTAAGTTTGCAAACTTTATTCAGTGAATCAATCCAATGTTTTTTCCCATGCTCGTCCTCGGTTGTGAATACGTGATCACCAATTTTGATTTCACAATTTGTAAGCGACTCGTTTCTACTCGTACAGATATGTTCCTTAAGCACAACGGGAGAAGATAAATTGTACCTTTTATGTACAGGTCTCGACCTCCGAGCTATTGCAAGACCAGTGTCAAAGAGGAAACACTGAAATTTCTACAAGAACAATGAAAAATTTATTCGATTCTTATAAAACAAGGTAATTTGTTGAAATTATTCTTACCATGCCACGTGCATCTTTAAGTGGGCCCTCGGTAATAAGTTCTGTTGCATTTTCAATACGCTTGGAAGGATCGTATTCTAATTTCACATGAATCTTTGATTGAGCCAACTTGCATTCTGCATCACCCATGATCCTATCGATATCATTTAATAATTTGGATAACATATTGTACGCCTCTTTTAAAGATGTTTGATCCGAATGTGATGCTGGAGTATGTCTCAATATTTCTTTAACCAGTAAAGGATATTTAACAATCCTTGATCGTGCTACATCTATGTATGTCCACAAATCATTAGAATGAGGTGACTCCAAACGTTTCTTCAGAAATGATTGAAAACGTTTGTTTGTCAGTCTTTTCTCATCCAACAAATGCTTGGCCCATATTTGTGTTCTGCATCTTTCCAGATAAGGTTCTGTTAAAGTAGAAGCCTAAAAAAAATTATAGAATTAGTGAATCTACACATTCAATGATTAATTATAGTATCATCTGTAAAAACAGCTAACCCAATTTAATATTGTAGAACCAATAGTGTCTGTACACCCATATTGATCTCTCGATTCAATCAGTTCGTCTCTCAGTTTAGTATGTATTTTAATGAGGTCTGTCACACCTCCGAAAAGGGTAAGCAATTCCTCAGAATTAAAAATACCAGTGGGCAACAGTGGTTCATAGTAAAAATCTTTGAGAACAGATAGGTCCCCAATGAGCACATTTTCTCCGCAATACAGTTCATAAATTGCTTCTTGTCTTTTTATCTCTTTCCTACTTAGGGCACAGTTCTGCCTATCTTTAGTGCTTATCTTTGAAACATCCAGTACCCAACTTCGAAGTGTCAGACTATTAGTGTTCTCGATATTCTTCTTATTTCTGGTAGAAATATAAAAAGAAGTATTTTTAAGTGTGTAAGTGCTATTTAAAAACAATGTTCTTTTCTTACTTTCTTTTTAGCGTCGCTGTTTCTGGTTCATTATCCGCAAAGGATGAATCTGTTGCACTCGGTTCTATCGTGAAGGATGTACGAAGAATATTTGATTGTTTATTGCTCAAGGTAGACGAGGAGAAAATACTGCTTGCCACTTCGGTAATTCTTCTCCTCTTTTTCTTCTTTCCTAAGTCGGACTCTATGGATATATCCATCGAACTGATACTGATGGCATCACTTTTTGGACGTTTTCTGGATCGCTAATACATACGTATTACCATAATTAGCGAACAGAGGATAGAAGCGAAATAAAAATCACAACAACTTTCTAACTTAAAATAAACTTGAAATGTGGAACGTTCCATACAGAATATCGTACAAAGCTGATGAAAAGCAAGAATGTGAAATGCCGGCGAGAATAACGGTACAGGTTAACCTAGTTTAAATATTGTTGACAGTACGTAAAAACTTACCAGCCAGAATTTTTTCCGTGGCTCCGGGAAACTGTCTTTGACTGTACTGTTGCTGTCATCGTCCATGACTCTTTATGTTAAGAAACATTTATAAACAAACGATTCTGATTCAATCATTCATATTCGAATGATGGCAACCGTTTACGACGCCAACTTCTGAGAGAATCGATTCACCGATTCTATTTTGGCACACATGAACTGTAGAATATATTTGCTCATCGCTATACCATGATAGCTTTTTTCATTTTCACCGGATGTTTAATCGCAATGGTATTGTTCATAAGGTAAGAAAATGATCGTAACACTTATTCAATTGTATGCAGAGAAGCGTTGCTTCATTGAACTTCTTCAAAACCGTTGCGTTTAAACTCACATAACCCCTAAATAAATTGATCGTAGATTCGACGGTACTATATTTTCGAGCGACGATATTGTTTTTCGACGCTAACACGAAAATTATTTACGCAAGTTTACATTTTCAAAATTATTGTATAGTATTGTCAAAGCTGAGTGGAAATGGAAGTTGCGTGCACGCTTCCATCGTCCGTCACTGTGCGTGCAAATTATTATGTTCGAATGTTTGGATTTGAAATGTTTTTATCCGGTAAATTGTTCATCTCGTTTACGAGTACAATCATGAACGAAAGCCTAGCGGAAGGATTGCAGTTGTAAATCCTGATTATCCAAAACATTATCTAATTATTAAAACTGATAGAATTTGAATTTCATATCAGAGTTTCGAATTTGTGCCACAGAGGACTCTAAGGATACATATATACTTTCTGTTTGTGTCGCCATGCTTATGTTGGCATATACCTAACCAACTTTAATTAATCAGAATTGGAGTAAACATTTATCGAGTTTATATTTCAGATTTGATAAAAATCGGACGTTCGTTTGAAAGATTTCTGTTCGTATATGTACACGTGAGAAATGAATAGGTTAGCTTCATGGAATGGTTACGACACGGCCTGTAAGGTATTTGACGTTAATCGTTTCTTTTGACGGGTATTTTAAATTTTAGGCACGACGAGAACAAGGAGAAGGATTGTCGCTCGAAAAAACTAGCGACCAAACGAACAATGGACGAGAAAAACAAAAAGAATTTTTCTTCTATCACACCACATACGGAGCGGAGCGCTCCGGGTCGCAATTGGGAATTATTTAAAAATATAGCTGCCAACTCGTCGCCCTCGGAGATAAACACTTCCGGCAAAGAAAACGTTGAGAAAAAGTCGATTTCTTGTTGTAGAAAGTCCCAGAAAATACACACGTTCAAACCGAAGCTGGACACTACGCTACAATTGATCGGAGAGACGGAACAAAGGAGGAACAAAAAGAAACTGACAAAGCTTGTAGCAATGGATTGCGAGATGGTAGGCATAGGAGACGGCACAGAGAGTATGCTGGCTAGAGTCTCGCTTGTAAATAGTCATAACTATTGCATTTACGACAAATATGTTAAGCCCAGAGAACCCGTTCAAGATTACAGAACCAAAGTGAGCGGTATCCGTCCACACAATCTCCAGAATGGAGAAGAGTTTCACATTGTTCAGAAAGAAGTAGCAGAGATTTTAAGAGGACGTATTCTAATTGGACATGCTTTGAAATACGATCTAGATGTGTTGTATCTGTCCCATCCAAGAAGACAACTGAGGGACACGTCTAAGTTTAAAATGTTCAAACAATTATCCGACGGAAGAACACCTAGCTTAAAGAAACTCGCCTTTGAATTGTTAGGTAGAGAAATACAAACTGGAGAACACAGCTCGGTGGAGGACGCGCGAGCCGCGATGCAACTGTATTTACTATATAAGAATAAATGGGAGTCGGAGTTCTATTCCAGACGATAGTTAGAAATGATTCTCCTATTTGGAAAATAGAATACTCTTCCGTTCATCTCCCTAAATTGCACATACACAATGATGTTTCACATAAACGCATAGGATTTCTTCAGCTTAGAATGTTTGTATATTTTATGAGGAATTGAGTGTATCAGAAGATGTTTTTACAAACGTTGTTTGTTATAAAAGGGTATATTATATAGTACAAATTATCAAACTCTTGTGAAAACATTTCCTTGATAGGCTCTGTCTCCCGTGAGATAGTGCAACATTGTGAGATAAAGGGGTCACTGTGCGTTTACGTTAATTACATAAGATCAAATCAGACTAATTTGTCGCTATTTCTTAAGATTATATTTATACCAAGGACCAATTCTCGATCGCTCGCATTTATGGGAAGTGACTTAAGATGATAGCAACTATATTTTAGGCATACTGGCCCAAACACAAATGTTGTAAGAGTGTAAAGAATTTTGTTAACAATTAAAAAAATATATTTCTTTTTCATACTGATCTTTGTTGGTTGTACTTTAATTGTCACGGTTTCGATTTTCAAGTAAAATTCCGTCTTTCTCTTCATAAAAAGAAATGTTTAAAAAAAACTTAACTTCACCATAAGCGTTGGATATTTACGACAATGTGATCTGTTGCGAGAACACGAGCTATGTAGGGGGTACGCGGGTTTACAGGGTAGAGGCTCGAGTGGATCAATATGGTTTAACTATACACGCTGACATACATAAAAGTTTGAGGCGAAGTTTTCTGTAAACAAGCGGCGAAGTTGAGTCAACTGTGCTTTCCTCTATATATAGCCGACGGAATTGTTTATAGAACAGATTAAAACCGATGCAAGTGATAGGGCGCGTCTCGTTTGTCTCATTACAGAGTTACTCGATGGATGCTATACTACTGAACTTTCTGAACTCTGCCATTCCGACCCTCGCATTTGCTTTTCAAGATCATCCACCCTGCACCGTGCAAATAAACTATCCCGCAGTATCTACAAAATATAAAAATAAATACGAAACAACGGAACCAAAGTTCGAGAATAGACGAAACATTCTTAACACTAGTTTTAATAGAAGACAATTGTACGGCTATTATTACGAAACTTTCGAAGCTTTTGCGGACAAAACCGCGACATCCGCTGTTATTATTTATTATCATTCTCTTCTACAACACATTTTCTGTCGTCTGTAGAAAATTTCGAGTCCCGTGCAACGCGCAAGGCCGAGATTAATTTAAACGAAACATATGTATATCGCCTCCAGCTGCGCTGATCCCATGCGAACGTTACGGCTATTCCGTCAAGATATCCGGACGATTATATCATAATCGTCGGTTGCCTAAAATTAGCTTCGACAAGGTTTTCTGGCAGCAATTAAAAATTCATTAACCAGTCGGTGGTTTACTCAGCCTCCAAAGACGGCGGGAGGTCGTTCGTTGCCGATGCTTCCTGAAACAAGTCCGTGTCGACTTTCCATATCTGTGTACCGTAAACAGACAGCATACACGTCGGCCTTGTTATCAGTAACAGCCTCCTTTCGAACGATACACTTCGACTTTTCACGCACACTTGATTATTTCACGATCGGTCATTCGGTATTTCTTCTCCGGCCGTGAAACATCGACTACGGACGTTTTCGCACGCGTTCCCTTCATCTTTCTCGTGAGTAGCGTACAATCCACATTAACTGTCATTTTCTCGTTCATTAACACGTTCGCCTCACCTACCAAGACAATTAGGCAAAATCGAGACAGTTTATTAAGAAAAGAGAAAAATAAAAACGGGCGTTCCGATCGACTTCGTTCAACTTGCTACATTAACACTAGATTTGCGGAGCACTAAAAATTACTATTTTACAATTTCCTTATAAGAATAACATGGATATTGTGTTAACTATTCTTATTTCTTTAAAAAGAGATGTATACCCCCCTCGATAACAGAGCGAAAGCGATTGGTATTCGCCATCAGGATAGTTAAGCAAGAAGGAAAGTGCGTCGCACAGGGGAAAAAAGAGGAAACGACTTCGAGACTTTCGATCGTTGCACCTTTCCCACTCGGAACCTGAACGCGTGTAACTATGTGTTTCGCGCTAGATTATGGGAACAGTATCGTCGGCCTTGTCTCTTCTACTCGAGTTTATTTTCACGATTTCGTCTCCGAACGCGATAATGTGATAACGCGACGAATGCGCGTGATTTGCCGTTCTTAAGTAGGTACTTGCCTCGCGCGTTAAACCCGAGCAGGCGATTAGAACGGCGAGAGGAAGGATAATCTTCTCTGTTCCCGAACTAACAGGTTTCGTCGATCCGTAAGCGAACATGAGGATCGCGGTGATCGGTGCTGGATCCGCTGGTCTGGCGGCTCTGCGACATTGCACTTCCGGCGAGTTCCACTGCGAGGTGGTTTGTTACGAGAAAACGGAACAGGTCGGAGGAACCTGGGTCTACAGGGAAGAAACGGGCCTGGACAAGTTCGGCTTGCCGATACACACCAGCATGTACAACAACTTGAGGTAAATCGAGATGATCCCAGTCAGCAAAACTTGCTTCCAGCAAATCTTGACCAATGCTTGTTACTATTACCACCGAAATTTGTCGAATTTGAAATTAAACTTTCAATACAGGCTCAGATAAAAGAGCTAAAAAAACCAACTTGCTTCAAATAGTGTAGACTCAGTTTTGCTCGTTACTGTATGTATCGTCTTCCGCGGGGCTTCGGGAACGGAAATACAGCAGGAAATGAGATTTTTTGCGAACCGATCGAAGGCGAACGGGAAACTCTTCTTCGCCTGACTATATTAACCAGCGAAATCGTTTGCGCTGCGCAGAACGAATCTACCGAAGGAGGTGATGGGATACCCGGATTACCCGACCCCCGACGTACCCGAAAGTTACTTGACCCGCACGCAAATACTGGACTTCCTCAACTCCTACTGCGATCATTTCAAGCTTCGCCGGTATATTCGGGTACCGTACGACTTCTCTCCGTTCTGGCGTGTCTCCGAGTTTTTATACCGGGAGAAGTTCCTTTCTTTTCTTTTTTTTTCTCTCTCTCTCTTCTCCAGTTTCTGCACAACGTGGAATTACTGGAGCCGTCGAACGGGGACCGGAAGTGGTCGATCAAGGCGAAGGATCTACAGAAGAATATCGTGACGAACGAGTCCTTCGACGCCGTTATGGTATGCAACGGCCACTACTTCGAGCCCAGCGTTCCGAAGTTGAAAGGCCACGACCTTTTCCAAGGACGACAGTTGCACAGCCACGACTACAGGGCTCCAGAGATATTCGCCGATAAAACCGTCCTCGTGATTGGCGCCGGTCCTTCCGGTAATACGATCATTGAAAAAACCCGAGAAATTGGAATATTTTCTTCTTCTTTCTAATCTTCTTCTGTTTTCAAAACCACAGGCATGGACTTAGCGTTGGACATATCGAAGAAAGCGACCCGGGTCATTTTGAGTCATCACTTGAAGGACCCGATAGGTACCGTGTTCCCCGAGAATGTTGTCCAGGTAACGAAACCCGCCTTTTACTGTCCTTAACCCGTCCATTAACCGACTGATCTTCAAATTTGTAGAAGCCGGACGTGAAAGAGCTCGCGGAAAATACCGTGATCTTCAAGGATGGTTCCAAAGAGCCTCTGGACGTAGTTTTCTATTGTACAGGTAACTTTTGTCGATACCTCCTGTCTAACGCGGTGATTCAGAATTTATCCCTCGAAAGTTAAGATCTGAGGTGCCGTTTTTATCGAGTTTGCGGTGTCGCGTTGCTGAAGTACCATGCTGTACAGGGGATACCTGTACTTGACCGATAACTCGATCGGCCACACTCGAGATAATGGTTCTAATCTTTGATCGTAGGATACAAATACAGTTTTCCCTTTATGAGCGAGAAGTGTGGAGTACGCGTGGATCATAACATGGTCACTCCGCTTTGGAAGCAAGTTGTGTCCACCGAGAACACGTCCCTCGCTCTGATCGGTCTTCCGTTTTACGTGTGCGCCTTCAGTATGTTCGATTTACAGGTGAGATTTCAGACAATTCACGTTAACGAGCATAGTAACGGTTCACGCGAGCAATTGTACTGATCGACACGTTGATCGGAAGGTTCGATTTGTCCTGAAATTCTGGAACGGACAGAGAGACTTTCCATCGAAAGCGGACATGCTGCGCGAAGAGAAGGAGGAATTGGAGAAAAAATTGAAAAAGGGTCTCGAGAAGAGGCATTTCCACATGCTGGGCTACGACCAGGGCGATTATTACGATGATCTCGCAAGAACCGCGGGGGTAACACCCTTGCCACCTGTTCTCACGAAGCTGCACAATGAGAGCAGCATGCGCTTCTTGGACAACCTGGCGCATTACAGGGAGAGCAGATACAAGATCATCGACGACTACAATTTCATTCAGCTATGAAGCTGCCGTCAAGTGCCAATCGTGTGACGACTGTCCACAGTCGCGTTTTTTAATCACTTACACTGCGTTGTGTAATGCGGAAACCGATCTTTCATACGAATTTATCTGTTTTTACTGGAGAATCGTGCAGACAATAAAATACTTTTAATTTAATATTAATAAGATTCTAAGGATGCATACATGAGAAATTATTTAGCAAATTTATTTCCTTAGGTATATATTATTTTTAAAATATTGCTGAAAATATGGGTAGCACGTTCTTGAAGTAATGCAAAATAGTCGTTTTTAGTGCTCCGTAAACCTAGCGTTAAGGGTATTCAAATTTATGATACACGCAAATTTCATTTCACGTTATTTTCAAGAGCGCGCCGATAAGAATCGCGGTGCTATTCCGAGGAATCGAATTCGAATTCAAATATGGCGCCAGACGCGTAGCGCGCGCCGCATCCACGAGACGGCGCGCGCACGCGTACGTCGGTTAAATGCCTAAGCGCCGCGATGCGGTTCAGTGTCGTGTGTGATGTAGCCGTACGACGTTCGCTGTTACGTTTCACTCGACGATCATTTCGAAAATGATTAGTATTTCGATGATCCCAAAGTGATTCAGTGGCGAAGTATTCCAGCCCGTATTCCGCGGCTGAGCCAGGATGATCGAGTCAAAAGAGAATCTTGTCGATCGTGATCACCGTAAGTGGGATTCCCTTCGAAAGAGAACCGTCTACATTTTCCTAGTCTGTACTGTACCATGATTCCCACTTCGCGAATTTCCATGCTAATCTCAATCTCGTTCTACTCGCGCGAGCGAGAAAGACGGAGAGATGGAGAAGCAGGGGACGAGAGAGTGTGCGTGTGTGTGTGTGTGAGAGAGAGGGAGAGAGAGACAGAGAGAAAGGGAAGAAAGGAAGGAGAGAAAGATAATCTACGAGTAACGTTTCCTCGGGTGTATGCATGCGGAAAAACGTTAGAATCGCGTCTCGGAACGGAAAAAACGTTATTTACGTTCCCGGGAGACTCGACAGCACGTTACTTTCCTAGATAGAAAGTTGCGTTCAATGATGCACGATATGTGGGCTACGCACAGTCTCTCTCTCGGGTGAATGCATTCGTAAGAATGCATTCACGTCCGCCGTGTGTCGTGTTCCTCTCCTGCTTTATGTAATTTCACCACGGACACCTGTCTGTCCGCTTCCCTGGGGTATCGCGCGTCTCCGCCGTGCTCCGTTCGCTGTCAACGTTTCCGTTCTCGCCCTTATCTGTCAGGCGTTTTCGGACGGTCCTTTTAACGGCTCGAAAGTTTCTTTCGAACTACTTTTTTCTTTTCTTTCAGTCTTGTCCCCCCTGAATCACCTCGAAAGAATTTTTCTCTGATATTTGGAAAGCTTCGAAAGTAGAAGACCACCGAACACGCGGACAAAACCGTTTCTTTTTTTTTTTCGGAGTACTCTACCAATGCGATTTACCATGCCCGCGTAACTGATCTCGAAACAACGCGAAACATGTTTGGAAACGTTGCATGAATGGTGTCACAACGGGTGAAATACTATCTGTGATCCTGATACGGTGTATCGTTACCGCTAACAGTATTTCACGACCGTTATGACTCTTTGTTATTCACGATTCGATAATTGTTGGGCAACGTAGTCGTAAATTTTTCTATGAAAAAGTCCGAAAAAATCCGAGTTGCCTCGGAAAACATTCTGAGAATGAAACGTACACTATTATTGTAATAACAACTATAGATTTTTTTTTTTAATATTTGTCTCATTGCTCTGTTACCGTTGTTATTATTCAGTAGGGTATTAAGGTGGAACTCGAGAATTGTAAAATGGCTACAAAAACTGAAGATACAACGTCCATTGATAATACCAACGATGGTAAAACAATTTTGTAGTTTCCTCTTTGTAATCGACCCGGTTACAGCTACGATTGCTTGTTACGATCAATGCGCAATTGCAGGAGAGAGCATGGACAAGGAGGTACTAGCTATCAGTGGAACCGATGAGACCGGTCATCGTATGCCACCTACGTATTTGTACAGTTCGAGTTCAGAACCGAACACAGGGATACCGAATCAAGAGCAGAGCAACAGAAGCCGTAATCAAGCCACTGAAGACCAGTTGGGACCATTGCCACCAAATTGGGAAAAGGCTTACACCGACACGGGAGAAGTATATTTTATAGAGTACGTGTCACGGTGCGTTCAAATACTTTGCTGATTCGTATTGTAGCTATGCCTGCCTGGTTATCGTATCGGCACAAATTGGTCAATCGGTGTTCCAATTTTCGAACAATCAGCTATCCCGGTAACAATATGATTTACCGAGGGATGCAGAGCTCTGATTGCTTGGAATCAATTCCAATCGTATATGATTAATTAAAATACTTGTGCGTATTACAGCCACAACACAGGTACTTCACATTGGCTGGACCCGCGGCTATCCAAATTTCAAAAAAGATCTTTGGAGGAATGTTTGGATGACGAATTACCGTACGGTTGGGAGAAAATAGATGACACGCTGTATGGAACGTACTTCATTGATCATGTAAATCGTCGAACCCAGTATGAAAATCCGGTATTGCAAGCGAAAAGGGCTCAGCAAAGTTTAGGGGAGAGAAAGAGTCCCAATTTCACTAGGAATCCCGACAAACTGAAGGGTCAGAAGATAAGAACAACGTTGATAAAGAGTTCGAGGGGGCTAGGGTTTACCATTGTCGGCGGGGACGATTCGGTAGAGGAATTTTTACAAATAAAAAGCGTTGTACCGAATGGCCCTGCGTGGTTGGATGGGAAATTGCAAACTGGTAATTTATGAAACCATATTAGAGACTGCATTCAACAATACGAGTCGATAAACCACGAATAATGCTAATTGCAGGGGACGTTTTGGTATACGTTAACGACACGTGCGTTTTGGGATTCACTCATAACGAGATGGTGAACGTTTTCAAATCAATCGGTAGCGGCGAGACCGTCACGCTGGAGGTGTGTCGGGGTTATCCGTTGCCGTTCGACCCGAACGACCCTAACACGGAAGTCGTTACCACGATCGCTGTTAACGCGCCAGGTAAAGGTCATATTTTCTGCATGCATCCGTTCGATGAATAAATTCTATCGCTTCAGATATTTTGACAGAAGATCCGAGGATGTACATGGATCTGGATCCCACCTTGCAAAGCAACGGTCGTTTCAATTTCCTGGACTCCACGTTCCTGCCGGTGCATAGTCTCCAAAACGGCGAGAACCTTGCCACCACCTCCGTCAACTCGATGCCGGACCTGTGCATCTCGGACAAGATCAACACGATCAAACGACCGAGCAGCACCGACATTCTTCTGTCGGAGAGCAACGACATGAACGATTGCAAGGACTCGCCGTTGTCTTCCAAGCCTGAATTTCTTAGCATCGCGATCGTGAAGGGGACCATGGGGTTCGGGTTCACAATAGCGGACTCTGCGCACGGTCAGAAAGTGAAGAAGATCTTGGACCGGCAGCGTTGCAAGAATTTGATGGAGGGCGACATTCTGGTGAACATAAATGAAATCAACGTGCGAAACATGTGCCACTCGGAGGTGGTGCAGGTGCTGAAAGATTGTCCTCGCAACGAGGAAGCGTTGATACATGTACAAAGGACAACGTCGAAGTCGAACGAGAAGAAGGAGAAGAACTCGCAGGACTTTTTTCGTAGTAAAACACCGACCGCTGATATCTACAGCACTCAAACGAAGACCGTCGTGCCGAGTCGACCGAAGACACCGCTGATAGACACTAGAAATCGCCCTAAGTCGCCGACGAACGCAATTAGACCGAATTGGAGCGAGCAAACCGAAAACGAGCTGAACCCGTTAGATAACCGATACAAGTACGGCGAATATACTCACGGCATGTACTATACCGACCCGTACAAGGCCAATATAACGAACTTGTCCGATAATTTCGCTACGATGACTAATCTCGACGACGATTCGGTGCGGAACACCGCGAAAAGGGATTGGGTCACGAACGACAAATTGAACATAAACAACGACGTGTACTCGATCGACATACCTCATCACGATAACATGCTGAAACAAAACGGATGCCTGCATTCGGACTACTATAAAGAGCTGTACACGACCCAGTCCCATTCGCAGTACAGCGAGCAAGATTACAATGTATACTCTATCGGACAGGAGCAGAATGTTGACACTGGGGAGATATGGGATAAGCGTAAGGAAACCACGAGTTTCGAACACGAGCAACCACATTCCAGTTCTATACCGCGGTAAGCGTAAATTTCATTCACAGGTTTCCGTGTAAGTTCCGTTGAGTTAACATTGGTTCGATTTTAGATATACCCAGTACACCAACGAACTAGTATGTCCTATCGTGCCCGACATAGAGTGGATAGAAACGTTGGTGACATTAGTGAGACAGGACACAGGCTTCGGATTTAGAATAGTTGGCGGCACCGAGGAAGGATCTCAAGTGAGAACATAAATTGCTAACACATACAGAAGTGTCTTGGCTAAGCGAAATCGCTGAAAATCGATGAAAATCGAAGGTATTGACAATCGAACTGTTAGCAGGTCTCCGTCGGACACATTGTACCTGGCGGTGCGGCCGATTTGGACAACAGACTGAACACGGGCGACCTGATCATGTCAGTCGACGATGAGAGCGTTTTGAACTCGTCGCACCACCACGTTGTCCAGTTGATGATCGCTGCGGCTCAAAATGGCAGGGTTACATTAGGAATACGACGTAGAATCAACACCCAGGAACATCTTCCGGAGAATCTACAGGCTCCGTATAGTAGACAAATGAACCATCAGTATCCTTACGACGTGACGGTCACTCGAATGGAAAACGAAGGTTTTGGCTTCGTGATCATTTCCTCGGTGAACAAAGCTGGCTCGACTATCGGTAGGATAATTGAAGGTTCGCCCGCGGAAAGATGCGGCCGGCTGAACGTCGGAGATCACATTCTTGCCGTTAATCACGTGGACATCACGAACGTCTGCCACAAGGATATCGTAAACTTAATCAAGGACTCCGGATATTCTGTTACATTGACGATCGGTTACCCTCTCGACGACTGTTGCAGCAACACGTCTCTGTCTCAAAAGGTACTGCTCCCTAACTACACGAGCGGTTTCGATTAAGTGTACAAGGGTTGTTCGAGAGTATCAATTCTCCATATAAAAATGTTTCTGTCATAAATTCCGAGGAGGATGCTGCATGAGTACTCTTTGAACAAAATATTTAACCGTGTACTTCGAACATCCTGTGTATAGAATATAAATTATCGCAGGATGAACCAACATGCGACGGAGACGGAGGCCAATACCACGCGGTCGAATTAACACGTGGAACCCGAGGATTTGGTTTCAGTATTCGCGGCGGACGTGAATTTCAAAATATGCCGCTGTTCGTGTTGCAAATCGCTGAGAACGGTCCCGCGTCTATTGATAATCGATTGAGAGTAAGAGGCGAGCTATTAATAAAATAGGACGCGTGTCGGTAAAGCGATGGCTGTTCCGAGGAACTGTATTGCATTCTCACATTTCAGGTCGGAGACCAAATAATCGAGATAAATGGGATCAACACGAAAAACATGACTCACACGGAGGCAATCGAAATTATACGAAACGGTGGGCCGTCCGTTCGACTTTTGGTTCGACGTGGTTGTCAGATGCCTTCAGTGGTAGGTGCTCTTCCACACCTCTACGATATGAATATATGAGATTAACCATTTTTTTTAGTAACACACCGCCATTAATCCTTGCAAGTGACGATTACTAATGCTAACGTTGCCTCCGTACATAACTTTTACCCCCCGAATAATTTCTTTTTCGACTCGATGCTTCTGAGTTTA
The DNA here is from genome assembly GCA_028454255.1 of Halictus ligatus. Taxonomy (NCBI): domain Eukaryota; kingdom Metazoa; phylum Arthropoda; class Insecta; order Hymenoptera; family Halictidae; genus Halictus; species Halictus ligatus. The sequence goes on along the minus strand of CM052145.1, from coordinate 1,077,682 downwards.
ACCGTTAGGTATTCGCGTAGCACGAAAGAAATGAAACAATTTTTAAAGACAATACCAGAGAAAGGAAAGAATGATTTGCAAGAGGTTGTTTTATTGCAGCGAGTGTTAGATTAATACTGTTACGCAGTACTAAGAGAATCGGTACAGAACTGTCTGGTGCAAAAAGGGAAACAATGTGTTATATTGTATAATATTTTATGGAGTTGGTTATACATATATGTAGGTATGTAGTAAGATTCAATACTTTCTTTTTCTTTTTATATATACAACACATGGGAATCAAGTGTTTATTACATGTATTCACATGTCGTTCAAGCTTTCTAATATTTGATACGTATTATTATTATTATTATTATTTTATATGAGCTTCGAATTCTATATGTATTACAGTTTAGTAACGTAACCGAGGACATGGTTGTTGATTCTCAATGAAACACTATACTGATAGTATTAATATTAATTTATAGTAAGAGATCATCTTTTACGAACTTTCAGTTGAAGGAAGGAATGCGTGAATATCATTTTCCTTGCAGCTGCGATTGTGACTCGTAAAATGCCCGATTTATAGGGACGATACTTGCTCACTCTAACCAAGATTGGACTGGTGCTAACTCTGTATTTAAACAAATCTAATTACCGAGAGAGGACGAGAAATATTAATTCATCCTAACACGTGTGATAGCTTTGAGAGTATTGTGCCTTGCGCGTGTTCCAAATATTTAATAACAAAACGAAAATTTACTAAGTAAAACGCTTGAGCTTCTGAAGCGATCGTAAAACGTTTATTGAATTTATATTCGTTGTAGAGTAATCTCACAATCGACCAATTAAGTATTCGACCGATTGATGAGGGCACCCCGCGCAGGCATTTATTCAAATTACCCGAGATGGGTGTGCACCCCAAAAAACGTCAGAAAGTCCGACTTTTCGTTTTCTTAAACTGCTGTTCATCCAAAAATCGATATTTATGATAAGGGTTTTTTTTTCTACCGTTAAAGCGATACGACACTTTTCGGTCCTGACTATATTGTTAATCCGATAAGGTAATATACTTCGTAAGTGTAAATGTTAGCTTCCGAGAAGAGAGTCTTGAGAATTTTCTGTTTTCTTCTTTTTTTTTTCGTTTTTACTGCGTATTGGGTGATTATTGCATTTTTAAGGTACGACTTTATACTCGAATCGATTGTACAAGACTATATACAATTAGAAAGACATGTGAAACGTGAATCTCAGTGGAGTATGATCTATTTGCATCCGCAAATAGCATTGATACTCGCGTAAAGCATGGAAAGCTATTTTAGTATTTATATAGGAAGGTAATTATGCACTGATATAACTTCTTAAATAAGAGAAATTGTAGACTGGAAAGATGTTAACTACATTCGACATTCTCAGAATCTCTTTTTGGTTAATTCTATACACTTGAACTATTCGTCTTGTAACATTATTGTGGCCTTGATCATCGATTCATGCATTTTTCTTAGCACGAATATTATACTGATCTTGAAGAGTTTAACGGATTACCACTCGACCGTTGTGTTGTCTTAAAGCGTGTGCAGCTTTTGAAAAAAGAACAGAATGAAAAGAAAATATTGTCGATACTGTTTTTGTTCTTAAGTATTTATTATAACTATACGAAATAAGTACGTCTAGCAATAATTAAATTAAGTGCTGATACAACCAAAGAAGCAGATGCACTTAGAGGTGCAGAGGATCAATGCGATGGCGAACTGAATTTACCGTTTACAAAAAAAAATTTCTTTTGAATAACGTACTCATTCTGACGATTACTACGGAAGTTTATGAGTTCAAGTTCTCGTGAACAAGCTCAAAGAGACTGAAACTCCATCAAAATTGTATTGTCTTCGTGAAACGTTGCAATACGTTATGAATAAAATGAAGCAGCGTATTAAATTCAATTAGAATCTCGTTTCACATAATTACTAATGATTATGTAAACAAAAATTATGCAATTCTTTCTAAACTTCTCGTATGCAATAAGTGCATAAAGTTCCGAAGTGTACTGATTACCCGGTAATGTGTGTAATGATCAGATCGGGCAAAAAGTTTTCTTGTCAAAACAACCTCTTCCTGTCTTTTTGCGACACTTAGGCACGTTAACTATGTAAAAACTAATAAATCTATTTTTTTACTAGTAAGTTCATAACGAAACAAGTAAGAACGAATTAAGCTATATTTTTAAACCTATAATTCATGTAAAGAAAAAAAAAATCGGAGCATTTATCAGCGTGAAAATTGTCGCTGTTCATTGTTTGTTTACATAAGCAATTTTTCCGTCTATCGTGCATGAACGATAAGCAGCGGTAATTGCATTTACAGACGGATCATACTTTTTCCTACATCGTAATTATTCTGTTTATTTTTTATATAATTATATATACGTATATATATATACACCATTTGTATATTATGTAGGATATTATAAACAAGTTCAAAATAATTGTAAATATATATATACATATATATATAATTATTTATATATATATATATGTATGAATTTCTAAAAAGTTATACAATATTATTATTGATAATTATAAGCTTCATCAATGAAGACATAATTTTTCAATAGAAATGTATTAACAACTGTAACTTTTACATTAAATGAACTCCATGTCTTCTGTACTTATATATTGCGATATTGTCTCTTGCCAAGATGCATTCACGAACTGTTTAATATTGTATATGCACGTTATTTTCATTGATTATAACTTCGTTACAACTACACGAATAAATTTAAGAGATCGATATTGTTACAAATAAAAATTCTACGTTCAATTAAAGTTATAAGTCCTGTTCAATAGATATTAATCGGAATAATTAATAATGTACATAAGAATAATTCGTTTACTCGCACTTTTGAATTAGGGGCCACCGATCACGAAATATTTCTCTTGTAAAAGAATGAAGTTAAAAGGAAAATTTTAAGCGTCGTCTTTATTGTACAAGCCCTAAGGAAGATTTGCACATTTCTCTCTACGAAATGCAATCCGTTTAACCGCGCGAACGCGCTCGAGCAATTTCAAAAACCGCGCCGTTCGAGAAATATCGCGGTCAACGAGGAAGCGCCTGCGCCTACATTTCCGAGAATGCGGCGCTTGACGTTTCGTCGTGACGTCAGCCAATGTCGTCAAGCTGAAACGTCCGAAGCGTGTTTTTCCCATAATCGTGCACGGAGCCACGTTTCCCCGGAACGATCATTCGAAAACATCCGAAAGTCGTCGAAATTCGTGGAATCGCAATTCGACCGCCTCTCGCGCTCGATCTCGAGACTCTCGATCGGCGGTCGACGACATGTTGGCACCACTGTCGATTGATCGCACGTATTCTACCCAGAATGTATCTCGTATATATTTATTCGTGGGTGCGTCTGGCTGAATGTAAACTGAATTTTTCGCGAATACGAAGCGACACGGCCGATCTCAGCGGCTGCGTTTCGCGATACGTGCCGTGGCTACTTCACTTAATACTTAGTTTCCTCGGCTCGTAACTGCAATTTCAAAAACCGCGCCGTTCGAGAAATATCGCGGTCAACGACGAGGCGCATGCGCCTACGTTTCCGAGAATGCGGCGCTTGACGTTTCGTCGTGACGTCAGCCAATGTCGACAAGCTGAAACGGCCGTATTCTCGCGCACGGAGCCACGTTTCCCCGGAACGATCGGAACGGTCATTCGAAAACATCGGAAAGTCGTCGAAACTCGTGGAATCGCAAGTCGGCGCGGTTCGACCGCCTCGCGCGATCGATCTCGAGACTCTCGATCGGCGGTCGCCGACATGTTGGCACCACTGTCGATTGATCGCACGTATTTTACCCAGAATGTGTCTGGTATATATTTATTCGTGGGTCCCTCTGGCCGAATGTAAACAGAATTTTTCGCGAATATGAAGTGACACGGCCGATCTCAGCGGCTGCGATTCGCGATACGTGCCGTGGCTACCGTGCGTCGTGCCGTGCGAGGTTCGCTCTAGAGAGATTCACGGCCCGTGTGTGTTTCATCGGGATATTTCGGAGCGCGTTACGCTGGCCAAAGGATACAGCCGTCGCGCGACAGAACGGCTCCGCCGAAAGTTCGACCGTTTCGAAAGTGTTTTCGTTCCAAAGTTCCAAGTTTCGTTTCGGTCAAGTGCCGTGCGAACGTGAAATCTCTGCTGACACGATGCGGCGGAATCTCATGCGGGAACTCGTCGTCGATCGTACGCTGACGGTGAGTGAGACGGTTCGAGGAACGATCCGATAATGGACGAACACGACCGCCTTTGGACTTTCCCACATCGTTCGCGAAACATATCGTTCCGCCGTGACGCCAGAACCACGGTATTCGATAAGACCGTTTCTACAGGCCGATCGTGCATCATCGAATCGGTGATCGAACACGGAAATTCGCATCGTTCGCACCAGCCAGCAGCTCATTACGAGCATTGTTCGCGTGTGCGTTGTATGGCGTGCGTGTGGCCGTGCGTGCCTCTGTGTACGTCGGACAAGCATTCATGAGAACCCACACAGTCACGGGCGCTGCCACACGGATGTTATATACCGGGTGTCCGCCGTGCAAACCGAGGATCCTCGGTGGCGCCGAGGTTATTCCGAAACGCGTACATAAACAACGCATCTGCCTCGTTATCAGATACGGAACCTGATACTGTACTTTTTTAACGTAACACTCGAGCAACGGTGACCGTGTTTCTAATGCTATTTTGAAAAAGGCAATCGGTCGACGTGATCCGATGAAAAATGAAGTACTCGGTGATTTGGACAATAGATTTACGGGACCCGTCAAAATTCTAACATTTTTAATTTAATACTATTAAGATTCTAGGATGCATACATAAGAAATTATTTAGAAAATTTATTTCTCTGGGTATATATCATTTTAAAAATATTCCTAAAAATGTGGGTAGCACGTTCTTGTTATTTTTACTTTTAAAAGGATTAAAGGGAAGAGAACTCACCGTTTCGCCTTCCGGAGCATCCTAATTCTCTTAACCCCTTTTCGTATAGAGCCGATGTGAAACTGTTGACTTTTCGTTGTTCGTAGTTTTCTAAAGAAAAAGAATTTTTATATTTTTTGCCAATGGCTAAACATCGATGACAGAGAATTTTATTTCACAATTGGTCTATCGTAGACTGGGACAGAGGTTGTCGATTTAATTACGGAACACCCTGTATACGGGCGACAAGACGGGATACGAGGTACGATCATCCACCACGGAGACGCGTTACGTCGCGGATACAGCGCGGCGTATGCTCGTAAATAAACGATCGTAACGTTCCCGACGCGATACGCGTCTCGAATATCTCCGGGAAATGTTCCGCAGTTTTACAGAAACGGCCCTGTACCGCTAAATAATTTCTGCACGCCGCATGGCCGTGTCCATGCTATACGTCGCGCATATGTATATGTAGAATTCTCCCTCCTTTTTTAGGTCTTTCTTTTTCCTTCTCTCTCTCTCTCTTTCTCTTTCTCTCTTTGCCACTGTGCTCCCCTCTCGCTTCCTCCTATGGCCCTGATGACTGATTACGAGTTTTTCGAGTTATCAATATTTTCCTCTTACTCCGATAATTAGACTTTTCTAGCAAATAACGACAGCGATTGAGAAAATACTTAGCGGCGTTTATCGATACCGCGATTGCAGCATTCCGTATTATTCGCACTCTTACTCCCCGCGTCCGATCCACGTTTTATTATTGATTTTCGTTGCTGTTGTTATTATTTGTTGTTATCCTCCGGCAAAACATATTTCGATGATAAGAAACAATAATCTCGAAAACGTTTATCGAGCTGAACAACAATTGGACATTTTATTAAGAAATTCGCAATTGTTAACCCTTTACGCTATTTTCATTCTGAAACGAAATTTTTGCTTCCGTCTTAGAATATTTTCATTTTATTCATACGAAACTGATCCGATTTTCACATTTAATATTTAAATGTTTAGTCATCTACTAAGTACAAATTTTGTAATAATTTTCTGAAAGTTGTATTTATAATTCGTTTGGGGAAAAAACTTTAGTATGCGCATAATGCTTGTAATAAATTTTGTCACTCGTGTGATATTTCTAAAACTGAAAAAAATCTTGTTGTAGTAATGTCTAGAATGATGGCGTACAACCATGAATGAATAATTCATCCGGCAGTCTTTTGCCCGGGCGAATGCCCACTGTCAGCTCTGATTTCAAATATTATTCAATACGTGTATCCTAATTGGTTATCTTTGTCGTATTCCACGAGCCAATACTGTTTACGATTGATTTAATAGTAGGAGATAAATTAGATAAGAAATTATTAGAAACTGATTCCATGGAAAAAATAAAGTGAAATGTCACGACCTAGGATTTACCAATCAGAACTATACTGCATCTCATTAGTGTCTGTCTTATCAACGTCGTGCGTAAGGCTGAGATTCAGTCTCAGTTCAGCTTTGACCACTATATGGTCAAGCCTTGTTGCAAAAGCTTTGCATTATTGTTAGTGCTGTTGCAGCCAATTTTTCTGGCAACAAAACTGTTTTTCAGTGATGGAAATAATATTTTATTCTCTTTCTTTTTTTCAGTGATGGGAGCACAAGATGTTTTCTACCAAAGCAGATCCCGAAAAACCCGTACAAGAAATGTTTCGATTATCACTATCGAATACAGAAATCGCGTTGAAACACGATGTCTCTAGATCTTTGGATGTGTGTAGAATGACAGAGACGCTGTGCTGTGATTGTCAGCGATGTAAAAACGACATAAGTAATAATCTCCCTGCGGAGAAAGACATTCTAAATAGGATAGAAAATGAATCGTGCAACACGGCTGAATGTTCAGCAAGCATCGACTATTCTTCTGGGATATGTTTGCCCGACCATTGTACATCGAGCGAAGATGTTCACAGTTTTACCTGTAATTGTAATATAATGCATTGTCACAAACAGAAACAAAACTCAAATAGTTATGTGCGCTCTAATACATACAATTCGCGGAGAACAAGGCCAGACAGAAATTTGATGGCACCTACTACTAAGAGAGTCGGTACACAGTGGCGAAATTGTTTTTGGAGAACATTTTTAATTCCTATCGTTGTTTTATCGTGTATATTATTATGCAGTGCGGACCAGAATGAGTGTGCACACGGCCTCAAAACACCAGGAAGTAAGTTGAAAAGTAACCGAAACAATAATCGTGTGTGTACCTCGAATTGGTTGAGTTTAGCCGGGTTTCTAAATGAAGCATGCACCTTTTTACTCTTTTTGGAATTCTAGCGTAGAAGCTAAATGCATGTATCTATATTTAATGCACTGTGGACGGTACAGTGTAAGCTCACATTCGGAGCAACTTAACAATTTATTTCGTCAGGAACATTACAGTAACAATTATTTCAATGTAAATTTTTCTTTTAAGGAACTTGGCCTCAAGGAGATATTGTTCTCGAGTATGGTCAACCGTTAAAAATACTTTGTATATTAAATAAAACGTTGCCTGGAAGAAATGCTTCTGATCTGGTATTCTTTCGGAACAAGAAAGAAATGGAACCACAGTTTATCACGATCATAAATGAAACCACAATATCGTTGGATGTAGAACAACATCCTCCTGTGGAGGACATGTATTTTTGTAAATTTAGAGCACAGAACAACTCCAACAAGCAAGCAGAAGCAATTTGTTTAAATAAAGTTGTAGTGGGACGTAAGTATTCTATTCTCGAGTAATACTATTTCAAATGGTTCCTGGTCTCTGTAAAAATGTCTCTGGTTATCTGAGTTATGCTCGCAGCATGAATTCCTTCCTAAATAGTGTCATTCATGCATCTGCTTATCGGGATAGGTCAGGAGATATTTCACAGAGACAAGAGCCTGCATTCAAATTATAGGAGTATCGTTTCATGTAGTTCGTATCTTGGAATCCATACTCGACTATCATTCAAGATAAGAATTTCTGCAGAGGCCTTTTTACACAAAGAGGGCCATTTAGAAGCACCACGTGTATTTTAATCTCTGTCGCTCTTGCTCCGAAAAATGTTCTTTTTTTTTTTCTCAACGGGAAAAGCCGATAAGAATTTATTTTCGGAAAGAGATGGAAATTTTTCTCGCGAGTTTTCTGACTAAAATTAATATTCACCAACAGATAAACCTCAAGAACCGAAGAATTTCTCCTGCGTGTCCCACAACTGGCAGAACTTAACATGTTCGTGGGAACCCGTCCAGAATTACATTACAACGAGATTCACGCTTGTGTTCAAATTACCGGGAAGAGCAGGACGAAAGTTGTATCCTTGCCCGCTGGAGAAACCGGCAGCTTTGCCGCCGAACACGTGCCAGTGGGACACATCAACGAACCCGATTTATCGTCAACCGTACGAATATTACACATTCTTCTTGAACGTGGAGAACGTGCTGGGGAATGCCAGTTTCACATACAAATTTCATCATTTTGCTCATGGTTCGTATCCTTCACTTTTACGCTTGCAATTCGGACCACCTCGTTTGTAACGATAATGGTAACTGTTTCCAGTTATTCCTGCAAAACCGGCCAATCTATCGGTGATTAATAAAACATCGGACAGCGCATTATTGCACTGGAGCGTGCCTTTTCCTATGCAGAACTTTCCACCTGGCTTGCACCATAAAATAACGTACCAGGATCATTGGCATCCTTCAAACGAGTGGCAGGTGAGCAAAACGATACATTTGTTTTGGGAAATATTCTTTTTGCCATTTTTGTTTTGTTCAGAGGCGACATTATCTGAGCAAAACAGTTGCGCAATATAATGTAATAAAAAGATTTCTAATATAATATATCCTGTATTAACTGTAATCTCCTTTCAGGTGATTAACATCACGAACGAGGTTCACACGTACAAGAGATACTATAATCTCTCTGGACTGGAGTACGCTAACACCGCGTACGACGTACGGGTTTACATGAAGAGTGCCGTTGCTACAGGGGATAATAGATGGAGCGAGTTTAGCGTGGTCACGTTCAGAACATCGCCAACAGGTAAGCGACACGATTTTTGCCATTAGGTATTCTACAGGGTGTCTCGTATTTTCTTTCTTCCATTTCTGTGTACTTGGTATTTTAGTACCTGGCCGTTCTCCAAAAACCGATATCGGGAGCTTCGAGGTAGCGGGGGAGAACAGTCACACCAGGGACGTGTATTTGTATTGGCAAACTATACCGAACTACTTGCACAACGGCGACAATTTCTCGTACAAGATCGACTACGTTGAAGAGAACGGGAAGAGACTGTCGCTCGTTCCGAACGAGACAACAGAGACATACGTTAAGTTCAACGGGATCAAGCTCAACAACTATTACAAATTCGAGATCGTCTCGACGAACATTGTTGGAATGACAAAAGAGCGCGCTAAAATTTTTGTTCCCAGTCACTACGAAAGTAAGATACAGATTATAACTTACAGAATACCTTCTGTTTTCAATTTACTTTGAAAATTTGAGGATTTGTTGGGCAGTGTGAAAAATTCACGAAACGTCACTATAATTTGCGTGTGTGTGTGTGTGTGCGTGTGTTTGCAGTTCCGCACGGACCGATAGCTTTCACGAAGATAGCGTTCGAGGGTGGTCTGTACGAGCTGTCTTGGAAGCCGCCAACAATGAGCGCAGAAATCACGGATTATACAATTTTTTGGTGTGATAACGAAAACCGGGATCGGCCTTATCAGTGCAGCGTATGTAATCCTCAGCAACCGCGGATATTCGGTAACCGAGCTCCATTCATATCGAAATCGATGATTTCAGGGTTATCTGGATTGGGTGCATGTGAGCAAGAACACGACGATCTTCAACATGACCGTGCCGGAACCTAAGAAGCTCTATCAATTCGCTATCTCCGCGAACACAAATAAAGGTAGCAGCGGTATGATTTGGGCATCGTGTACCGTGATCCACGATAAGATCGTTGGCAAAATGAAGTCCGTTTGGATAAACCGTATCGGCTCCGATTTCATCGAAGTCGGTTGGAAGCTGGACTGTTCCGATCGCATCGGGATCGTCGAGGGATTCAACATATATTATTGCCCGATAGTATCGCCGTACAACTTGAACTGTAAAGGCCCGAAGATGAAGACAACGATAAAAGCGGATCCTCACACGATCCACGGCGTGGTGACCAACTTAAAACCGTACACAACCTATCTGTTGTCTGTCGCCGTGCTGACGAAGAACGAAGAAGGATCGCACAGCGATCAATTGTACAACACCACGCTGGAAGCCGCTCCGGCGACACCGCCGCAGGACGTCAAGGTGGTCGACGTGACCAACACGACGATGTTCATCACGTGGAAACCCCCGGATGCTATGAACGGTGTTCTCAGATACTACGAGGTCTACTACAACAGGGAAGCGCAGAAAGTCGAGGAAGCGAACCACATTGAACTGAAGAATCTGATGGTCCACACGAACTACAGTATTAGCGTGGCAGCGTGTACCGTCTCCTGTAGCGTGAGATCACCGACGATTTACAAGGTCACCAAGGTCGGAGTGCCCGGAAAGATCGACGTGCCTAACGTCAGATTCATAAACTCCAGTCAAGTGGCGGTCAAATGGAAGAAACCTGACGTAGCGGCCGGTTATTTGAATTACTATCAAATATCGACGCGGAATGGAGATATACAGAACAGTACCAAAACAGGTAACCGACGGAAAAAGCAAAGAGTTCTCCGGCCGAGAAAAGTCTATTCGTGTTTTAACGTCGTCGATTTAATCGTTACAGAGGCCCACTTGCCAATACCCGACTGCAAGACTGTGGGAAGGGAGCAGTTATACGAGTTTCGCGTGAGAGCTGTTAACATCGCGTCTGATAACAAGCATCTGCCGGGAGAGTGGTCCGATCCGGGCGAAGGAAATTGCTACAGCGAGGGTAAATTCGTTCTGATATTCTGTTTTCCTGTTCCCATTGTAATCGAATAGAAATTCGTTTTCCTATAATATTTAGAGTCCCTCCATTCTGGCACTCTATAAAATCATTTAACGCAAGGTTTGCGGAGCACTAAAAGTTATGAGCCATCGAAATGTTTACTAATCGACAAACGATTATGTCACAGGCCCGTCGTTCAGCGTCTGGGTGATGATATGGTTGATAGGAGCCGTTAGCGTCATAGCGATGCTTCTCTGTGTCGCGTACGCCTCGAAGAGGTACGTATATACTTTCTGGTACAGTTTATCCAAGGAACGTTGGCTTATGTCGCTTAATTATTATAGAATGTGGATGAAGTGCAAAGCCATGCAGGACGTCGGAGTCAAGTTACCTCCGGGATTAGCTCCCAACATGGTAATACATCTTTCTCTTGAAGTTTATCGCTTTGTTATTTATGCTTTTTCTATATTTCTTATAGAAGCTTCTGCAGAAGGGTGGTGAACAACACATCCGGCAATCGTCGGCAGACTCGAGCGGTTGCTCCAGCGGTCAAGAGTCCGTCACTTCCTCGCTGACATCGGACTCCCAGGTGTCGAGCGACAGCGGCACGGAGATAGACCCGATGCCGGTGTCGCCGAACAAGCTGATGGACACGTTGCAGCCCTGGGAGTCATCGAGCTTGCGACAGAGGAACGTCGGGGTGGCAAGACCCGGTTTCACCGCCGACGCGGCTCGTTGGGAGCCGTACGTGAAGGTGGCGAAGTCCGGCGAGCCGATAATCGGGGACTCGTTGTCTCTGGCGCGATCGACGCCGAATTTAACCGACAGCACCGGGCTGACGACGTCGCAGCACACGTGGTCTTCGACCGGCTACATCAGCATGCCGTCCTCCGAGGAGCTATCCAGCAATCCCAGCCCAGTGCCGAAGGAGACAACGACGGGTGGCGGCTACAGCGTGATAGGGGCGGCACCGAAACCGATGAAATCAAAACCGGAGGACGACGGTAACCTGACCGACGCCACGGCGAAAACGCTGATACCGATCAAAGCGGAGACCAAGCCTCCGAACGCCTACATAACCTTAGCCTCGTTGGAGCAGAAGCAAAAGGAGAAGAAGCCGATGAACACCCTCCGGGATTTAGACGACCTGGCGTTCACGGAGTCGAAGGCGAAACTGGAGACTCTGACGCCGTTCTCGGCCGCCGAGGATACGGCGAAACCGTACGTCAAAACAGGTTTCATCGACTCGCTGAAGAAGCCGTTCGTTCTGAGCGGCATCGACAAAGCAAGGAGCACGACGATAGCCGCTCCGTTCGCGTCGACGTCTCTGACCGACGCGTGCGCCAAACCGTTCGTCTCGTCGTTCGCTGGACCGACGTCCTTGCCGTCGACCGTGGACCCGCCGTCGAAGCCGTACGTCTCGGTGTCCTCGATCTCCGAGATGACGAAGAAGCCGAGCCATCAGCCGACTTCTCCGGAAGCGTCGCCGAAAGCTGGTCCACCGGAGCCCTCCTCGACGACCGACGGCTCGAAGCCGTACGTGCTGGCCAGCTCGGTGTTTCAGAGACTGCAGCCCCAGCAGATAGGCAAACCGGAAGCGACCGAGGCGGCGGAGGACAAGGCCGAAGAGGACAACACCGCGTACGCGAACTACTGGCCCGCGGGGGCGCATCCGGCCGGCAAGGTGGACATCGACAAGCCGATCATCGCGAACAAACCGAACACCGGCTACGTCACCATTGCTGAGAACCCGAAGCTCGAGCAGCACCGGATGTCTTCCGTTTCGACGCCGTACGTGCAGCACGAGAGGTTCGAGAAGCCGGTGCCGCAGACCACCGGTGGACAGTCCGACGAACAGTACAGCAAAGTGACTGTTGTGCCAAGTACTATCCAATGAACGGGCAAACTGGCGTAAACAGTGGCGACTCGCGGCAGTGTTATCGGTTCTCGAGCACTGTCCTCGAGGCAGGGACTACCACCACCGAACGGGAAGCAGACCCCGAGCTGGTGCAATACGGTACCGCGTTTCTAGGTGCTCGCCAAACCTGTCCTGCGTTTGGTTTTTTACGACTATATAGTATTTTTAAACCGGCCGAGAAACAATCGTCGCGACGCCACGTACCCACCGGAGGGGCCACGATGTTTCTCCGCAAAAGTGTCCGGGATGTACGACTGAGAAACTGATCGGACAGGACACGATAGAGATAGGAAAGCGAATAACGGTCTCGTTCGTGGAAGCATGTACAAAAATGGGTTACTTTTGTATCATATTATCGTGCAATGTGACGGCGAGGATCACACTAGCGACGCCATAGCGTAAGGTAGATTCGTAGGCTAAGTAAATTATCTGGCATACGCCGCCGTCGCCGGACAGACAGCTTCCGAGGCAGTCAAATCTCTTCGCTGGCTAGGGCCAGCGTTGCAATTCTTCGTGTTGGAGCTTTTAACCCTTTATAGGACGGTAGTCGGTTTTCTGAAGATGTTTCGTCGCGCGGAATGAATTATTTTCTATTCGGCGCACGGTGCTTGTTAACCGCGGGTCGTTGTTGCATTAAATTTAATATGAAATTGTGTAGAGCGAATCTATAGAGGGTTAATCGATACCCGTGTGAGAAAGGAAGCTGTTCCGATGTCGAATGTCATGCGCTCCCGAAATATTGTTCCCGTTCGAGCGTCATGCCAATAGCAGGAGTACGCTTCGTTTTCGAGCGCATGATAGGCGACACGCGTGTCAAACGTGGTTTCGGTTCGAGGACCTCGGTGAACGTTTTGAGTTGCTGTCTAGCGGAGGGAGGTACTGCGAGAGACAAAATTATTCGTGGGCTGTCCCCCCCGCAACAATCAAACACGAACAATCCTCGTCTGGCGTTGCGCAATCGCACGCAGACGGCACAGTTGCGCACGAATGCTCTTCTCTCTCGCTTGTACAGGGCGAGTCTTAGCGACTAGAAATCTGTGTTGTAATTCGAAGCGGAAAGGAGGACAATCTTTTGGTAGCGTAAACTTTTGCCTCATTTTATTTTCAAGGCGATTTGGAGGTCGTATGGACTTCTCTCCACAGTCCCATGAACGACGGGACGGTCGACGTCTCGGCGCTATGACCTCGAGACGAATAATGCATGTTGAAATCAGTTGTTTAACGTCCATCGTTCCACCTTAGGCATTTAATATAGTCTTTTAAAAACCGAGGTTAAATTATTAAGAATTTTTCGCACTGTTAATAAATTGTTTAATAGCGGTAACGATTGGAATCTTTTAATATTTTATACTCGAAGAATGCGCATTTCGTAGGCCACTCGTAGCTAAGAAGACATTCACGTTTACACTGTCGCGATATTTCCTTTCGTCTTCGACTTCAACACAGATTTTTCGCTTTACCCTCTACATTTGTTCTATCTCGAGGAACGATAAGGTTTTCGAATGCCTCGTGATCAACGAAAAAAAAAAAGAAAAGAAACGAAAATTACACGCGACGAAGATCCAGATGGCCGACCGTCGAAATATATATTTTTTTTCTTTTAACATACGCGGAGCACACGCAAGGAATTCTTTACGCTGCAACTGCATTCGTGCGCGCAATTTGTTTATTTGTACATAACGACTATAGATTGCGGATGTTTATGCAGATATAGATCTTCAATCTCGTGGGGACTGCGATCGAACGGAAGCTCGTTTTGTTCTGTTTAGGGTACTGTCGGGTTCTGAACGGGACTAGAACCTAAGCTTTACCGGAGTGTCGACACCAGAACCACCGTCGTGGAAACGTTGACTGTTTCGTCCATTTCCTTGTGAAAAATAACGAGACTGCGTTTATTCAGATATTTTAGAACAAATGTAATCTATTCGACAATTTCGTTACGCGAAGCAACACCGTTTATCATTTTAACGATTGTAGTATAAGAGAAATCTGATTATAGGACTTTGACCGATCCGGTGGTTCCAGTGTCGACCGAACGTGTACCATTAAACAATCGTGTCACGCTCTAAGTGCATAAAGTCCGCAGTGTAACAATACAACTTTACAAATCGTTCCTGTAGTACCTTACTATCGCTAGCAACGATCGGAACCGAGTAACTATGCAAGTAAAAGGAAACTATGGTAACGAGTACAGGGTCAAGGATAATAAGATAAGGGAATGATGATTAATCGAATCGCAGGTTTGAGAGCAGCTAGATTTTTGCACGTTTTCTACACACAAACACTTATTATAGAAATGCATCGAGAGCCGACCGCTGATTATTATCGGAGAACAATAAAAATTTCTTTAACGTTTCTGTTTGACGGGTGTCCTTCGCTGGCCGCGCTCAATCATCTTTTATCCAGCCTGTTTTTAAAGCACGACATTTTCAATCAACTTTTACGGGCCGTCCTTGGACCGCGGATCTTTAGGCGACTTTCCGAAACGAAGTGTTCGTATTATCGGAGTCGGATAGAAATGTTCAGTCTTTTAGAAATCGAAGCTCAACGATCGAGAATGCATTTCCGAAATCAATCGTTTCTTTTCGAAAATGATCGAGCTTCGACTGTTGGAACAGAACGTTTTATGTTGTTGCTGCTGAAATCGCGAAATAAGAAAATTCGCGCGCGTGCCGATAAACACGGTTTTGTAACGAACGCAGAAAATCCGCACTCCAATCATTGTCCGCAGGCGAACGTATTCTATTTTAAACCTAGCTGTTTTTGCCGGCGAGTTGAGTTTTAAGGTCAGAGAAATTGTTTGCGCGCGGTTCGAGACTACTTTCGGCGGTCAGCAAGGATTAATCTCGATCGTGAGTCATCGAAATGTTCACGGAACACGCTAGTACAACAGAGTCGGAGATGGCCCGCTATTGCAGAAATTTTTAGAGAACCGTGTAATGCCATTGAAACGTTTATGTTAAAACAAAGCAAGATTATATATATATATATCCATATATATATATGCATAATATCTTAAGCTAGTCATTGACGGGGTACATAAGTTTTTACAGGTCTTTTTTTTTTCTCTCTTAAATAATCGCCGTTTCTACTGTATCATCAGTGATCGATCAGTAATTGTTTTTACATAGTTGAAATATTATTGCGACGTTGTTGGATCATTGGTTTTGCCAGGACGTATCGGTTCGATCCTGAATCACCTTATACGTAAAATTAAATTGCATCGTGACTATCGAACCTACCTATTGCATTGTTAATCTTTGCTGTAATCTATTCGCGGAAGAGTTTTATATATAGAGTCGTTGTGAATCAGAGGCCGAACAAGGAATTATTTTTCTCGCATCGACGATACCCGTTTTATCTGATATCGTATAATCAAATCGATTGCTAATCAAATTACTGTATCACACAGAAACGTGCCGCACAATCGAGCCAGTTCACGGAAGCTTTGTTTCACCGAGACGGGATTCATGTTAACAATCTGCGTGGATACGTTTCATTAAAAATATACTCTACCAGCAAAATCTTCGATTCCTCGAAAATAGCTGTTCCAACTTTTACGTTTCCCGATGAGTAACAGATTTTTTTTTTACCAAAGTCCGAACTTGCGAAGATTCCGAGCTTTCCTCGGGGCTCTCCTCCGAAGCTTCCGTGGACCGCTTCTTCGCGCGAGCTTCTCTTCTACTCCTCCATGGAACACCCTGTATACGCATCTGTACAAACAGAAAAAGGCCTGAGAGGATTTGTATCCGAGTTATTTTGCAAGTCCAAACAATTTCCGCCGAACGCTGTCTTGTTTAAAAGGAAACGACACACTTGTTAACCGGGCGACGGTTTTATTAGCGCGTGCAGGCGTAACCCGAGACGAGTGAAATTAGTATGACAAACGAGCCCGCGGATGTTTATCGCAAAACTCGTCGATCCATTGGAATTGTGATTGAAATTAGAATGCTCACGATCTCCCTCCGAGCGATCGCCTTGGAAATTTAGTAGATTATCTTTCGTGACCGCGAGCACGTTTCGCAACGAGACGCGAGCGAATAATTGGTCGGACGAGCAATAGAGAAGCTGCCGAAAGGCGAAGAAGCCGACGAGTTAATTCGTCACCTCCCCTGGTTAATAGGTTAACGAGAAGCCGTTGTTTGCACTTGCGAAATGATTGTGTAACGGGTTCCGCGGAAGGATTCGACGTTCGCGGAACCGTCTTTCGAGCGAGCTTACCTATACTCGTATGTTAATGTTGTTGTTACTAAAGCGAACCAGCCCCGCTAATATTTAACGAATCGCGTGTGTAACCATAAGGGATTGCTAACTAGTTTAAGGGGCGAGAGACGTTAACACCTTACCGGTCGTAGTCGCGCCGGCGAAATGTTCGTCCGAAACCAAATTCCGAAATTCCCCTCTACTCGGGCAATGCGGTAGACCCAGCAGTGCCATAAACGGAAGGTTTATTTATTTTAGGGTCCGTTAGGGTGCCGGAAATCGCAAAAACTGCGACCTCGGTATTTCGAAAATTTTCGGAGAGCTCGGCACAACAGTTTTTCGGTTCCAAATGTTCTCCTCATAGTCCCGTTGGGTTTTCTGCTATTTCTTACAGGTCACCTTGAAGAAGTATCACGGTGCAGTGGGGTAATAAATTCAGTGGGACGGTGAACGGCAGGGCCAAGGACAATCCGTAACCCTTGCGCCTAAGATCTTTTGCAAGGTTTACCTGAGATCGATACCTTTTGTCAATTGTCGCTCCCCAAAGCTCGGTTTATGGCTCCACTGGATTTATGCGCCATTGTCTCGCGCTTCTGTAGGTACGAACAAGTCGATTCCTCGAATTTACGGGATTGCAAGATTTTATCGGAGCACCGCTCGGGATCAGTGTAACAATAATGTCGGAACGAAAGTCGTTCAACTTTCTCGAAACTAAATTATTTGAATTGCCACCGCGACGGCCTAATAGAGAACGTATATAGATTCCATGTGCGTAACATGTTTTTCTAACACCGATAAAATTATCTAATCGATGTCCCAGGGTGGCCGACGATACGAACCGCGATCAAAGTAGAGAAAATCCTTCGATCATAAATATACGATCAAGGCTGCCTGGCAGCGGTTTACCGAAGCGAATGATACTAAAAAAGATATCGAGAATAATTAGCAACAACTGTTTCGAGTCCGAAAAATTGTTAGTCGTTGTGGTTTCGCTTTGTCCACGAGTCGGACGATTATTTTCTCGCTCGTCGGACACAGAAGCGTTACAAGTAATCGGATTAGGGGAAACCCTGTACGATATTGATACTTGACGCCGCGTCGCGTCGTCCGCCGATAAGGTGTTAACTCGAGTGAACCGATAAATGATCGATCAAGCGTGTTTCCGAGCCCGTCCGAAAGAGAACGACGGCCGGACGGACACACGCGGAGTGTGTTTTTGACCCTCGGACAACAACGGTGCTCGCGTCTCTTTCTACCGGGATTTTCGAAAACTTCCTCGAAATACTCAGCGTCTAACAACAAACACGAGCCGGCGATTATTTGCGCAGGGTGTTGCCGATATTTACGCTCGCAGGCGGCCGGTGAATTTTTGCGCGTCGCAGTTCCATTTTCCTTGGAAATCGACCTCCGGAAAGTGACCTGTTGCGTCGAAGAGCGTTTAACACTAGATTCACGGGACCCCTTCAAAATGACGGATTCTAATATTTTTCATTCGCGAATATTGAAATTGGAAACGTGGATCCACGAGGAATTATTGAACAAATTGGTTTCTCTAGGTAAAACGCAGCCCGGTGTTTTCCGAGGGTTTATACGCGAGCGTGCGAGAGCGTTAATAGTAATCGATAAGCGTAGAAAATCTCGTCGATCCATCCGGATAGATTTTTAACTGGCGGGCGGGGATTATGATCAATGAATTGTACAGTCGTGTCGCAAACGAAACCGAAGCATCGAAAAAAAAAAGAAAGAAAAATATCGCAAAATGCACGAACGCACGCAAGACTTTTCGCGGACATGCTCATGTTGAGATAATCAAGGTGTTTCTCACGGTAAAGGCTTATTAGATTGATTTAGAGAAAATAATCGAGCGCATCTACTTTGTTAGGTTTTACATGTCTACATTGTACATACAATACGTATATCTATAGATATATAGACGTACACACGTGTACGTATGTATATCTATTATTATCTATTTTTGTTACATATTTATAAACGAAGAAAAGAACTACTTTATTGCACACTAAAAAATATATATATATATATTATAGTTTAGGCTAAACAGAAGTTTTAAGAGAAGAAATTGCGGTGTGAGCGATTTATATATATATATGTGTACATATATACATATATATGTATAGATATATATAAAACACACACGCAATATACACGTACATATATATATATAAATTTATATACATTTATAAGTAGCTGATATATCGATGATACGTGACACGTGTAACACATACTTCTATCATTACACATTTATCTTTACCAATTAATTTGCCTTACAGAGATTAGGCGTATATAGAGCGCGTATATTCATCATTTCTCTTTTTTCGTTTTTTTTCCTTTTTAAATGTAATCAAACAACCCTTGTATAATTTAGCCGAATAGTGACCCCATAGTTCGTTAGGGATGTCTATATAATGTTTACGTTCATTGATGCTGCGGGAGCTCGGTGTTATCAGTGATTACGTACGATCAAATCGAATATAACGGCAGTCATTTCGAAATCGGCACGGGGCAAAGATACGAATCATTTTTATACGGCGCAAAGACTAGTGCAATGGCTCGAGAATAATTGACTTGTGTAAATACCGATTGTTTTTTTTTTGTTTTATTTCTCGTCTCTTTCTCTTGCTCTCTCTCTTTGACGTGTAATATACTCGCGTTGGATCTTCTTCTTCTTCTTCTTCTGCTTTCTGCTGGGCTCCCCCATTCTAGAATTTTATTTCTCTTCTCTATATATGTATTCCGAGTGCAGTGAATTGTTGACACCGATTACTAGATTTCGATTGAAGATATACTTGTTGTTGACTTGCTAGCGACAGAACAAACGTGTTCGAGAAACAAATTTGTGCCCCTTTACGTGTTTTATCGCGTGCCTGTTTATTTCTGCGAATCGACCGGGAGGGATCATCGATCATAGAAAATCATCGTGTTGACCTCGATCGAGAGAAAACAAAGTGATCGCCGGGTACCGGGAGAACGATATTTGAATTTTATCGAACGGAGGACGCGGATCGTCGTTTCTCTTTTTGTTTCCTTTTCTTCTTTTTTTTTTTAATTTGCAGAAATGTACGGACACCGACATTGATCGTGGAATACTGTGGTCAATTTTTTCCTTTACCGATTCAATGTGAAAATGTATTGTACCCTGTTTAGACTGCGGACTTTTATGTATTCACGAGAACAAAAAAAAAGAACAAAGTCGAACGTTTATTTTGCATAAAGATTCGCAGTCTGTTTATGATCGATTCGTGAAAATTTCTCTGGGGGTGGGGTGGGGGCGGAGCTGAGGAGGAAAGTAACTCTGATAAACAGTATTCCAGGGTTGATAGCCTGTTTTGTTTAACGGTTAACTAATCTGCGCCGAGCTAACTCTACGCTAATTCTAATGAGATCTTGTACAGAGTATTGTAAAATATATTTTTACTACATTTTTTTTTGGTTTTATTATTTATTTCTTCATATACACGGAATTGTGTTTAAGTTCGTCTCTGTAGACCGTCGCTGGTACGCCATTATGTATGCCATGCCGTCGAGCCTTGCCATTATTACGTCGGTTCTCACATTTTCTCTCTCTCTCTCTCTCTCTCTCTCTCTCTTTCTCTCTCTCTCACATTTCACAAACAATCCCAAAGTCGTTTTGTTTTCAATACTCATACACGGATCGTGGATGCAAACGAACGGATGCAAGAACTCTTTGTAACAACTCTTATCTTGAGTATCGACATCGTCGATGAGCGCTTTATAACGATTATGCTGAAATATATAACATTTATATCGACGTACTGCGTTTCACTTATTTTTCTTTTCTTTTTTTTTCTCTCTCTCTTTATTGAACCCTCCGAGGACGGCGTCAGTTCATTCGAATTCTTGTGTACAAGTCTTTCATATTTCTCCCCAAACAATAGATCTCTGAAGCAGCGACAAGTTAGTTGAATATTTAAAAAATCCGGGTCAAACTGGACCCGGGAACCGTCATCCGAGGGTCAAACGAACAACGTGCTTCTACTAGAGTTCCGGCGGATAATTACTGGTTCCCTTTACTCGAAAGTTATCGAGTGGATTTAACCCTTAGCACTCGAATGTAAGGCGCCACTAAAAGTAGAGTTAAAATGGCTTCGAGTGCAAAAGGTTAACGGTAAACCAGTCGTTTTTAATGCCCGGTATTTTTTGATGTATTCGAAGAAGAAGAAGCGATTTTCACGGTCTCCAAATTTTAAAAGTTTTTTGCAGCGAAAGCAAAAATGATTAGCAACCGGTACCCTAGCCCTGCAGTTTCAACCATTCCTGTTCTGTCTACAACACACTCTAATTTACAAAAATACTACGTTTCAAAAGTGAACTATTGCTGAATCCACATCTGCGAGGTCTTCTTTCTTCTCTCTACCTTACGTACGTATTGTTTCATACAATCGGCAAGCTACTATGTTTATAATTCGAACAGCTGTGCACGCAGACGTGTCCTATTTGGTTTTCCGAGAGTGCAAACATATCACCAAAGTATACTTGTGTTCACGCGTTGCTCTTTCATTCGGTCATCGCAATTCCCATTCATCGAACCATACGTCGTAGACTCACGTTACTAGACTGCAGATCTTTGTGCATAGGCAGCTTCTAAAGATATACATATATATTTAATTATTAAATCGCTGCCGTTTTTTTTTTGACTTGCAAGCCACCGAAACTATCGATACGAGAAATAAAAATTCTATTTCACCTTGGACGTACGCTCAGGCTATAAAAATAGAAATTTATATATAAGTCCGCAGTCTAGTCATTGCCATTATCTGGAATGGTCAATTCCATTGCTTCGAGGTCGCTCAGAATTCGTTGAATATGTGTTCTACTCGGAACGACGGGTTTAGGTATTTTATAGGAACACTGACTTGTCCTACTCTGGTGTAGCATCAAGGTCGAATCAATTTTTGAGCCGAATTACATTGGTAACTGTTTGGTACCAGATTCTCGGGAATATGAAGAGTATTATATATAAAACTCTACCTCTATATAAAGCATGATGTATTCAATCGGTGAAAAATCGGTTCTCGCCAAGGCGCGCGACTGTAATCGCTCCGGTTTTATAAATATATCACAAAGCATAAAAAATACTTCTGATCGATGAGAGGTGTAGGACGCATAAATCAATAACGTAAACGTAATGGTGTTCAAGGCATCATAGATGTTTATTTGTCTTCTATGTGTGATCGTCGATATCTTCTTCGTTTTTTTTTCTCTTCTTTTTATTGGAATAGCGTGCGACCAATTATAAAAGGATTCATCCAACGAGATTTTCACTCCGTAGTTAATCGTTCTTCTTAAATAAGTATGTACACAGTTGGAACATCGATTTTCTAGATCTACAGCTTTTCCTTTGTCTCTCGGGGTACTCGGTAAATACACACAGGTATAAATAATTCCTGTTTCAATGGACAAATTAAGAACAATGATTGGATGTAATTGTCGCGAGGAGACACATCGGTCTCGTTAACGGGGCGAGTGTTGCGTGTTTTTCACGGAATCGTCTGACGATCAATTCTCTACGTATGTATATGTACACGTCTCCGTTGGTGTTGGAAGGATTATCGTTCTCGTTAATTAACGGTTTCATGAAAATAGTATCTAACGGGTATCGCAGTTACGTCAATGACAGTGTCTAATTTCGTAACCTATGGCATTAAAAAGGTTTTTTACGTGTACGGATCTTCGTGTAATCGTATCCTCGGTTCCTCTCTCTCTCTCATGTTCAATATTTCTGCCGGAAACGTAAGATCGGCGTTTTGACAAAACTTTCCGTATTCGATTCGACTGAACAACTGCACATTTGACACTATGCTTGCACAGTTCATAAATTAATCCACTATACAGGTGTGAAAGTTAATTCGATACATAGACTGACTTATGTAACTTCTAGTTATTGATTATTGCAACCAGTGCTGAGGCGGCATTTTCTGTTTGGAACACACGGAAATAATACTCTTCTCTATCTTAATGGAACTGCTTACGAGTATGATAAAGGGAAACGGGAAACCTTATTCGGAGAAATTTCTATTGATTCGGACGAACGCAATCAATAGAGGGTAATTCATCGAAACGAGGCAACCTTCGTAATACTTTCAAACATAATTATTCGAATGCCGCGCGAGCTGTTGTCACCCGTTCGCATTTTAATAGCTGAAACGTAACAATGATTAATACTTTTTCATTCTGAATCGATGCTTCAATCTACGGGCATACGAACCGGTAATAGTTGGGCTTAAAAGGTCCAGCCTTATTAAGTCCCATATATTTGGCTTGCTCATCCGTCAATTCCGTTAAGTGAGCATCGAACGTTGGCAAATGTAAGGATGCCACGTATTCGTCTGTCGAATAGAGTTACTTTCTAAGTTAGGCGAATGTTCACGCGGCTAAAATGCATGATCACTTACCCATCTTTTTGGGGAGCAGATATACGTCGCTTTTATATCGTCCGGGAGGCGCGTTGAACAACTCAATAAGCGCTAACGCTTGCGTAGCAGCTGTAATTGATACAACAAATGAGGGAATACTGGAACAAGACAAGTTGACTAAACGGCCTTCCGCTAATAACACGATGCGCTTTCCGTCGGGCCAGAGAACATGATCCACTTGAGACCTTACTTTTTCCCAAGTTAAATCGGGCGTGCGTAAACTGTTCTGTTAAGCACATATTAAACGAGTCTTAATGTTTTACCAAATTATTGCATTTTTTTTTTTTTTGAAAAATAAGAAACACGAGTTTTTTCTCCCTAAACGAAGTCTAATCGAAGGACTAATTCGAGACCAGTTCTTACGAAGAGAGTGACGGTACAGTGTTAAAGCATAAGAACGTACGATATCTATCTCCGTATTGCTGTGACCCATATTGCACACTACACATCCGTTCTTCATCTTGTCCATATGCTCGCGCGTTACTACATTTTTATTGCCTGTCGCCGTGATCACAATGTCCACGTTTCTGATCACTTCGTTCAGCTTCATCACTCTAAACCCGTCCATGCTGCGAAAGAACATAGCATTCGTGAACAAGGTCATCGGGACATTTCGAGCGTTCCCAAAAATAATTTACCTGGCTTGCAAAGCGCAGATCGGATCGATTTCAGTTATATAAACGATACATCCTAAGCCCTTCAGAGCCTGACAACAGCCCTTACCAACCTCGCCGTAGCCACAAATAACAACTTGCTTTCCGCCGAACATGATGTCTGTGGATCTTTTCAAACTGTTGAAATTCAAATAATTAACGATACAACAATGCAACGTAGCGTTGTATTTCGCCGTCATCGCAGTTTACTCCGTCGTAGGATAAAATACGATGACGCAGAACCGTGAACTATTTGATATCTTGGCAACGGTAACTGCAATGTCAGCGAAACATTGATACAATGTTTCTAGAGACTCTGACGGCTTCGAGACAATTTACCTATCGATAATACTTTCGCGACAACTGTAAAGATTGTCGAACTTGGTTTTCGTCACGCTGTCGTTCACGTTCATGGCAGGGACGGACAGTTTGCCCGCTTTGGACAGTTGGTATAATCTATGTACACCCGTCACGCTCTCTTCGACGATCCCTGCAAGTTGATACTATCGTTAACACGCTCGTTCATATTATGCCGTAGAAAGAAGCGAACGACGAGGGGGGGACCTTGAATCATTTTAAACATCGCATTGTATTTTTTGAGCATCAAGTGTGTCGCGTCACCGCCGTCATCCAGTATCATGTTCGGCTGCCAGTTCTCTGCTGCAACGCATTTGTCGATGCACCACCAGAAATCCTCTTCCGTTTCGCCACGCCAGGCAAAGATCGGATAACCGGCGTGTGCCAGTGCAGCAGCGACTTCGTTTTGCGTGGAATAGATATTGCATGCGGCCCATCTGACTTGCGCTCCCAAATGTTCTAAAGTTTCAATGAGGACTGCTGTTTGAGCATTGATATGAGTGCACCCCACAATTTTCGCGTTCTTCAGCGGCTGGAAAATGTTTACAGAACACACGTTGCTGATCCGTATCATTCATTCGAGCAGGTTCACCGAATTTATTCGATAATATACCTTATCCTCGGCCGCACGTTTCCGGAGAGCTATTATTCCAGGCATCTCCTGCTCTGCTATTTCAATTTCCCTACGACCGAACGCGTGCTGATCAATATTCCGCACGCAAAAGTCCGTGAAACCCTTCTCCGTTTTCTGAATCTTCTCGCGCGGCGAGACATCGTCTTCGTCGGATGAGCTTCCTGTATAAGATGCTAGAGTAAAACAGTGTTAAGAAAACGAACAGAATTAGTACGACAACGGATAGTGCATGCGGCAGGCTTACGAATGTGCTAATTAAGTTACGATCGTTCCGTGTAACAAAACAGAGAGACACATTTAAACGACATCGACGACGATATTTAACGGACGGAAAACGAGATGAACATGATCGTACCGGAACTGTAACTGTCGGTACTACTGGCCGACAACGAGCGGCTGCGATAGCGGCTAGACTTCTTCAAGGCTCCGGACTTGGAATCCTAAACATTTGAGAGATTGAATTAATCGAGAGATCGTTTATATTCCTTTGTCTTGAGAAGGGCTGCGATGAATTGAAATGGACTACAAACAGAAGAGTGCAAATGAAGCTATATTATTTGGTTGAATGGACACAGATTAATATAGACGACATGTAATAAAACTCTCTGCCCCGCGTCGTGTAGTCGAGAGTAACTTGAATGCACGTTAATCGATGCACGATCCAGCAGAGGTGCATTGTTTTGATCGACGGTGCTGTTTCAAGTTACGCGGACAAACAGGTGAAACAAATTCGCAATTTGAACTGTACTCGAGTAAGAGAATCGTCTGATTATTACCCTGTGTTACTTGACGGGAGAGGCAAGAATGGCAAAACTCACTGGCACATACCACACTTATGTAGTCATGGGGAATTAAAGCAGTCCTGAGGATATTGCAAGGATTGCTCTATGGAAAAGGAGTACAAGTTTACTTTGTGCTTTCTTACACATATATTTCTTACTTACTAATTTTTTTCTCGCGGCTTGAAAGGCATTATTTGATGCCTCTAGGCTCTGAAATCACAATAACCACCATTACATGATTCAAATTGCATCAGATTTTTCATAGTACAGTCCGTAGTTTGGTACAAAGCTCCCAAAGGTACTACTTGTACGTAAAGCTTGGAGTATAGATAATGCAAGTTTTACGTATGCAAAAGTATTCCCTTTATATACTTTTTCTTTTCTTTTTTGGTTCGATTACTCCTGTTTTACGATGCTCGAAACATTGGTTCAGTAGTGCTAATCGTGCCACGCCTATAGTGTAATTAGGCTTGTAATGAGCGATGCATGAGTGATTGGTACCGAACCTACGGACTACTGTGAGAATAATGCTCTATATGTAAAATAATATAAGCGCCTCGAGGGCAGGCAACATGTGTAACAGCATGCAAATCACCTTTCAACTTTTGCATTGTCGGGAGTTGAAGTAATATGCTATGCTTTTAATTGAAAATATTTTTCAAGGATTTTTCTAATCCTTTGTTGTAATATGGTTGGCGTGCTAGACAAAAATATTAGTTAAAGATTGTTACATGTATCGCGGGAGGAAGGATATTAGGAAAACACAAATTAATAACAGAAAAAAAATGTTTGCATTAATCAAATTCTACAAGAAAGCTAAATATTAGTTGTTCAATCTCTGTTTGTGGATTAACAATTAAAAATACAGTCGGCTACTGCTTCTACGCAGCTGTGGCTTATTACAACATTAGATACAGCTTTGAACATATAGGACAAGGTGCTTAAAAATATCTGCAACTTTAAAAGATGGAGTGTTCTCAACAGTCAAATGAATTGTCTGTCAGTTTCATGCCAATTACCATAACATTATGACCATGTTGCATAAGTATATTGAATTGCCAATTGCCATTTGCGTTGCAGACAAATGCGTATTTCCTATAGACACTATTGTATGAACAGATGCTCATCAATTGTTCTGCATTTTTTATAGACGATAGAAAAATTAATTTTTCATTTCCTCATCATTCAAATGCTTAAAACGACAAATACAAGGTACATCTAACTCGTAACTGGACAGTTAATTTTTATGCAGGCAAAAAACATCATTAGCTTTCGTTAAGTTTGTTATTTCAGTGTGCTTTTCACACTGGCATCATTTGCATATATATATATACAACCTGTAGTCTACTTATAACAAACAATTTCCAAACACAACAGACAGATTTGCCGTTAGACGTGTGTTTACTCTCCTCATAACAAGAGAAGGATATTACTTGTTTGGCAATAAATGAAAGGTACACATCAGACCATACATCAATTACTACCATGTGTACTCTTACATAACAGAAACATGTGGTCACAAGACCGAAAAAAGGGTTGGGTCAAAACGTAACAAGAAAAACAAAACACATACATAGGTACGAAAGAAGACAGACAAAGGTAAATGAAAGATGGTGTACGAAGAAGTGTTTTGAACGGAACAAACTCGAAAGAAGGAAGAGGCGCACGAATCTTTCTTTTCGTGTAATCCGCTTGTTCGACGAACGGAGACCGTCGACTGAAATCCGAGATTCTGTCGACGCTTGTTGACGCTTCAATTAGCCCGAGAATCGCAATTGGCGGTAACTATCATACTCGTGGCAGTACGTTGTCAAGTTTTCGCGCGCGTCGACAGTCCGTGTTAAGAAGAAATCGGCTCGTATGGATGCCGGACGATAACGTTCCATTATTTACCTTCGTATTTGACGCTGGATCGGTGACAGGTCCATCGGTGACAGTATTTCGGACCGCTTTGCCCGTCGACGAACTGTTCACAACATCCCCGCTGTCAGCCATTTTCGATTCCGTGTCAGAATAGTTCGGCCACTTCGAACACAGGTGGTGTTTTTATGCACTTTCGGCGCGGACTATGTTCATAGACGCGAAACTCGGTGACATCTTTCGGTGACCGATCTCCTGTGCGCATGCGTCTGCAAATAGGTCTATCACGAATAAAGTTTAAAAATTTTGCATTCTTTCCGAAGGACAGAAATATTAACTAACAGAAGTGTCATCACTGTCTGCATGTACGTTCAAAATTGCAGGGCACGAACAACAAAGGTTTCGATTGGAGTTTTACCTCTATAAGAATCTTTTGTGTTATGTATTTCCAGGAGCGTAGTCAAGTGGAATGCTTTCAGACGTCTAATTTTACAATGGTTACAAATAATTGACTCACTTAAGCAAATAGTAATTGGGAAAGGTAACAAACGTATTATTTGTTACTCCATAGAAATTAGATTTCGAACACGTGCATATACATGTTTTGTCTACTTCAAAATGGAAACATTCGAAAGTCTAATATAAATATGAAAAGCTTGTACAAATATATGAATCTGGGAGATTGACATTTCGTTCGAACGTCCCAGATTGGTACATTGCCATGTAACAATCAATATCTATGGCTTGGAAGAATGCTTTCGCCGATCTATTATTAAGCAGACATTTCCTCATCGCAATAAGACCAGCATGTAGTGCAAAGGCATAGTTAGACCGATGATTTTGGGGACGCTCTGTATGAATGAATCGTGTCGAGCTTGATACGGCCTTGTTCTTGTTCGACACGCACTATCTACAGCTCTTTCGCGATATGAGCACGGTAACTAGATCTCCCTAGGAGCTCTTAAACTAGTAGGAGCATGATTTTCGAGCCCGGTGTAATCCGAGGAAATGTCACACGAGGTGGAACGTTATCGGACCATGACACGCAAGCGCCACCACCAAAACGACAACTCCGTGAAACAGATGGTAAAAAAGTCTTCTTGTTTCTAACAGATAGCGCAAGATGATTGTACCGCAATGTTGAAGTAGGCCAGTCACCTTGTCCTGTTTGACTCTACCCAAATGAACCAACTCATGAACTGGGAATATTAGTAAGAATCGAATATCTTTTATACTCCCAATAATCATACATAAAGCTTACTTTGACAAGGTCAGGACATGTTTTAAAAGTTACTCTGTATCTCGAGTATTAATAGCCATTTTTACTAAAAACATTAGTTTATAAGATAGCCGAGGGGGCACTGGACAGCATCATTGGCATCATTGACGAATTATTATAGCCGTTAAATAAGCAGAGATAATAACCTTATTGTGTTGTATTCTGTTGTGTATATTGTATTGTGATTTATAAATTAACGTATGCAAATGTTCTTGGTTTAAAAGTTACT